>CM076572.1:1118854183-1119454183 GCA_034641835.2 Pinus albicaulis
TATTCATAGGGTTTATAATATTAATCCTAGGGATAAATTTAAATAGTTTGGGTTTATAATCATGATCGACCATGTCAACCATGCTCCAACATTAGATTGTAACAAATATTTTCTCAATAAAAAAGTAAACCATGTTAACCATCATCAACCATCGTCAACCATGGTAAATCACGGTCAACCATGGTCCAATGTCACATTGTGAAAAATATTGTATCAAAATGAAAATCAACCATGGTCAACCATGGTCCAACGCTGCATTATGGCAAATATTGTTTGACTATGAAAACCAATCATGTTCAATTATGGTCAATTATGGTCAACCATGGTCAACCATGGTCAATCATGGTCAACCATGGTCGAATGTCACATTGTGAAAAATATTGAATATGAAAATCAACCATGGTCAACGATCATCAACTATGGTTTACCATGGTGTATCATTGCATTGTGACAAAAACCAATCATGGTTAATCATGGTGAACCATGGCAAATGAACAATGGTCAACCATGGTTAATAATCATGGTCACACTGTTACAAACATTGGGTCATGGTCCAATTGTACGTTGACAACCATGGTCATCCATGGTTAACCATAGCCAACCATGGTCCAACATCACATTGTGGGAAAAATGTATCAATATTAAAATAAATCACGGTTAATCATGGTCAACCATGGTCAGCCAATGTCCAATGTTGCATTTTGATAAATATTATCTCAATATTAAAATCAATCATGATCAACCATGGTCCCACGTCATATTATGACAAAGATTGTCTCAATATGAGCATAGAAAATGGTCAATCATGGTCAATGATGTTTATTTTAGGGTTTATAGTATTTATCTTAGGTTTTATATACCTTAGGTTTACGATATTAATCCCTTGGCCTTAATATTATTCCCTTGGGATTTTAGTATTAATCCCTTAGGTTCTTTTGTGCCTTGGGTATAATATCAATCCCTTGGTTTTATTAATCTAAGGGTTCATATTCCTAGGGTATAATATTATTAAATGGGTTCATATTATTAATCTTAGGATTTAATATAAATCCCTTGGGTTTATAATATAAATTCCTTTAGTTTATAATATTAATAATAGCTTACGTTTATAATATTAATCCCAATGGTTTATAATATGAATATCTTTGGTTCTTAATATTAATCCCTTAGTCTTTTATTATTAATCCCTTAAGCTTATAATAATAGTTCTTTGGGTTTATAATTATTATTATTATCCAATTTTAAGGTCACATCAAAGTGAGACACCAAATTGGCAAATGAGACCCCCTTGTTTGTGGAACAAGGGACCCACCTCCGCGTAATGATTTTAATTCTAAGTCTATGAAGGAATACATACTTTACCCCACTCTTGTTTTGAACATGTGACCTCTTAGGAGGAAACACATGCTCTTCACCATTAGGCCTAGTTAATTTGTATTAATAATTTGTGTTCAATATTATGTCTTAGGGTTTATAATGCCTTGGGTTTATAATATTAATAATCCATTCATTTGAATAGTATCAATATTTATTATATTATTGATAATATCAATAATATTATCATATTATTATAATATAATAATTATTATGTATATATTATATTATAATAATATTTTATTATATAGTTATTATTATTTTTTTATTTATTAATATTAATATTAATATTTTCCACGTGGTCTTGGATAGATGGGGATGAGGTGCTCTATTAGGGCACTCCTTGATGTGAAGTCACTCGTTCAATTATGTGTTGTGATCGCGCTGATATATTGGAGATGATAAAGATGCTCTCTCTCTCTCTCTCTCTCTCTCTCTCTCTCTCTCTCTATATATATATATATATATATATATATATATATATATATATATATATATAAATACATCCTAATAATGTTAATGTAATAATTATATATAATTTCTTTTAATATAGCTACCACATTTATTAATGTGATTGTGCTAGTTTAAAAGATATTAATAGAAATAAAAACTTAAATATTTAACTAAGCAAGGTCTAGCAATATCAATGTACATTTATAAATATATTAATAATGTTAAACCATTTTTAATATGGACAACTAGTACATAAATAAAGTATTTTATCATCTAAACTTTGATGTCAACTCTGCATATATGTATATATTATATAAAGTAAATAAAAATTATTATGGTATGAAAAATATTATTAATGTGATTGTGCTAGTTTAAAAG
This sequence comes from Pinus albicaulis, assembly GCA_034641835.2. Classification (NCBI taxonomy): domain Eukaryota; kingdom Viridiplantae; phylum Streptophyta; class Pinopsida; order Pinales; family Pinaceae; genus Pinus; species Pinus albicaulis. Next base: position 1,118,856,389 of record CM076572.1, read on the forward strand.
ATATTAATAGAAATAAAAACTTAAATATTTAACTAAGCAAGGTCTAGCAATATCAATGTACATTTATAAATATATTAATAATGTTAAACTATTTTTAATATGGACAACTAGTACATAAATAAAATATTTTATCATCTAAACTTTGATGTCAACTCTGCATATATGTATATATTATATAAAGTAAATAAAAATTATTATGGTATGAAAAATATTTCTTTAATTTATCCGGATGGAAAGTTTTCACTATGTTCTCATCTTCGCTTTCTGCTTGAGACTTTTATGGTGCAATATAGTCCTTCCCATGCCCCAAGTGGGATTTCTTTAGGGTTATTATGGCACTAATGAGTCTATGCACAATGAATTACTTGTAATATCTCGAACTTCTTTTCTAGGTTTTCCTAAATCATGCATATGTTTGTGCCATATAGTGGTGTTGCGGTGGTCTAGTATTATTTATGCCCTAGATTGGTCTAGGCTTGGTTTGATAAGACTTCTCTTTAGACATTGTTTTTTCCTTCCTATTCGTTATTTCATGCCATCTTCAGGTCTTGCACCATTTGAAGGTTTGGACGATGTGCAATACTTAAAATGGGGTACTTCTTGAGGCACCTAACTCTATTAGCATCTCGTTTGGTCTTGAATTGTTTGGTTGCAATCAAATTTGGTATACAACATTTGCTAGTTTTTGGCTTAACGATCTGTGGTGTGCTAGCAACTTCTAATTATGGATTCAATATTTTTCTTGGAATCCTAAGCCACTATATATCGTCCACTATTTTGTTGAGTTTTGTCCCTTTTAATACTTTTTCCCATCTCTCAAGAACCATGCCTGGAAGTTCACATGCAATTGCGGAAGTGGAGGTTGCCACTCTCCCCAATGTAGAACTTTCCTCGGGCACAAGAGGTTGTAACATATACCATTTTTCTATCACTTCCAATATTTTTGATGAGATTCATCACCTTGAGTCCCTGTCTATTGAAGATATATTTATCTTATTTTGAAATCCTAGAGAAGTTAGCCTATTGGGTTCTTCACTTTGGTTTAAAAAGTGGAACATGGAAACAATGTCTTAACTCCATTACCATTCATTGGGAGATGAAAAGCCTTTTGGGCACGGTTATGAAAGAGAAACATGAGTGGTCAAATGACATTACATCAACATTCTCCAATGGGATGTGAAACATATAACTACTCCATTGCTAAGGATCCTACTCTAGTGACTTCCTCAAAATTTTGATTTTCTGCTATATATTATAATAGAACTTTTATTTGAAGATGAGTAACTCATAAACTTGGTTATTTCCACACTTAGTTTTATTTTGGTTAAATTTTCTTGGAAAATAAGCTATCAATCTTTTTGGTTTTTCTTGTGTAGATTGAGACTCCCTATCTCCTAAGTTTATCTCGATTCTTTCATATTTTTAACTACCAACCAATATAAATAAAAATAAATAAATAAAACTAGAAAAAAAAAAATTTCAAATAGTTTAACTATTTTACATTTTAATCTTTTGTGTAGGTATACTTTTTTTTTAATTTTATTTAAAGTTTTAGCAAAAAAAATTTATTGAAATTACAATTGTAAACTGTATAAGCTATGCAATTTAAATATCTAAAAATAAATAAATCTCTGTTCAAGTTTTGTAGTTTAATAGACAAATTTAATATTAAGTAAAAACAAATATCTAATATAAAAACAAAACCATGAGTAAAATAAATATCGACTTGAGGAGAAAAACATTTAAAAAAAAGAAAGCTATCCAAAAAAAAAAAAATTGATTCACTGATAATATATGCTTAATGCGTTCAAACCCACAGAAATCTTTATTAAAAAAGTATTACAATCTAAAACATACGTTTGGCGAATAGATGGGTAATACACATATGATGGATAATATGATGGGTAATGCACATATGACAGATAATGTCATATCTCCACGGTTGCAGCGGCTATAGCTACGCCCTTTAACTTTTCAGGCACCTGGAATTCAATCAACTCGTGAGTTGACGGGTTTAAGACGCAACAAGGCTGACGCAGAATACTGTCATAACGATCAGTCAAAAAAATATGGCCGCGCCACTCTGCAGTGCACCCAGAACCACAAAATTTTGTTGGAATAAGACTTTCGACAACCCAATCGTTCTCCTCCGCATCATATTTCATCAACTGTCGTTCAGTGAAGGCATACAGGTGCCCAGAAGCAACTAACGACGACGACCTGAACGATGGCACGAATGTCCACATATCTTCCATTCGTCTCCACACGCCCGTCATTGGATCATATATTTCTGCACTGTTTCCATCGCCGAATACAAAGAAATTTTCACCCAGAAAAACTCCATGACATTTGCCTACTTGGCTCATTGGAGGAAGAATTTCCCACCTGTCTTCTTCCACATTGTAAGCCTCTGCTGCTGCAAGCAAATCATTTTGGCCGTCTCTCCCACCCGCAACGTAGATAAGCCCAGTGGAGGAAGATACAGAGCAGGCGAACCAGAGCCTTGGTGTGCGCATGTCGGCTCCTCGGCGCCATTTGGCAGAAACGAAATAAAAAATATAAACTCTGCTCATCGTTTCCAAGTTTATCGGATGCATTCCGCCCATGAGAACTAGTTTCCCATGAACACAAACGCAATTACAAAACAATGTAACTCCAGAATGTAAGTCCTGAATGGGAGGCAGCATTTGCCAGGTGTGCGTGAGAGGGTCGAACACTATTACTCTGTAGCTACTCTGCTTATATTTCGAGCCTGGCACATGCTGAATGATACAGATCAAGTGGTCACTTGTTGCAGAGGTCAGCCGGTCGTTATAAAACCCTCTACTACTCACCATATCTTTCCATTTCTTGCACACAGCTTTGAGGTTGGAGTGCGATTTATATGGAACTCTGAGCAAGCACATTCGAATGAGGTCGTCCGGAAGATTATGAATAGTTCCGTCCCGTCTCAGCGGTGCCAACCTCCTTGACCTACGTGGGCTCTTGGCTTTTCCCTTAAATGAAACAAAACAAAAAACAAAATGAGAAGTGACCAACAATTCTTTACAATATTGCTGACAAAAAAATTGCCAAGAAAACAATAATGAAGTATTTGTGTTACCATGGTGTTCTTCCCGTTTAATGATTCGCAGGTTGCCATCCAGAAATTATGTGGATCGCGCAATAATTTGCAGAGTGCGTTGGAGAAATTATGAATCGCTTGAAAATAAGAAGGGTGAATATATATAGAAAACCAGAACGATCTAATAGAACGAAAGTGAAAAATCCATATAGCTTTAATCAAGAAGTGACCGTTAAAGATTTGAACGTTAAAACGTTAAAGATTTTAAAGTTTGCATCAAATTATAACAAATGTGCACGTGTAAAATGGGTTTCACCTAAATTGAACTGTTATCCAAATAGAAATATTTGAAGTGGCATTGACCGTTCAATGAACTGTTTAGACGTAATGAAAATGTAAACTGTGAGAGATGCTTTGACCTAATTATTTTAGGTTTTAAAATAAAATTTGATCAGATATATTTTAAATTTTAAAGCTATCTATTTAATTGTGTTATGGTAAAGATATTGGAACCTATTACATAATTTTTTATTAAAATTATAAATAAAATTAGTATAGTTATTAATGCATTTTGATTTATTAAATTATATTAAAAAAATATATTTTAATTTTGGATCTACTAAATCTTTTTGGCTATCAAATCGCTTTTTATTCTAAACCATGTTTGCATCTCAAAAGATATGATCTTTCTTCTGAGGTAGGATGGACCTATGTTGGTATAATATGTACTTAGTAGCCTTGAAATATTTTATTTATCATTTAGGTTTTCTGCATTAAAATGTTAAAATATGCCCCTTCATATTTTTTCCATGTATACATACATTCAATTATTTTTAATATTAATATTTGCTAAAATATCACATATCAAATTATATTAACCTTTGAAATAATTACAAATATTCATCATGCACTAAAAAGAAACTATTAATGGAATAAAAATTCTCTCAATCATTCCCTTTCTCTATATGTTTCATATTGAACTCTTTTTAAAATATTATGCCACATTGAATTATTTTATTTATAATCTACAATATTTCTTTGTTATTGATATTTTCAAAATATCATATATCAACTCCATATTAGAAATATAATAAATTACACATCTCCCCATTTATGGAAAGTGAAAATATAAGATTTTTTCTTTTAAATTTACATTACTCTATATTTCTCTATATAAAATAGATATAAAATTATGTTATTTAATATATACTTTGAAATATTTTACTTCTTTTCCCGAAAAAGAAAAATCGAACTTTCTATTATGATCATAAAAAGTTACATAGTATATGCCCATTGGCATTTCGAGAAACTGTATGTTTTCCCCTCAGCCAGAGATGAAAGAACATAGAGTTTGCAGCTATAAGGAAAGCAACACCATTGTTTCCGCTAGCCTTAACAAACTTTTAAAGATATAGCACCTACGTTGACCCCCGGGCTTCCCATGAAAAGGAAAAACATCCCTAAACAACAGTCAAAACAGGACTTTTGTTGATTTTTACACAAAAAACATTTGAGTAGTAAACACTATTTCATATGTACAAAGTTTTGAAAATTGAAAAAACCCCTTTTTATCTCCCGGATCTCCTCATACGAGGAAAACAATCTGAAACAAAGACAAAAAAAAATATGTATCTTATAAGAAATTATGAATTACAACAAAAAAAGAGTGTGTATAACTGAGAAAAACAAAAATAACTGATAGATTTATCATTTAGAGAGAGAATGGAGCCTGATCCAAGACCCGAATTATTTCTCCTTCAAATTCTTTGATTACCCAAGACCCCGTAGCTTGTTGTACGCCGTCCTTAGATAGGAGGTCCGCATCCATGTTTCGTTCCCTGTAAATATGACAAGAAAAGATTTGATTAAAATGAGCTTTCAAGTTCAGAACCTCTTCTAATAATGGAAGAAAAATATAGGTTTTGTATCTTTGAATTCCATTAAACCATTTAATAATAACCATGAAGTCTCCAAATATCTGGGCTGCTCTCCGCCCAAGTTGAGAAAGCCAGCACAGAAACAGTTTAAGTGATTGGAGCTCGGAAAATTTGTTTGTTCTAGATCCTAACCCCACAAAGGCTTTTAAGGTCATTCCCGAAGGGAAATGTACAATGAGCCCTACCCCACACCTGTTTAGAGGGTCTGAAGCCCCATCAAAGTTGGCCCACGGAATATCACCCCTGAATTCTTCCTCCTTAATGACTCTGATAGGTTTGGATTCGTATGGGATAGGAATACATTCATATATCGAAGCCCCTTTTGATGCAAGAAGAGCTACAAGAATCATAGTGTCCCTAAAGATAAGCCGGTTCCTAGAAATCCAAGTTCCCCACAAGACAATTAATGGGACATTTCTCACCCGGTCATTAAGGGCTTCATTCCACCACTTTTGCAAAGCCTATGAGATGAAGGGACCTTCCCATTGCTGGTAGAGGTTTAGAAGCCTCAAAGATTCTACCCATAAACAAATGTTAAAGGTTCAGGATAGGAAAAGTTGCTGAACGAATTCCTCATTATTTTTGCACAGTGAGCACCAACCCAGCCCAATCTTGCTTCTTTTCTGCTTATTATCCCAGGAAGGTACTTTGTTCTTTAAAATACAACCGAAGAAGAGCCTTGATTTTGTTGGGCACGTGAGTTCCCACAATGGCTTATACCACCACTTGGCTCATCCCACCCTTTTTGAGCCATTAGCCACTTTTATCCAAATTTTGGGGCATACTGGCTTGTGGGGGAGTGTACCCATCTCATAGCATCTGACCTCTCTTGAATGCGTACATTTTCTTTGAAACTCATGTATATCCATGCCATTCTTCCCTCCACCTTCCTTCAAGCTAAAGGTCCTCCCCTGAATTCCACACTTGTCCTAAAATGGTTGATTGGCCTAATTGATCAATATTACTCGGATAACGGATCCCTCTGCTAGCAAGATGTTCAAGAAAATCTCTAGAGAGTGAAAATCCCCCGTTGCATCCTACCTAAGGGTCATGCCCAATTCTGACCTGTTGGTTGTTTCCTACATGCCAAGACAAACCTTGTTCAATTATCCTGATAGACGCCAGAGTGGCTTTCCAAACATTGAGGTGTTTTGTACCTTTTTTTCAGGTAAGTGAAGTTAGTCACCCATCGACATAGGGTCAATGTATTTTCTCTTGACCACTGTTGTCCATATATTCTCCAGAGTGATAAGTCTACATCCCAGCTTTGCCATCAAAGAAGGGGTGAAAGAAAAGAGCTTCTTAATTCCCCATCCTCCCCAAGTTGGTATTGCCACTTTATCCTGTGCAACCCATGGAAGAATAGGTTCTACCTTTGATCCTTCCCACAAAAAGTTGTTACATATCTTCCTTATTTTTGAGATTATACCTTTTGTGACCCAAGTTAAAGCAGCCTAATACACAGAAATTGCCAATGCAACTGCTTTGATGAGCACAAGCCTTCCTACCCTAGACATCCATTTGAAGCTCCAATGCTCCATTCTAGTCTCGATTTTTGCCACTAGCCAGTGCCAATACTGAGTTCTATAGGAGTCTGGCTTTAAATAGAACCCCAAGTACTTTCTATATGCTTTCACCCTTGAAAACTTTTCCATGGTTATAGAGGATTGTTGTATATTGATTCTTAGGCCCATTGCCTTCAGAAATATCCAGCATTGATTTGATTCGTCTGATTTCTTCACTACTTCCATTTCTGAATAGAAGGATATCATCTACAAATAACAAATGAGTGATGGATAGGTTGAATTCCACTTCAATTCCTTTCAATTATCCTCTCCTTTTTGCATCATGAATCATCTGACTTAGGCCTTCTGCTGTAAGGAGGAAGAGGAGTGGCGATAAAGGGAAACATTGATGAAAACCCCTCTGAACTAGAAAGAAAGGAGTTGCAGTCATGTTGATCAGAATGGAAATACTAATAGTTGTGATACATCCCATCACCCAATTTATTAAATCGTTCCTAAACCCTAGATGGGTCATGAGCATTTGAAGGTACAACCAACTTATTTGGTCGTATGCTTTAGATAGGTCCATTTTCACTATCGCTCCTTTCTTCCTGCTTCTCTTGAGACTGTGTAGAGATTCCCGAGCCACACCTACCACCTCATGAATTTTCCTTCCATCCAACAACCCAAATTGTTCCTTAGAGATGTTTTTTGAGAGGAAAGGCTTTATGCGAGTGGCTATCACTTTTGCAATAATTTTGTAGATGCATGTCCAAAGAGAGATAGGCCTAAATTACTCAAAGGATTTGGGATCCTCCTTTTTGGGGATGAGAGCAAGGAAGGTGGAATCAAAGGGTTGGTGGATGGTGTCGTTGATCCTTGACTCTTCTACCATCCCAGGCAAGTTCTCCCTCTTGGATCTACATAGCATAGGCAGGGCAAGATGTCTCTCTATTGTAGCCTTGTTGTGCCTATTTGTTATTCGAGTTGGGAATAGGTTGAGCAGGCATTTGAGGTTACATAAGTGGAGGAGGATGAGTGAGTTGTGGCTGAGGTTGGGGCGGAAGTAGTAAAGAAGGAGGTTGTTTGAGTTGAGGCCTCCACCCTTTTGATGGGTTGCTCCATTGAGGAGGTTGGGGAGCATATGTCTGAAATGGTTGATTGATAGGTTGAGGATTATATGGAGAAGCATAAAGCCAAGAAGGAGGTTTGGGCCATGATCAATGAGTAGAGGAATGCCAAGGTTCCAAGGGTGAATTTTGGTTTGAACTTTAGTAAGAATAAGGTGCACCTTGGATGCCTTGTATGGTATGGTTAAGGTCCTTGAGGCCTCCTTAGACTAATGAAGTAGAGTTTATGTGGTCCACCTTCCACCCCTTGGTATACAAATTTTAGGCCTAGTAAGGAAGGTAATTTGTATGTTGCATGATTTTCTTCACATAGTGAACATACTTCCATGAAATTCATTGGGAATTCATTCCTAGGGCGTGTTCTACTGCATATAAGGAAAAATATAGCGAGGACCCTCTTTTCCTCCTCTTCTTTCATCTTGATCTACATGATATCCAATTTAAATGAAAAGGTATGCAACATTTCACTCTTGAAATCCTCCAACATGCTCCCTATCTCACTTTTGATGGATGAGGTGGAGGAAAAGGTACTCGCCAAGCCTTGGTTACTTCTAACCTTCTTTATTGCTTCCCTAGAATGATTTTTGAACACATTTTTTATGTCATCATAAGACAACTGATAGATAACCCCTCTGGATAGCATGTTGAGTGTTTCCAACACTTCCTCCCTGATCCCTCAAACAATAGCTAACTTGAGTGATCCAATATCAAGGGTGCAGTTGGCTCTATTGTAGTTAAGTTGAAACCTTTCCCCATAGTCTTCTAAATATTCCTCAGGCCCTAAGGTCATCCTAAATATTTATTCCTTGGTTTCTTTGGACCTACAATAATCTTTGTAGTTGTTATTTAAGGAACCTTTTATTTGGGCCCAGGTAGCGACGTTGTTCCCAGTATGACCCATGAACCAACACGAGGCTACATCCTTTAGGGTAGAGGGGAACAATTTGAATTTTTTTTCATCTAAGGCATAGTCATAAGTGTTACATAGAACATAAATTCAAACATAAAAGTGTCAGGGTCCTTATAATTTTGGCCATGGAAATTTGGAAGGGTTGAAGCATTGATTTTTTTCATCCTAGTCTCTCCATTGGTTTCTCTAATTTGCAAGACCTCATGGTTTATGTTCTCAGCCATAGCTTAGATAGGTGAAGTGGGTTATTCTTCTTCCCCAATATGTTCTTCAAATATTTTTGGGTGCTCACCTATAGGGTATTATAACTCACAGTCATTGAAGAAGAGTGAAGGTTGACTGTGTAAGAATGTGGGGGTTTTTGGTAGAAATTTTCCTTGGTTTTCCCTACTACAAGGTGTGAAAGATAATATTTTTGTTTCCTTTCATTTTTTCAAATTGTATGCAAAAAAAAAAAATAGAAAACAATTTTTAAGCAAAAACATGAATCTACTTAAACATCTCCCTAACAATGACACCAAAAAGTGGTGAACTCTACTATTGCACCAAGAGTTCTGCAACTCCCAAGGGCTACTCAAATCTAATTATCAAGTCAGGTTTTTTGCAAACTCATATGTGACAGTGCTATATGAAAAACATATGGATTCTACTCATGCCACCCTTAACTAGGTCAACTTACCAATAGTAGTTCTAGGACATTCCTCCTACTGGATTAAAGTGAAATTATCTAATGTAATGCAGATAACTAATTATAATCTAGGAAAAGAGATTTATTATCAACTTCTACTTATAATTGAAATTGAAAGAAAATCACAAACAACTAACCTAATTGCATAAAAGGAAACTTATTCTATGTTGCAATCATTCATGTAGATAGCTATCCATTTTTAGTAAAGGAACTATTCTACCTTCACACACTTCATAAAACATAAATTAAATTTCTATATACTGCTTCAACTAACTTGTACTTGCATGTAATTTTTTTTCCTATTTATGCTAATTCTATGATGAAAGAAAACACAAATTCCTACTATGTTTTTGGACCAAAGGAGAAAGGAGTTTTGGAGTGGAATATGGGTCTCTTCTAGTCATGAATTCAAAGTTGGAAGTCAAATGCATCCTATCCTAGGTTCAAATGGAAACAAGGAGCAAAGTTGGAGTGGAAATGGTGACCTACAATGATTCTAGAAGAAGATGCTATAGGATGTTTTTATTGCTACAGGAAGTCCTGAAGTGCTACAAGAAGTAGGCCCAGAAGGACCTAATGGTGAAAAGAATGGAAGGAAAGTGTGGAAAGGTGGGAGAAGGTGGAATTAGGCGAGTGAGTGGTGACCAACACCTCCATCTAAGCTCAAAGCCCTTGGAGGGCCTATTTTTCACTTGGAGGGATTCTCACAATGGTGATGAAGATGATTTCACAAAACAGGGACTTGTTAGTAGAATTGGAGGTTGGAGGGAAGAAGGATGATGTACAAGATTACAATGATGAAAGGGGTCATTTTCCTGTAGTTGTAGATAGTCTTGCAACCACTACACACATACATGCATTGATTATTGACAAAATAACATTTTTTAGCGTGGAAAATATGAGTTGAATAGAAGCTCTACTTAAACTATGCTAAAATATGATCTAAGAAAAAGATCAAAATTCTAAGTTACAGTAAGCATATGATGAACATGATAATAAAACTATTCAACTTTCCAAGAAATCAAACTATTTTCGTATTGTGGTTGGATATCCTTCTCCTCATGCTCCCATGACAAAGGTGAGAAAGAGAGCATACAAGCATAGTTTTTATAGATTTTTGTTGCTACTAGAATACAAGGAAACTAAAAAAATGTGTTGGAACATAAAAAGAGAATATAAATACACAAGAGGTACTTAGCTAATGGATTGGGACCTAACCTAAAAGAATCAACCCTTTGAGACTAAATCAATAATGCATCAAAAAATTTCTCATTATCATTGCATCAAAATTCTAGTACATCACATGACACTCAATAAATTATAATAATCTGAGCTCAAGATCTACCTAGCTTCCTACAAAGTTTGAATACTAATGAGATTTTGTACATTCTTATTTATAAAAATGGTTAGCTACCAACCTCTCCATAAAAAGTTGGAATATGGTCTCCTCAATCTCTAAAAGAGTGGATCCTGGATCCTCATAACTGCCACTTTCTTGGTTGCCTTTTCCTTTGAGCTATTGGGAGAGATCTTGGTGTGATATTGGGATGATCGAGGGAGTTAAGGAAGTGGAAAACACTCATACAATCTCTCCTTTATGTCTACTCTGAGCCCTTAGGTGGAAAATGTCTCAAAAATGGCTTCATTTCCTATAATTAAATCAAATTAGGTTGCATGACATGAGAAACATCTTTCACCCTAATCACTAATAATAATATGACAAAAATGTAAATAAATATGAGAGAGAGATATCTTAATAAGCTTAACGATAGCATTTTAGCCCCTTAAGATGTACCTATTGATGAGACTCATCACGTCACGTTGTGACAAATATTTTCTCAATGTAAAAATCAACCATGGTCAAACAAGGTCAAAAATCATATTGTGACAAAGATTATCTCAATATAAAAATCAATCATCGTCAACCATGGTCCATTGTTGCATCATAACAAACATTGTGTCAATATGAAAATAAAACATGGTCAACCATGGATAACTATGTTTGTTTTAGGATTTTTAGTATTTATCAGAGGGTTTATATACCTTGAGATTATAATCCCTTCAATTTTTAATATTAATCCTTTCAGTTAATTAGTCCCATGGGTTTATAATATCAATCTCTTGGGTTTATTAATATAAAGGTTCATATTTCTACAGTATAATATTATTCATATGGTTTATAATATTGACGCTAGGGTTTAATATAAATTCGTTGGATTTATAATCATTGTCAACCATGGTCAACCGTTTTCCAACGTCACATTGTGACAAATATTATCTTAATATGAAAATCAACCATTTTCAACCATCATCAAGTATCTTCAACCATGATCAATCATGGTCACCCATGGTCCAATGCCACGTTGTGACAAATATTGTCTCCTTATGAAAATCAACCATGGTGAACCATGTTCGGTAATGGTCAACCATGGTCCAATGTCATATTGTGACATATGACAATCAACCATGGCCAATCATGGTCAGTAATGGTAAACCATAGTCCAATGACACAATACAAAAATGATTTTCTCAATATGAATATCAACCAGAGTCAATCATGTTCAACCATGGTCCAACATTGAATTGTGACAAAGATTGTGTCAATATGAAAATCAACCATGGTCAATAACCATGTTCACATTGTGACAAAGATTGTATCATGGTCCAACATGACATTTTGACAACCATGATCAACCATGGTTTAACATCACATTGTGACAAGAGATTGTCACAATGTGAAAATCAACCATGGTCAATGATGGTTAACCAAGGTCCAATGTTGCATTGTGAGAAAGATTCTCTCAATATAAAAATCAATCATGGTCAACCATGGTCCAAATTTTCATTTTGACAAATATTGTGCCAATATGAAAATAAAACAAGGTCAACCATGTTTATTTTAAGGTTTATAATATTTATCTTAGGCATTATATACATTGGGTTTATAACCCCTTCGGTTTATAATATTAATCCTTTTGGTTTATTAGTCACTTGAGTTTATAATATCAATATCTTGGGTTTATTAATCTAATAGTTTATATTCTTAGCGTAAAATATTATTCACAAAATTTATAATATTAATCTTAGGGTTTAATATAAATGCATTGGGTTTATAACCATGTTATACCATGGTCCAACATCACATTGTGACAATGATTGTCTCAACAAGAAAGTCTACCATGTTCAACCATTGTCAACCTTAGTCAATCATGGTAAACCATGGTCCAACCTCAAATTGTGACAAAGCTTGTGTTATTATGAAAATAAATAATGGTCAACCATAGTACAACATTTCATTGTGACAAATATTGTCTCAATATGAAAACATACCATATTAATCATGTTCAATCATGGTCAATATGAAAAGAAACCATGGTTAACCACAATCAATCATGGTCAACCGTGGTCTAATGATACATTGTGACTAAGATCTTAGGGTTTATATACTTTGGGTTTACAATATTAGTCCCTTGGGTTTAATTATTTCCTTAGGGTTTTAGTATTAATCCCTTGGGTTTATTTATGCCTTGGGTTTATAATATCAATCCATTGTGTTTATTAATCTAAGGGTTTATATTCCTAGGGTATAATATTATTGATATGATTTATAATATTAAATCTAGGTTTTGATATAAATCTCTTGGTTTTATAATATAAACTCCTTGGTTTTATTAATGCCTTGTGTTTATAATATTAATTATCTCTTACGTTTATAATATTAATCCCAAGGGCTTATAATATTAATCTCTTGGGTTACCAATATTAATACATTGTGTTTTTAATATCAATCCATTGGTTTTATTAATCTCTTAGGTTTATAATAATAATCCCTTAGGTCTATTAATCTTAGGGTTTATATTCCTATGGTTTAATATTAATGATAACAATTAGTGTTATTCCCTTGAGTTTATAATTCTTTGGATTTTTAATATTAATCAAATTGGTTTATTAATCCTTTTGGTTTATAATACTAATCTTGGGTTTATAATATTAATATTAGAGTTTAATGTTTATATTACGGTTTATAATATTTATATTAGGGTTTATATCCCTTGAGTTTATAATATTAAGCCCTTGGGTTTGTGATAATGATTTTATCAATATGGAAATCAATCATGGTCAAGCATGATCAATCATGGTCAACCATGGTCAACCATTGTCCAACACCACATTGTGACAAAGATTGTCTTAGTATGAACATCAATCTCTCTAGTTTTTCTTGTGGTAGATTGAGACTCCCTAAGGCGGATTCAGTGGAAACATGTCTATCTCCTAATTTTATCTTGATGCTTTCATATTTTAAACTAATAACAAAAATAAAAATAAAACATTCCAAATAGTTAAATTATCTTAAATTTTAGTCTATTGTGTAGTATAATTTTTTTTGTCAATTTTATTTAAAGTTTTAGAAAAAATGTGTTAAAATTACAAATGTAAATTGTATAAGCTATGCCATTCAAATATCTAAAAAAAAAATTAAATCGCTTTTCAAGTTTTGTAGTTTGATAGACAAATTTAATATTAACAAAAACATATATTTAATATAAAAACAAAACCTTGAGTAAAATAAATATCGACTTGAGGAGAAAAACATTTTTAAAAAGAAAGCTATCCTGAAAAAATAAATTGATTCACTGATAAGAATGCCCCTGACATTTATATGCTTAATGCATTTAAACCCACAGAAATCTTTATTAAAAAAGGATTACAATCTAAAGCATACGTTTGGCGAATAGATGGGTAATGCACATATGACAGATAAACCCACAGAAATCTTTATTAAAAAAGGATTACAATCTTAAAGATACGTTTGGCGAATAGATGGGTAATGCACATATGACAGATAATGTCATATCTCCACGGTTGCAGCGGCTATAGCTCCGCCCTTAAACTTCTTAGGTACATGGAATTCAATCAACTCGTGAGTTGACGGGTTTAAGACGCAACAAGGCTGACGCAGAATACTGTCATAACGATCAGTCAAAAAAATATGGCCGTGCCACTGCACCCAGAACCACAATTTTTTTTGGGAATAAGAGTTTCGACAACCCAATCGTTCTCCTCCGCATCATATTTCATCAACTGTCGTTCAGTGAAGGCATACAGGTGCCCGGAAACAACTAACGACGACGACCAGAACGATTGCACGAATGTCCACATATCATCCACTCGTCTCCACACGCCCGTCTTTGGATCATATATTTCTGCACTGTTTCCATCGCCGAATACAAAGAAATTTTCACCCAGAAAAACTCCATGACATTTGCCTACTTCTTGGCTCATTGGAGGCAAAATTTCCCACCTGTCTTCTTCCACATTGTAAGCCTCTGCTGCTGCAAGCGAATCATTTCGGCTGTCTCTCCCACCCGCAACGTAGATAAGCCCACTGGAGGAAGATACAGAGCAGGCGAACCAGCGCCTTGGTGTGGGCATGTGGGCTCCTCGGCGCCATTTTCCAGAAACGAAATCAAAAATATAAACTCTGGTCATCGTTTCCAAGTTTATCGGATGCATTCCGCCCATGAGAACTAGTTTCCCATGAACACAAACACACTTACAAAGCAATGTAACTCCGCAATGTAAGTCCGGAATGAGAGGCAACATTTTCCAGGTGTGCGTGAGAGGGTCGAACACTATTACTCTGTAGCTACTCTGCTTGTATCGCGTGCCTGGTATTGGAAGTCTGAGATACTGAATGATACAGATCAAGTGATCACTAGTTGCAGAGGTCAGGCGGTCCTTATAAAACCCTCTACTACTCACTATATCTTTCCATTTCTTGCACACAGCTTTGAGGTTGGAGTACGATTTATATGGAACTCTGAGCAAGCACATTCGAATCAGGTCGTCGGGAATATTATGAATAGTTCTGTCCCGTCTCAGCAGTGCCAACCTCCTTGACCTACGTGGGCTCTTGGCAGCTTTTACCTTAAATGAAACAAAACAAAACACAAAATGAGAAGTGACCAACAATTCTTTACAATATTGCTAACAAATATTTGCTAAGAAAACAATAATGAAGTATTTGTGTTACCATGGTGTTCTTCCCGTTTAATGATTACGAGGTTGCCGTCCAGAAATTATGTGTCGCGCAATAATTTGCAGAGTGCCTTAGAGGAATTATGAAAACAAGGAGGGTGAATATATATAGAAAACCAGAACGATCAAAAGAGAACCAAAGAGAAAAATTCATTGCTTTGAAAACAAGAAGGGTGAATATATATATATAGAAAACCAGAACGATCATAAAAGAACCAAAGTGAAAAATTCATTGCTTTAATCAAGAAGTGAACGTTAAAGATTTGAACGTTAAAACGTTAAAGATTTTAAAGTTTGCATCAAATTATAACATATGTGCACGTGTAAACAGTGAGAGATGCTTTGACCTAATTATTTTAAGTTTTAAAATAAAATTTGATCAGATATATTTTAAAAAAAAAATCTTTGCAATGGAATATTGTCGATGCCTTTCGAACCAACCATTGTGGTTCATCATCAAGACTACATGAGAGATCATATCAGGACATTAAGTTTAAATAGATGTAGAGAAGGCTAAACTAGCATTTAGGAAAACGACTAGTTTGATTTTTTTTTTAATTTTTAAATTTCAAATCTGTTTATTTAATTGTGTTATGCTAAAGATATTGGAACGTAATGTATTACTTAAGTTTTTATTAATATTAAAAATAAATTTAGTATAATTACTCATATATTTTGATCAATTAAATTATATTAAAAAAATCTATTTTAATTATGGATTTACCAAATATTTTCCTCGATCAAATTTCTTTTTATTCTAAACTATGTTTGCATCTCAAAAGATTTGATATTTCTCTTGAGTTAGGATGGATCTATGTTGGTATAATATGTATGTAGTTCACCTTGAAATATTTTATCTATCATTTAGGTTTTCTACATTAAAATGTAAAAATATGTCCCTTCATAATTTTTCCATGTATGCATACATTTAATTATTTTTATATTAATATTTCTAAAATATCACATATCAAATTATATTAACCATTAAAATAATTACAAATATTCATCATACACTAAAAAGAAACTATTAATGGAATACAAATTCTCTCAATCATTCCCCCATTCTATATGTTTCATGTTAAACTCTTTTTAAAATATTTTACTCAAGTGCCACATTGAAGTATTTTATTTACCAACCTATATCCATCTTAACTCGTGATCTATCAAGCGCCAAGAGGGATCAAATATCTAGAGGTGCAAACCTCTTTTTTGAGAGCAAAACTTAATAAAAGGTTTGCACCTCGAGAGATTTGATCCCTCTCGAGGCTTGATAGAAGATGGATCCAAGCTGGTTTCATTTGTGTGCGACCAAGGAAAATCTATCGATAATATGAGGAAATATGATTAATTTGATCAATAATATGTAAATACATATAATATTAATATAACCATTTTAAATATGCTAAATATGTTTGAGTTTGATCCCTCTCAGGGCTTGATAGAAGATGGATCCAAGTTGGTTTCAGTCGTGTGCGACCAAGGAAAATCTATCGATAGTATGATTAATTTGATCAATAATATGTAAATACATCTAATATTGTTATAACCATTTTAACTATGCTAAATATGTTTGAGATTTATCGATTCATTTTAATTTTAAAATTTCTTAGTTACCTCAGTTACTTTAATGATGGAAGATGTTGAAATAAAATTTTTGAATGCAAAGTCACAATGTAATAATATTGAATGATAGAAAATGTGAATAATAAGAATGCAGTCAATTAGAAATAGCCTTCATTGTGATCAATCTCAAACTATTTTCCTCTACTATTCTTCTTGTCACCCTATTAGTTTTGTCATCTTTCCATATCTATTATATAAAAAAGATAGTAGAAATCATAAATCATAAACAATTTAAATATTTAGGTCAAGTTTTTGTAATAAACATCATACCTTGTCTCTCTTGCTCTCCAATATTATTAGGTTTAATTACTATAACACAAAATGTGTTCTACATTGTCAATAATTTTTTGTGCTTACCGCAAAATCAATGCACACTATTAATTCAATGACTTTAAAACTGTTGTACCATCATATATCCAATTACATCAAATCATAAATCAACATATACACTAAAATCAATGCATCTAACGCAAGAAATCAAATAAGATTAGAAAACAACATCTACACATAAATCAATGCATCTAATGCAAGTAATCAAATAGGATTAAAAATCAACATCTACACTCAAATCACTGCATCTAGTGCAAGTAAGAAAATAGGATTAGAAACCAACATATACACTAAAATAAATGCATCTAGTGCAAGCAATCAAATAGGATTATAAACCACCATCTACACTGAAATGAATGCATTTAGTGCAACCAATCAAATAGGATTAGAGATCATTTATATTGATAAATTCATATAGTGTAAGCAATCACATATAATTATAAATCAACATCTACATTGAAATTAATGCATCTAGTGCAAGCAATCAAATAGGATTAGAAATCACCATCTACACTGAAATCAATGCATTTAGTGCAAGCAACCAAATAGAATTAGAAATCATCTACATTGAAATCCATGCATCTAGTGCAAGTAATAAAATATCATTAGAAATCAAAATATACACCAAAATCAATGCATCTAGTGCAAGCAATCAAATAGGACTATAAATCATCATCTACACTGAAATCAATGCATCTATTGTAAGAAATTTTATTCCCTCTCTCCCCCCTCCATTTATATCTCCCTCCATCTCTCATTCTTTGTCTCTTTATCTCATCCACAAAAACACACACTCTCTCACTTCATATTTATCAATCTCTTTGTCCCTACCTCCATGTCTCCATCTATCTCTTCTTTCTCTTAACCTTCCATCTATATCTCTATATCCTTTTGTCTCTCTATATCAACCCCAAAACATACACTCTCTTTTTCTAATCTATCTATCACTCCCTCCTCTCCCTCCCTCTCTCTCTCTCTCTTCCCCTTCCCTCGCTCTCCCCTACTTCTATCTCTCTTACCTCCTGTTATCTACTCTCACTCTCCCTCCCTCTCTCTTTCTTCCCCTTCCCTCCCTTTCCCCTACTTTTATCTCTCTTACCTCTTGTTATCTACTCTCACTCTTCCTCCATCTTCATTATCACTACTTCTCTCTCTCTCTCTCTCTCTCACACACACACACACACACACTATGTTTTTCTTCTTACCTCCATCTCTCTACCCCTCCATCTCCATCTTTCTTTCCCTACTTCTCTCCACTCTTTCTCTTCCTTTCTCTCCCAAATCTCTCTCTCTCTCGGGTGAAATCGCGAAGTTGGGAAACACTTTTTGGCAGACGGCTAGAATATGGGAGAAATTTTTAATTTCTCGTCCGAGAAAATAGTCAACTCTATTTCTCGACCGAGAGTTTTAAAAAATCTCGTCTGAGAGTTTTATTGGGTTTAACCGGAGTTAAAAATCTCTCGGACGAGAGTTATGCATTTTCTCGTCCGAGAGTTTTATTGACGGAAACTCTCGGGAAGACTTTCGGATGAGAGTTTTAAAAACTCTCGTATGAGAGTTTTATTCCTATAATAAAACACAAAAAAATTTAAGTTTTTAGAATTGGTACATTATATAATTTAAATAGTACTTTATTAAAATTAAAAAATGATATAAAATAATAAAATTATAATTTTATTTTAAATTATTTTATTATTATTAATGATAAAAAGTACATGAAGATTTAATTAAATAAATTTTGTTACAATATTTTGTAATATCAATGTTATATAAAAAACAAAAAATATTTTTATATAAAACTAATTGATATATTAATATAAATAAAATAAAATTCTAAAACATAAATCAAAATAAAAACAACTATAATATATAATTTATATAATATTTTTTTTGAAATTAATGAATAAATTTAAATTTAAAAAACAATTGACTAAATGCAATGAGGTGATAAAGGAGACAATGCATAGCACCTTAATATCGTTATAAATTCTTGGAAATCTCGAGAAATTTTGAAGTGAGATGAGCTTCTTGGAATGGGTCACTTTATCTTCCACTTCAGTTTCACACAATTAACTTGAAAGGAAGTCTATTTTCCTAGGTATGGATGTAAGGGAATGAACAATATTATTTGAACATTGAGTGAGATGCCCTTCTTGGAATGGGTCCTCCTATATTCCACTTTAGCTTCACAAGATTAAATTGAAATGAAGTTTATTTTCCTAGGTATGGATGTAAGGGGATAAAGAATATTATCCGAAAAGGAAATGAATGTTAAGTGTGACATTCCAAGCAGAAGTGTATGGGATTGGAGAATTATGTTATTGCAGAAAACTAACCCTTGACACCTTAACCCTTGACCCATAACCCTTGACCCCTTAAACCCTAATTCCTAACCCTTAAACCCTTAACCCCCTAAACCTTAAACCTCTAAACCCTTAACCCCTAACCCATTTACCCCCACTAAACCTCTAAATCCCTAACCCATTTAACCCCTAAACCCTTAACCCCTACCCCTAACACGTTAACCCCTAACCCATTTAAGCACCTAAACCCCAAAACCCCTAACTACTAACCCCGAAAATACTTAACTGCTAAATCCCCTAACCCCCTAAACCTCTAAACCAATCCTAACCCATTTAACCCCCTAAACCTCAAAACCCCTAACCCCTTAAACCCTAATTCCCAACCCATAACCCTCGACCCCTTAAACCCTATTTCCTAACCCCTAAACCCTTAATCCCTAACCCCTTAAACCCTAATTCCTAACGCCTAACCAATTCAACACCCTAAACCCCTAAAAACCTAACCCATTTAAGTGTTTATTCCATTTAACCCCCAAAACCCTAACCCCTAACCCCTAAAATCCTTCACTGCTAAATCCCCTAACCCCCTAAACCTCTAAACCTATAACCCATTTAACCCCCTAAACCCTAAACCTCTAAACCGTTAACCCTTAACCCCTTAAACCCTAATTCCCAACCCCTAACCAATTCAACACCCTAAACCCCTAAAAACCTAACCCATTTAACCCCATTAACCCCTAACTTCTAACCCCTAAAATCCTTAACTGCTAAATCCCCTAACCCCCTAAACCTCTAAACCAACCCTAACCAATTTAACCCCCTAAACCCTAAACCTATAACCCCTTAAACCCTAATTCCCAACCCATAACCCATTCAACCCCTTAAACACCTAAACCTCTAACCCATTAACCCTTGACCCCTTAAACACTAATTCCTAACCCTTAACTCATTTAACTCCCTAAACCCTAAACCTCTAAACCCTTAACCCCTAACCCATTTACCCCCACTAAACCTCTAAACCCCTAACCCATTTAACCCCTAAACGCTAAACCTCTAAACCCTTAACCCCTACCCCTAACTCGTTAACCCCTAACCCATTTAAGCCTTTAAACCCCAAAACCCCTAACCCCTTAAACCCTAATTCCCAACCCATAACCCTTGACCCCTTAAACCCTAATTCCTAACCCCTAAACCCTTAAGCCCTAATTCCCAACCCCTAATCAATTCAACACCGTAAACCGCTAAAAACCTAACCCATTTAAGTGTGGATTCCATTTAACCCCCAAAACCCTAACCCCTAACCCCTAAAATCCTTCACTGCTAAATCCCCTAACCCCCTAAACCTCTAAACATGTAACCCATTTAAACCCCCTAAACCCTAAACCTCTAAACCCTTAACCCCTAACCCCTAAAACCCTAATTCCCAACCCCTAACTAATTAGACACCCTAAACCCCTAAAAACCTAACCCATTTAACCCCATTAACCACTAACTTCTAACCCCTAAAATCCTTAACTGCTAAATCCCCTAACCCCCTAAACCTCTAAATCAACCCTAACCCATTTAACCCCCTAAAACCAAAACCTATAACCCCTTAAACCCTAATTCCCAACCCATAACCCATTCAACCCCTTAAACACCTAAAACTCTAACCCATTAACCCTTGACCCCTTAAACACTAATTCCTAACCCTTAACCCATTTAACCCCCTAAACCCTAAACCTCTAAACCCTTAACCCCTAGAAAATTACAATTTTCAACGTCAAAAAAGGGCAAAAAGTGTTTCCCAACTTCACATTTTCACCCTCTCTTCACCTTATAACATTGTCACTATATGCCTCTCTCTCTCTCCTTATCTCCCCCATTCTCTCCATCTCTTCTTATTTGTCTCTTTATCTCGCCCTCAAACATACACACTCTCTCTCCATATCTCCCTTGTCACTCCCTCTATCTCTCCACTTGTTACTATCTTTGTCTTTCTTCTTCCCTCCCTCTCTCCCCATCCAAATCCATCTCTCTACCCATCTCTCTCTCCCCCTCCATCTCCATCTATCTATCCCTCCCTCTCCCCTCCTCTCTCTCAAGTCTCCTCTATTTTCCTTCGCCTCTCTCCCTTTCTCTCCCACCTCCCTCTCTCTTCCCCCATCACTCACTTTCTCTCTCTCTCTTTCCCCTACAATCCTCCATATTCCCCCATCACTCTCTTCCTCTCCCTCAATTCATCTCTCTCTTCCTTCCTCTCTCTCCCTTTATCACCTCCCTCCCTCTATATTCAACCCCTCTGCTCTCTCTCTCTCTCTGCCCTCAAATTCTCTCTCTTTCCCCATCACTCTATCTCTCTCTCCAGATATGTTACTATATCACTCCCTTTCTTCTTCTCTCCTCCTCCAACTCAGTCTCTCTATCCATCCCTCTCTCCTCCTCTCATCCTTCCTCGCTATCCATTTCTCTCCTACCTCCCTCTCTCTCTCTCTCTCTCTACCCTCCAATCCTTTCTCCTTCTCCCCCCCTATCTCCTTCTCTCTCTCTCCCACCTCCATCTTTATGTCTCCCTCTCCCTATCTTACCCTTCTCTCCCTCTCCCTCTCCTCTCCCTCTCTCTCTCTCTTCATTCCTCTTCTCCCCTCCTCTCTCCCTTGTCACTCCCTCTATTTCTCCACCTCCATCATTTGTCTTTGTTCTTCCTTCCCATATATATCTAGAGTTTATATATATATAACAAATTTAATATTTTATAATATAAAGTTATTAATTTTAATAATTTTAATATTATAATATATTAATATCAATATTTAAATGTTAATGTTAGGGTTAATAATGGTTTTTTCTGCATGGTATTATTATTAATTTGGTCCATAGGCTTCAAATATAATTAGATGTTGATTTCTACTCCTATTTGATATATTTTTATTTATTTATATTACCTTTTTATACCTCTTTTATATATATGGTATTTGGCCCATGGTATTAATAATAATGTGTCACATGGTATTTGGCCCATAGGCTTGACCTAAATAAAACTTCTTTTTGAGTTTTTGTAAATATAAAGAGGTTTATGAAGTAAATATAAAAATAAGTTTTATTTATTTGCAGCTTGTTGACACTGTAATCCTTCCCACAAATATTATTTGCAAAATCATTCGTAGTTTGTTGACACTCAAATCATTTCCCACTCACGCGCTTCACCTAAATAAAACCTCCTTTTTTGAGTGTTTCTAAATATAATTAGGATTATGGAGTAAATGTAAAAATAGGTTTTATTTATTTACCATACCTATGGTTTATTTATTTTTTATTTATTTACCATACCTCTTTTATAAATATGATATTTGGCCCAAGGTATTTATCCCATGGTATTAAAACGGTATTTTTCCCATAGGGTTCACCTAAATAAAACTTTTTTTTAAAGTTTTCTTTAAATATAAAGAGGTTTATGGAGTAATATAAAAATAGGTTTTATTTATTTACCATACCCCCAATAAATAAATAAAAATATACCTCGTACATTTCAAATGTTTATTTACGTTACATTTATTTATTTACCATACCTCTAGAGTAAGTATAAAAACAGATGTTATTTATTTACCATATTATCCAGTAAATAAATAAAAATATACCCATGGTACATTTCAAATATTTATGTACATTACATTTCTCACATCACATCTACACATGTGTCTTATACTCGGACATGTTAAATGTTTACAATAAATTTCTCACATTACATCTACACATCTCCTTATACTCCTACATATCAAAAGTTTACATTACATTTCTCTCTCACATTACATCTACACATCTCCTTATACTCTGACATATCAAAATTTTACATTACATCTACACACATCTATTAATTTTTTTTTTGGGTTGATGTACTAGGAATTCAGTGGGATACTCCCAAGAGTCAATGGAGGCCATAACATCCTTAGCAAATCCATCAGGAGCTACTTTGGATCTATTTGCAATTTGCAGCATTGTAGTGGTATTTCTCAAAGCTCCTTAGAGGTTGAGCTTCAACATGGTTTTCTTAGTAAGCACATTGATGGTAACCTAAAGATAAATCAATGTATGAGGGACAATGATACCATCTATGTGCACATCCACCAATGGATGTGCATGGTTTAGGTATTTTGGCAAAATCACTCTCCCTAGCATCAAATCAATTTTGAACCACAATATTGATGGTGGGGGTGTATCTCTTCCTTCTTCCAGGATTTTTGAAGAATTTATCCTTGATAATATTATTATAGATGGGAACATACTTAATGGCCTGGAGAAGGGGTATCTTGACACACATATTCTTCAATTCTCCTAGAAGTTCAGTCTCTTCTCGAGTGTGCTGGCTAGGATGGATCAATCTCTCAGGAAAAGGAGTTGGATTTACTTGAGGGGTACTTTATTCCCTTTCCTCTTTAATCTCTTCAAGTGGATATGGTGGATAGTTGATCAGGAGATCATGTCCATTGCTAAAAAATGCTCAAAAATAAAATTGCTCAAAAGTGTTCCAAACCTGAGCGACCAGAAAGGTCTCATTGCTACAATTCTGGCGCCATAAACAATTTTCAAAACGGAGGTCGTATGCAAAAGTTATCGCAGTTTGAAAAGTCCAATAAACTGTAAAAACTGGACTTTGACCAAGTTTGACTTGGAAATTGGAAAAATTAAAAAAGATATTATTCCAGGGAATATTCCCTAGAATATTCCATTTTGACCAATCCAGTCTTGATAAGTGGCATCGTGCGATTTGTTGCTTGGTTGAATTTTTATTCACGAGCCAATAGAAAGCTTCCACGTGGCCCAATAACGGTCTGATAAAATTATTAAGGGGTGGTCAGGGTCGAACCCTGCACCTCGTGCCCGCCAAGCCTACGTCTTACCGTTCCACAAAACTAGTGTTTCTTAACCATCATGGAACTCCGCTTCTATTTAATGTTTGTTGCATTATGTATCGGGGGTTAGGAGGACCAACCCTCCCAATATGGCCTTAGGCTAATACCCAGGGCTTAAGTGCAATGTCAACCGCTAATTATTAATCCGTGGAGTGTTCACATTCAAACCGTTGATGCCATGGTTTTCTGTACCATGTTAAAGAAATCTAACGGTTTCGGTTTAAAGACCAAAAATTGTGTGGCATGTGCCCACTTTAAACCATAATATTAATTTCCAAAAATTTGTGTTTGGGGGAAAACTTGGAGCGGCCACCAAATTATAGATATTTTCCTATTTTAACTGGAGTTAACTAGTCCTCCACATTTAGTGGAGCTTTCCTAGGTGTGATTGGGAAGATTATTGTTTCGGTCATAACTCTTGGAGATTTTGACCATTTTTGGAGAATGAATAGTCATTTTTGGCTAATTTCGACACGTTGAACTCATTGGAATAGGTTTTCAGAGCCATTAGAGGTCATTTCATGCAGCTTTTCTTTAGGAGAGGTCAAGGAGCCACTAGGGCCACTAGGGTGTTTTTTCAGTGTATTGAGTATCCATTATCTATTTTCTGCATATGAATAGTCATTCCTAACTAATTCAAGCATTATGAAGCTGTTTTTATTTAATTACCATTTTTGAGCAATACGATATGAGGGACATGCCATTGAGAGCTGCACCAGCAGATGTAGCCCAGGAGGGGTGAACTGCTTCATCAATTTGCTGAGTATTGTCATATGTGATGCTTTATTCTCTGTGATTTAGTGTTGAATAGTGTTATAAAATCTAATTTACATGTTTTAACCTCCCATAATTTTTTTTTTAACTAAGTTAAAACCATTTGTTTCACCTACAAAATTCAGTGAACCTTAAGCACAAAATTTAATTACTGTTTGGATACTTAGCACAACAAAACTAGTACATTTCATTGAGATCAAGTTGGTATCATAGCTTGAGTTAAACTAGAGTTTTTATCTCTGGTGTTTTTATGTGCAAATATTTTTAACTATTTGCAAGGGTTTTCATGCTTACTAGGCTCAAGCTTAAGAGATGAGAAGGAAAATTGGTGGAAGCAAGAGGTTCTCAAAGTGAGCCATAGAAAAGGAAGGCAATATTGCCACATTCTCCACCACCTCATTCACCTCCAAGAGAAGTAGAAGCAACATCAAGCATGCCTCTAGGAGAAGAAGGAACACATGAAGAGGTGGATCCCAAAGAGGAAGAAAGAGTGTTCACGAAAGAATTCCTTAACATGACTGAAATGGTGAGAGTCCTTCATCAAGAATGGAATGAAAGACTAGAAGGAGAAGGATCCAAACTTCACAAGGAAGGTCAAGGATCGTCAAGAGGCCATAATGATGAAGATAAATCCAAGAAGGGTAATGGAGAAAATGGAGACAATGGAATTTCACCATCCTCACCCTCATCATCATCATCCTCTACTTCATCTTCAGTACACCAGTCACACAAGTCAAATAACAATGGTAAAAATCCTTTTTTAAAACTTGATGTTAAGTTTGAATTGCCAATGTTCGAT
Source organism: Pinus albicaulis (assembly GCA_034641835.2). NCBI lineage: Eukaryota > Viridiplantae > Streptophyta > Pinopsida > Pinales > Pinaceae > Pinus > Pinus albicaulis. Next base: position 1,118,882,380 of record CM076572.1, read on the forward strand.
GGTGAAGTTAATGCAGGAAATCTAGATAATTGGATTAGGAAATTAGAGGTCTATTTGAGAATTCAAAATTTTCATGATGATGACACCAAAATCCAACTAGCTTCACTGAGAATGGAAGGTGCAACACTTGTTTGGTGGGAAGCCAAGACAAAGGAGGAGATCAAGAAATATGGTAAGATTATTTTATCATGGACTGATTTCATTTCTGCAATAAAACAACAGTTTTATCCATTAGCTCACATGCAGAAAGCCATAATGGACTGAAAAAATTTTAAACAATGGAAAGGACAAAATGTACAAGCGTATACTCAAGAATTTAGAAGAAGAGCTCTTTTACTAGGAGTATATTTTCATAGTCAATACACTTTTCTCAAGTATATAGGAGGTTTACATACCTACTTAAGACATACAATCCTCATCTTTAATCCTACAAGCCTAGATGAGGTTTGTGTTCAAGCCACACATTTAGAGGCAAGGAGAAAACAAAACTTAAATGGGAATGAGGAAAGTGAGTTTAAAGGCAAATGCAAGAAAAAGAGAAATGCAAATACTAGAAAAGAGAAGGGAAATTTTTTATGCAAACACTATTCTAAAACTAGCCATGATGAGGACCATTGTTGGAAACTTCATCCAGAGTCAAAACCAAAAAGTTTTAAATCCAAAGAGAAAGCCAAGGAAAAGGCAAGATAGTTGCAATAGCTGAACAAGACCTAGGGTCAGATTCAGGAGATGAAACAAAAATCATAGCTATGGGATTAAAGAACTTGAAGGGGAAAGAGATTGAAAATAAACCTAGTTCTAGTATATCTAACTATCACATAGAAGCTCCAAGTGAATAAAAGAGAATTGAAATGTTTCATGTGAGGGTCATTTCCAAACATACCAAGGTTGACACATTGTTTGAAAGTGGGTCACAAGAAAATTTACACTCTGAAGACTTGGCCAAGATACTTAATCTTGATACCATTCCACATCAGAAACCATATCAAGTTGGTTGGATTTGTAAGGATGCAAATTTACAGGTTTCAAAGAAGTGCATGTTGCGCTTTGCAATAACTGCACATTTCATTGACACGTTTGAATTAGATGTTGTTCCACACGATATAATAGGTATGGTGTTAGGAAGTCCTTACTTGTATGACATGAAAGCTATCTTTCATCGCCATGAGAACAAGTACCATTTATTCAAATATGGAAAGGAGTACATTGTGAGAGCTCATCGCAAAAAACTAGACCCTTATTTAGTTAATGTAGGGCAGATGAAAAGGCTCGTCAATCCAAGTCAAAACTTGACATTGATGATGATTAAAAAAAGAGAAGTTTTACATCATCCTTTTCATGCAAATACTGATGTATATAATTAGTTGTTTCAGTTTGAAAGCAGTTTGTCTTTGAAAGAAGATGACAAGTAGTTGCAGTAGTCGACTTTGGTGTTGAATGGTGCTGAAAACCAAGTTTCAGTGCAAGAAGTTGCAAAGGTTCAAGAGAGGGAAAAACAACTTGACAAAGAAGGAACAAGATTCATAAATGATCATTGCTAGTTTCAGAAAGGCATGGTACAATGGCAAGGAAACTTGGTCAGGAATCGACAAAAGTTCAAGACTAATTCAACAAAAAATTGCCATAAGGATAGGATGCAAGGTGAGAGTAATTTCAAGTTTCATTTGATTATATACCAATGTAGAAACATGATGTTTACTACAAATTTAAGTTGTTGTTCTGCAAGTTTAGTAAATGTGCAGCATGACAATGTCAAAAACAACAATGGTTGGTCAATGGAATCAAGGAAAATTTTGTCATTTCATGAAAATCTACAATTAATAAAATTAGGGAAATTTCAGTGGATAAATGTTGGAAGAGTGGGGACACATTCTCCTCTTCTTCATGTATAGTAGTCGAGAGAGCTTTTGGGGTCCAAAAGCTTCCCAATGGGGAGGTGTGATTAGGAGATCATGTCCATTGCTCAAAAATTAAAAGTGCTCATATGTTTTTGGAAACTTAATGACCGAAATGGTCTCGTCACTACGATTCTGACGTCACAAATGGTTCACAAAATGGAGGTCATATGAAGAATTTATCACAGTTTGAAAAGTCTAGTAAACTGAAAAAAATAGACTTTGACCATGTTTGTCTTGGAAATTGGAAAAATTAAAAATGAGAATATTTTAGGGAATATTCCTCAAAATATTTTGTTTTGACCAATCTGGTGTTGACAATTGGCATCATGTGATTTTTTTTTGGTTGACTTTTGATTCACAAGCCAATAGAAATCTCCCACGTGGTAGGCCTAGAGGTTGCCTCATGGCCAAAGAACGGTCTTATAAAATTATTAAGGGGCTGCCTGGGTCGAACCCTGCACCTCGTTCCTGCTAAGCCTACATCTTATCGTTCCACCAAATCAACATTTCTTAACCATCATGGAACTCCGCTTCTATTTAACGTTTGTTGCATTATGCGTCGGTGTAATATTCCTTTTTCAGAAATATCACAAGTCTATTCTAGAGATAGATTGTGGGGGAATTTTCCAGATATGTCACCTTTGAACAAATGATGAGATCTAGAGGCTACCTGGCCCTTCACAGACTTTGTCTATAGATATGTGAAATTCCTTCCTCAGGAATTTCCCAAGGAATGGGACTGCAACGAATGTATGAACATACAATAGATCAAAAACATTAGTTTAATAGCTGTGAGACAATAAGATATACATATAGCCAACGAAGATGTTATAGTAGTAAAAGAGTACAAATTCTTGAGGAAAAAACCTCTCAAGAAAGGCAATGTAAGCCTCAATAATACATGTACATGAATATGAAAGAACACTGCTATTTCTGCATAAACCCAGGCTATGAGGACGCAGTCTATGATATAATACTGCTGAAAAATGATGTCAATACATGTATATGACAATATATGGCTCAAATACAATAGGGGAGAAAAGCTATAACCCTTAGAAGCAAAAATACATCAATCCTCCAAAGGATTGGCTGAAATATACAAAATGAAAAAAATGCTGGAGTTGCTGGGCAACTGCTGCAACTAAAATCTGGAACTCAATGAAGAAGGCTGAAGATGATGAAAAAACTGAAGTAGACCTCCTCCAATGGATCTCCAAAGTGGAAGGCTGATCCTTACACTTGAGATCTCAGCCTCCAATCAATCTGCAAAACCCCCGCAACAAATGCACTATGAAAATAATGTAGTTACTGGAGAAAACTGTGCAGTAGGGGAAAGAATATGAGTTGGCCTGATGCCAAGATCTGAAAATAATCTCTAAGGCTTCCAAAATGATCCTCCAAAGGCAAGAAAGACTCTCCCTCTGAAAAACAAGCAATGGACAAGGTGTTGTGGAGTCTCCACTGCAACACCCTACAACACAGTATTATGCTACTGCAGCAATAACGCTGTCCTGGAGGAGGATTCTTTGGCCTTCAGCCAAGAGATGTGGAGAATGAAGAACCAACCTTCAAGAGGCCTCTCAAGAAGGTGAGGAAATCCTAAACAAGAGTTTCCCGGCAATTCTTGCTAAGCAGCAAAGAATGCTCAATGTCTGAATAGACATGAAATCATAAACATATGCATGAATGACAATGTCTCTCCTCCTGTCCATATATAGAAAATGAAGGCTCTCCATGGGTCCTAATTCTAATTAGGGTTTCTCTTCCTCTAGAAGCTTCCCTCCTCTATCTCTGCACTATCCCATGTAGTGCTTTCCACCTCATACCCTACGCTGGTTGACTTGGTCAAACCTCTTTGCAAATATCTCCTTTCACACATGAGGGTGTGAAATCTGGTTCCATGGCTGATCCCTTTTCACACTAGAGGGATTTTATTTATGTTTTTATTATCATTGGGCCTCCTTACCCAATTATTCATCTCCTAAATGAATTTAGACAAAAATTAATGTTCCAATTTATTGAAGAAAATTTTGGAACATTACAGTCGGGGGTTAGGAGGGCCAGCCCCACCCATATGGACTTAGCACCAATACCCAGGGCTTAAGCCCAAAATTAACCTCCAACGATTAATATATGGAGTGTTCAAATTCAAACCACCGATGCCATGGTTTTCTTTGCCATGTTAAAGAACTCCAACAGTTTCAGTTTAAAGACCAAAAATTGTGCGGCATGTGCCCACTTTAAACCATAATATTAATTTCCAATGGTTAGTGCTTGGCGTAAAACTTGGAGAGGCCACAAAATTGAGGATATTTGCCTATTTTAATTGGATTTAACTCCAGTCCTCCACATTTAGTGGAGCTTTCCTAGGTGTGATTGGGAAAATTACTGTTTGGGTCATAACCCTTGGATATTTCGACCATTTTTGGAGAATGAATAGTCATTTTTGGCTAATTTCGACATTATGAACTCATTTGAATAGTTTTTAGAGCCATTCGAGGTCATATCATGCAGTTTTTTCTTTAGGAAAGGTCAAGGAGCCATTAGGGACACTAGGGTGTTTTCAGTGTATTGAGCATCCATTCTCTGTTTTCTGCATATAAATAGTCATTCATGACTAATTCAAGCATTGTGAAGTTATTTTATATAGAGCACAACCATTTGAGGATTTTTATCACATGTACTTACAATTTTTGAGCAATAAGATATGAGGGACATGCCATTGGGAGCTGGACCACTAGATGCAGCCCAGGAGGGGTGAAATGCTTCATCAATTTGCTGAGTATTGTCATATGTGATGCTTTATTCTCTGTAATTTATTTTTTAACAATGTTATACAAGCTAATTTACATGCTTTAACCTCAGATAAAAATCTGTTTAACTATGTTAAAACCATTTGTTTCACCTGTAAACTTCGGTGAGCCTTATGCACAAAATTTAATTACTGTTTGGATACTTAACACAACAAAACTAATACATTCCATTCAGATCAATAGTTATCTGAGAGAGACTTCCTAGACCTAAGGTTAATTTATTGGATCTACATAGCATAGGCAGGGTAAGATGTCTCTCCATTGTAGACTTGTTGTGCTTCTTTGTTTTTCAGGTTGGGAATAGGTTGACCAAGCATCTTAGGTTGCATAGGTGGACGAGGATGAGTGAGTTGTGGTTGAGGTTGGGGTGGAGTTAGTAAAGAAGGAGGTTTTTGAGTTGAGGCCTCCACCCTTGTGATGGGTTTCTCCATTGAGGAGGCTGGGGAGCATATGACTAAAATGGTTGATTGATAGGTTTAGGATTATATGTAGGAGCATAAGGCCAAGAAGGACATGCGGGAAATTATCGACGGGTAGAAGAATACCAAGGTTCCAAGGGCGCATTTTGGATTGAATTGTGACCAACATCTCCAACCAAGATCAGAGCCCTTAGAGGGAATATTTGAACTTGGAGGGCTGGTCATAGTGGTGATGAAGATGATTTCACAAAACACGGTTTTGTTAGTAGAATTGGAGGTTTGAGAATCGAATATGAATTCCCAATTTTGTATGTCTTCTACCTATGCCCATGATTTTTTTCCCCCAAGGAAGATTCCAATTTGAAAGTTGCGACGAAGGGAAGATAATTGGGTAGATGGGAGCCTGGGAAGTAAAGAGTTCACCAACCCACTTAATGGATAGAGCAAGGAATATCCCGAAGTTTATTCTTTCACCATCCTATATACATTGGTCATAACGCAAGAAATAGTGTAATGTGTGATAAAGAAAAAAAAACCATAACAATAGTGTGAACAAAATTAATTTTTCAAAGGATTTAATTTGCATGTCGTCCAAGAAAATTGTGAACAATAGTGTTAACAAGGTTTTTTGCAAACCATTTAATTTTTTGTTAAACATGGAGCCGCGAGGAATCAATATGGGAATTGGGGAATTGGATTTTGAAGCTAAATTTATATATATATATATATATATATATATATATATATATATATATATATACAACTTGTCATTTTTTTATATGCCCATCGATATGAATTTTTTACAAATTATTGACCAGTTAAAGATAACATGTATATTTTAAAATAAACCTTTCAAATGATTTAATTTGTGGGTCATCCAAGAAAATTGTGAATAATAGTGTTAACAAAGTTTTTTGCAAACTATTTAATTTTTTTTTACACTATTAGAAGTGATGTGGAGCCTTGAGGAATCAATATGGGCATTAGGGAATAGGACTCTGAAGCTGAAGTTATATATATATATATATATATATATATATATATAAATTAAAACTTGTCAATTTTTAATATGCCCATCAATATTACTTTTTTTAAAAATTATTGGCCAGTTATAGATAACATGTATATTTTAAAATAAACCATATTTGACCTGTAAAAAACCTGAAAATGTTCATACAGGCATCAATTTTAAAGCCTGCTTGGGTGATCCGGAGTTATAATGAACCTTAATAAAATAATATTAAAATAAAAGACTAAAAAATAAAATAACTAAAGAAATCAATAATTATAATTATGAATAAAACACGTTTTTCAAATTAGCCCAAGGGGCGTGGTTTTTTAGCTAGTGAATGTAATGTTAAGGTGTTCATGTTGTTATGCATGTCATAATTTCAAACCTAATGTTACCTTTTTCATGTTGTTGTGCACATCCTAGCTTCAAACCTCATCGTACGGGTGAGTTGGGGCAGTGAAGTAGCACCTCGAGGTTATAGTCGCAACCGCTAGGGATCAAACCTGTGACTACGAGAGTTTCATGTTACTAATTTCTCTAGTAAAAAAAAAACACGTGTGTAAAATTACATAAAGCTAAAAGAAAAAAAAAAGCATAAAATTAATGATGTGGGATAAAAATAAGCTCCTCTTTGAAACTTTAGTCACTCCTGTTATCTTGTATGGATGTGAGGTTTGAGGTTACAACATCTCTAGAGAATCCTGGAGAAATATTGAGAAAATCCATAAGCTCTTTGTAACGTATAACCTCAAAATTAAAACCAATACACCCTATATTATTCTCCTTATAGAAGTGGGCCTTTCCCCTATCGAGAGCCTAGCTATGACTAGGCTCCTGTTGTACAAGCACAAAATCAATATCATGGGAGACCATAGACTTCATAAGCTAGCTTTAAATTCCAACCAAAACCACCTAAGGCTCAAACAAGGTTGGTATAAAGATACTAGGGCCTGGTTAAACCATTGGGAGATCGATGAAAATTTTGTAAATTGCAAAATATTAATAACATTAAAAATATTGTTACTTCTAAGTTTAAAGAGAAAATGTGGCATGAGAAAGATTTAGAGGCTAAAAGAAAATGAATATATTATAAGGAGGTCATCAACTATACTCTAGAGGATCAAAAGTATCTCTTTGTTTTAACTAGATCAAATAAAAAAATTAATATAGGAAAGATAAGAACGAACTCTCATGAGTTCCATAATGAAATAGGTCGTTGGGAAGTTCCTAAAACAACATGGGTGGAAAGGATCTGCCATCTCTGTGAGAATATGAACATTGAGGATGAAAATCACTTCCTCTTAGAGTGCCCTACGTACACCCACATTAGATCTCAGTTTCATAATATTTGTTGAAATACCGACCTTCCTAGCCTTTCAACATGTCAAAATTATAGTGAGCTCGGGGTGCTTCTCTTCAAGCTCTTTGAGCATAGGAGTACAATTTTAAAACAAACTAAAAAATTCGTTTCTTCAGGTCCTATAGAACAAAGTTGGTCTCAGTGGACGTTAACCACCACCACCACCACCACCACCACCACCACCACCACCACCACCACCACCACCACCACCACCACCACCACCACCACCACCACCACCACCACCACCACCATCATCATCATCATCATCATCATCATCATCATCATCATCATCATCATCATCAATAATAATTAATAATTAATAATTAGATTGACATAGATCAATTTTAATTCTGGATCTGCCAAGCATTGGAAGGATTAAATATATTATGCAACTCTTTTTAGAGTGGAAAAAATTAGATCTTCTCCACCTATAATAAATACTGAATTAAGATGAATCTAAATTTATTTTATCTTAAATATTAAATTCTATTAAATATACTTTAATATTTTATTTAATTTTAAAATTACATAACTACTCATTTATTTAAATTAATTTTTAAGTGAAATAAATATGTTAAAATGTAAATCCTTTAATTATATAAGTGAAAAATTCTATTTAGTGAAAATTTATAATTCTAAATATATCAATATATAAAATTCCAACTTTACTTTAAATATGATATATAATAATAATAATAATATAATTTAAAAGTTAAAATTAACTATGACATTAAATTAGTGCTTGAGACATTTAATTAATATTTCAAAATTTATTGTGAGGTACTGTATCTACTTCTAAATAATGGTTTGTTTGTTAAAAATGATGTAGAGGTACGTTTCTTGAAAAAGGTTTAAGAGATTCACATATTATATCTCCTCTATATTTGAACCTATCAATAATTCAGTTAATATGTGAGTAACGTCATAGTTGCATAGAACTAATTTTAGTTTTTTCTTTCTTTCTTTAAATGTATTTTCTCCATTACCACATTTATGGGGAGCTTAGGAATGAGAAAGAAATATTCATAATTGAGTAGGAATGATTCTCAGAACTTAGAAGCTTTTGGGAGTCTCAACTTCAAGGAATGTGAATTTGGGAATGAATTTCTAGTATGAATAAATATGGTTTTTTTAAATAGTTTTTAAACTTAAATGACAATTTGTATTATAAAAATTACATGAGAGATATAAGATACCTTAAATTCAATAATAATAATAATAAATTAGAAAGTGCAGTCTTTCGAGTATACTTCGAAAAATTTCAAAACCTTAGGCTCCAAAAAAATCAAATTTTATAAGGGAGGATCGTTTCTCAAATCCTTATCCTCTCTTCTATTCAAATTTTATAAGAGAAGCTCAATGATCATGAAAATTTATCCATATATTATTCAAAAAATCAAGTTGATTTTAGAAATGGGAATTGGCATGCACCCTAAACCAATTCCTATCCAACATGTTTGAAATAAAAATCTTATGAATGAAGGTATGGGATGGGGCCAATGGTTCCTTGTCCAGCCATAACCATTTCTCCAATTGTTAATAAGTTTCATTTATTTTACATAATGTCTATATCTTTATTATTAGACCAAAGAATATGAAGGAATTTTGAATAGGAGAAATAGGCATGCACATTTCTAATTCTCTTGATCACGTGACATAGTTTATTGTCCCATGGAAGATAATTAGAAATGATACATATAATGATTGGTTGAGAGTCTCCCCACACTAATAAGGACATTATATTCATTTTATTTTCCAAGAAAAGTCCCTGTAGGATAGAATATGCTTGTGCTATTTTATTTCCCAATGTGCTCAAAGAGAAATCCTAGTTGGATTCTTTTTTTCCTCTAGGGAAAACGATCACCACCCATATTTTGCCACCCATTTATTATCTTTTGAAGCTGCATCAAAGGAATATATATGTGAATATTGTGATTTAATCTAGTTTTAAATTCATCTTTTGACTACCATAGTTTTCAAAATTTATGAGAGGAAATGTGAAGGGATCATGAATGGAAATATGAAGAACATTTTCTCCACACCATCCAAATTCTTGGTAATCCAATGAATTGGAATAAGTGATTTTATGATATTTATGAGGCCAAAATTCCTTGAAAATGGATAAGCCATTAATAACTACACTCCATGGAGAGAATTTATGACCTTGAAAAATGCTTTTATTTTTAGCTATCCATACTTTTCATAAAATATATTTAGGCAAGGAAACCCAAATATGCTCGAAGGAAATTTTACCTTGCGTTGGTCCTCAATAATTAAAATTCTAATAGGTGAAGTACTCATTTACTTTGGTTGGCCAAATAAATAATTTCTCTAGAGAATGAAAACAATTTTTCCACATGAAATGAATTAAGGGACATTCCAAGAAAAAAATGAGAGAAAGAGTATTCCTCAGAAGAATAAAGAAGTCTCTAAAAAGGACCAATTATTACCCTCATTTTATATTATTAAAAGTGACTACCTTATGATGTAATAACATCTAGAAAAAATATATTAATTTTATGGGGGTTATTAAGAACCCAAATATTTTGGAACATGCAAGATCTTGGAAGGATTCCTTGTGGGAAAAGTAGATGTAGATATCCTTGTTGGACGGAATATTCAAAGGATTTCTATCCCCTTGCATTTTAATCCTTGTGCTTCAGAGCACAACTTACAAATCTACTTTCCAGAAAACAAAACGATTTTCTAAGGGAAATGAAATTTTTTGAATATCCCATCCGTTCCAACTACCTTCATCCATCCAACATGAGATGTCGATATGTAAATGTTTACTTTGAGAGGAAAACCAATCTTGGAGATGCACAAATTATATATTTTAGGATAGCGAAGGTCAGCGAAGGATCCCATAGCTCCAAATATTTATCTTCATCCCATTACTTTGAATATAGGTTAGATGCTCCTTAATGAGAAATAGGTTTGATGATAGAATAATTGAAATGGGGGAATATTCTTTATCACAAATACGAGTAGCATAACATCATATATGACCCTCATATAGGTATTTAAATTTAAGAACCTTATTCTAAAAATAGTCATACTAAGATATTAATTTCCAAACCATCATTTCCAAAATTAAAATTCTCATTAGCAATGGATCAATAATTCCTAAAAAAGCATGCAATTTGAGTGTGTGGACAATAAGACATTTGACTAGGTCAAATGGCAAGGCTAAGGTGAAAACACTATCACACCTAGAAAAAACCATGCCAAGACAACAAGAAACCACATACAGCACCAAGCATGCCAAATATAGAAAGGAAATCATACATATAAATGAATACCTGCAAAGAATCTTGCTATAACTGCTTGATCCTGCTCTTCCTTGTGTGTCCCTTCCTTCTTCTTGCCTTGTTTTCCTTTCTTTCTCCAACACCCAAGTGCTCCAAGAATAATCTAAGTGTCCAAGAGTATGAGAGAGAGAGAAAATAATGAGAGAGCTCCAATAGTACACTCACAAAAGGTTTAACCGGAAAAAAACTTTCCCACTGATCCTCAAAATTGTTTTTATAGAAGATGCCTCTATTTTCTCAATTCTCCATTATTTTCCTTCATTTGACTCCTCACATGCAACCTATGAACTTCCACCTTCCATTTCTCCTATTTCCCATTATTTTCATAAATAAAATTCCAATCAATGCCTCATGCTTTTCCAAATCCTTTTCCTTTTTCTTTGCCAATTTGCTTTAGCCATAATAAACCGAAATGAAAACTCGCTAGGTTTTTTTTCCTAAAATTTAGGTTGGAATAAGTGTCCCATCAATCGTGGTTATAATTTTTAACTTTTATTACATGGAATTTTCACCAAGGCTATTACAAATCCTCCCCCTTGGGTTAGCACCATCCTCAATGTTCAATGACACCTACAACCAACAAACCGCTGAAACAAAACATACTACCTATGGACTTTAACAACACAACTCATTGCAGTATTTATAATGAATAACCTATTGAAAACATGACAACATTATGCATATAGGAGTTTTATAGCACAACTAATTACTGTATTTACAATAATATACACATATGCACATTCTCTCAAGTAGGAAATAAAATGATACGATGCCCATATCAACAACAAGGGAATCCAGAGGATCACACCTCCACCCTCAAATTAGTACGAAGATTCACTTCCTTTCGAGGAAGTCCATAATCCACTGTCAAAGACAAAGTTGCATCCCATGTCCAATGCTACAATCCTGTGCCACTCTACCCTTAGTGAAAAATTACCTACTCATTGTCCTAAGGCACACTCCAAATGCACATCTTATTCCAACTAGAAATGATAATGACCAAAAAAATCCATCCCCATCCTCCCCTTCTGTGCTACACACTCCCTCAGGAAATCCAGTAATCCCCTTCTCTGCAATCACTAATATTCCAAGTTCTGCTAGCCCCCCCATCCTGGGAATTCCATCCCTTGGAAATGTTTCTTGCATCAAAAGATACAAAAACGAAGGAAAATACATACCTCAAAACCATAATAACAGTCATAACATTCTCATGGAAATCAATGGACACTATTGGGTACCAGTGTCCCACAATGGACCTTCTCCTCAAGTCCTTTACCAACATACTGCTGCATGTTCCAATTCCTTTTGTTGATGCTGCTAGTTCTTGCATTCGGTTTCAACCACCCAACTAGAAATTTCGATGCTTCCTGTACCAAACATATAATTTCCATCAGATTCAAAATAAATTGAAATAAATCGACAACATACCTTACTGGTAGCTCGTCAATAATGTACACTTGAGATCTTGTTCACTTCTTGTCACGACAAGTCAAACTAGTTGTTTGATCAAATCATTATGTATAAACAATCATATCATGTTAGCTCAAAACACAACCATCATAGGTAAAATTCATATATCATATGTACCCATCATAAACCAGATTTACCGATCCCATGTAATCATCATAGACCATAGTCATAAATCACATGCATAATGAAACTAAAAAAAAAAATCGATACTTATCCTTCATTGGTCCTTACTTCTCCCATTATTATTTTGTACCCATACCAGATTGGTTGGCACACTCGGAAAGCACCTAACTAATCTTCCTCTCTTTAATCACGTACACATACACATAGTCTTCATCACAACACGTGCACCCACATATGACATACAACACTATATAATACACACACCCACACAAACGTATGACACATACACCTACACTCGATTTACAATACAACACAATACATATGCTTACACTGCCATACAACACAATACATATACATACACAAAGTACAACACAATGAATACACATGTCATGATACCATGACTACACCATCCACATACATAGTACCACATGCTACAACACAACATGTACAACATGCACACAGTACCACATGTATACCAGTAACATATGCACAACATGTACACAACATCACATGTATACCAGTACCATGTGCACAACATGTACACAACACCATCCGTAAACAACACTACCTGCACAATGTGTGCACAACTTCACATGTGCAGGGAACCACTTGCACAACACATACACAATTCCAAATGTACACCGCACCATCTATACAATGTGTACACAATACCATATGCACATGACACCACATGCACGATATGTACATGACACCTCATGTACACAACGCCAAATGAATGACATGTACACGACACCACCTACACACAACACCACTTGTACAACATGTACACAACACCACATCTAAAATCATGTACACCACACCATCTGTAAATGGCACCATATTTACAGCATGCCCAAAAGACCATATGTACATAACACTTCATATACGTCATGTACATACGACCATACATATAGAGCGCCACATATCCAACATTCACACAACACCATATGCACACAACATTGCATATCTAACATGCACACAATATGATATGTACCCATCGCTACATATCCAACATGTACATAACACTATCTATACCTATAACTGCATATGCAATACACACACAACGCCATATATAAAACAAGCATACAACACCATACGTATACAATACTACATATGTAATATTACACATCGCCATAGGTATAATCACTGAAAATACAACATGAAAAACATATTAAAAAATAGAGCTATACCTCGATAGCCACACACTGAGCCCACAATGAACCTTGCTTCTAGTGTCTTTCCACTATCCATCCTTATCCTAACATGCCATGGATTAGACTAGTTTCACTTCGTTCATGCTCCTTAGCATTACCTGTCCATAACATAAACATAGGCATAGTACAAGCATATAATATCAATTCATTCCCACATGATACCAACCTTATAGATCTATCCAAGTTACTCTTCCCAGATGATTCCTCATTAGAAAAATAATATCTTCATGTCATTCACCCATATAAGAAATTATTCCTCCACAAGAATGATCCTTGAAAACCCTCTAAGACAACGTCATATATACATGCATAAATGCATATATATAATCATTAGAATAAAAAAATTACAATGATGTCATACAATGATATTTGTATATACATATAAAAATCAACATAAAACCATCATGATCCATGATGAACCTATCAATTAATGACATACATACATACTTACATACATGCATACATATATGCATTCATAAAAATCAACATACAACAATCATGATCCCTTCAGACAGTGGCCTACATACATGCATATATATATATATATATATATACACATTATTGTAATCATGATCACAATATAATTACCATATATCATAAGGCCTAGGTCAATAAAAATCATTTTATGTGTGCATAGCATGCACAACGTTGAGAACAACAGTTCCCATCATAGCTACCACATCTAACACCTTAGATCAATTCACATTATCCTTCATGTTACCTTTCTTTCATATGTTCTGCAACCATCCATTTACCTAAATCGACTCAACCAATCTAACCAACCATCATATTCTTACCTTCCGTTGCGCTTACTCATGCACCGCATTTCATTTGAGTCTTTCCTTACCTGTTGGGTTTCATTCAAATATTCCCGAGCTCCATTAAATTCCTCTTTCCCCAATCAAATCCCAAGACTCTCAAAAAATAAAATACAATCATAGGGAATAAAAGAAAAATACCACGAAAAGTAACAACAATTCAACGACACAAAAAAAGTGGTATGCACTAGACATAAAAAAAACTGCAAATGAAGCTTAAAAATTTACAAAAGACCAAACATATAAGACTCTAAAAAAACACCATGACTCAATCCCCATGGTTCCCAATGGTTCCAAAGGAAATATTTGCGTGATACTTCTTCAATATTTCATGGAAATATCTTTCCATGTAATCCTTTGCATCATACTACCACAAACACATAAATGTCATCCCATAAATAAACATAACAACATGCTAGTTACCTTGCCTTGTCATGCTAGTACTTTGCCTTGTAAGTGAACATGTATACCTCTCAAGGAGCTCCAATTCCTTAATGAATCCAACCATAGCTAGATATCACTTGTTATACCTGTAAAATACATGTCCACGAATATAACATATATCCATATAATGTCATGCAAATTCAATGTTAAGAGAATTATTGTATGCAAAGAAATCATTCATTTGGAATTAGGGTTTCCAAAAATATCCAAAGGTATTCTTTTCCAATCCATTTCTTTCACCATTTACCCTTTCTACAATTGAGTCTTACAACATTCTATCACATCACCCAGCTGTTAGTTATATAAACACTTCAATTATTACCTTGTCATGCTAATACAAAGCATGTTTCCCTGCAACTGTTTACACATATCAATAAGATATTCCAAATATCAAGACATCATAAATGCATAGTCAACCTATATTATTATGACATAATAGAACAATTAAGTCAGCTCATGCCTAAATGTCATAACCCTAACCATCTGCCAAGGCCAATCCAATTTAGCATGATACATATAACATCAAGATATTAATGCTATAACCCTAATCATTATGTTAACTAACATATAGCATCAATATGACATAATTATTGGAATAAATACAAATTAACATATAACATATTCATCAAAAAAATATAACATAGACATCAAATAATACCATGCCTGACTAACCAAGGCATGTACATATGCTCACACTAGGTAACTAAAATCTACCATGTATGTATCCATCAAACCGACGAAATTAAAGGGATACACATAACAGTAATTCATATGACTACACTGATCAACTACCATTTATCACATATGTAGCTATGATAATAAAATGGAAAACATATAAGTAACCCTAATGCTTACAAAAGCCATGACTCACATACATATATGCCAAGCATACAAACATGTATGAAAATATTCTCTTATCCCAAAGTTTAGTGCTGCAGCTTCTCCTTGATGATCTAAATCTCCTACTCTACATTGTCCAACACATTATCATCATAAAATACCAATATCATCATGATGACCTAATTGCATACAATGACCTCACAATTCATGATAAAATCCACCGTGCCAACTTAAATGGATAATACATAAGCATGAAAGTTTTTTAACCAAACATGACCAACCAATGCATGTATGACATATAATGACATGTACCCAAGAATGCATAGAAAAAAAAATGTATCCAAGAATAACCAAGAAATGGATGTACAACATTTAGCATCATGTAAGGAAGCATACATGTCAATCCATAAGCATGAAAAGTCATACACACATGATGACACATGTCCCAATGATACCAACAACTTTCCCATGGCAACATCATTGTAACCATGACCATCACCATGCACATGCAACAATCATATATAGACCACAAGAATACTACACATGAATTCAACCAACATAAATGTATGATCCACACACCACCCATCCATCCTGAGAGTTAAACCATGCTCTGATACCACTCTGTAACACCCTCCTCCCACATATTCCTAAGTTACTAGCCAACTGGGGTAAACATGCAAGGAGAGGATACTAATATGAGATTCAAAATCCTAGATGACTTTAAGGAAGTGGAACCTATGGAAACAAGATAAACAAACCTCACAAAACATCTACACCATCCTCAGGAGGTAACCCAACCATTTAGGTCGCTGATCCTTGAGGGGGACTGTTTTTTGACCCTTTTATGCCATAGCTGGAGGCATTCCAAGGAAAGGTAGCATCAGGGAGAATATAACCACAGTAAAAACACAACATGCATGCGAAAAGGGCCCCAAATGGCCAATAATGTGCTTTCAACTCTGAGATTTGTGCCACTTTGTCAGCCCCAGATCCGAGGTCACTGCCCAGAACTTCATGAAACTTTATGAGATGATGAATAACATTAAGAAAAAGGCACAAAAGAAATCACATCATCAATATCTCACATGGACCCCTCCTGTCCATGATAAGTATTTCGTCAAACATATCACAAAAATTTCATCTACAGGTGTAAACAACATATTTAAACATAGTTGTCTCATACTTATCTGAGAATCGATAAGAAGAACTGCTCCCTTAGACAATTAGCTACAATACAATCTATGTGACCATAGATATATTGTGCATTCATTTACAAGTAAAAACATGGAGATAGCCATACATCATCACTCACAAAAAAACATTCTTATAATCCAACATAATAACAACATAAATAAAATAGATACAATAGAAATATAATCCACATAATATCGAGTAAAATTATACATAAAATACCAAAGGAATGAATTTTCATTAATGAATATAGAAACCAACCAGGGATGGGAATACCACGTTCCACCCAGCCATATATTGGATGAGAAAATTTTCTTTTTAGCCAATCACCCCGATGCCATATTCCAAGCATGAATGTGAGACTCATAACCAACCAAAAAAACCCATACAAGCATGAATTATACTGGAGCTCTTCGCCTACACTGTCAGTAATTTCAGTGTCTCCTAGTCTCTTAGGCTTTAGGGTTGTAGTGGTGGTTTTGGTGCACAAGTGTACCGAACCACCGTGCTTGGTAGGAATGCTTGCAGCCTACAAGCTATGGTCACGAGCAGAAAATATGGTTAGTAGGTTAGTGAACACATGCTAATATATATAAAACACACTAAATTATGGAATTTATTATGATGCATATAAGAAGGAGAAAAAAAAAATAAACTAATACAAAAACAAAAACTCACAATGAGTCAAATGAGACAATAATGCAAATGGTGGAATAAAATCCCCTCTTATTGACCACTATTAGTAAGAAATATAAAACGTTACACGCTTGCCAAAGGATCCTTAGAACTATTGAGTTCTAAGACCTAGTTCAAGGATGTTATTACCCTTGAGCTGTTGTCACAAGGCCTCTCTCTTCTCCAAAGGGATTGAAGTTTTTGGGTCGCCAACAACCGAATCCTCTAACTCTAATGTTGCTCCAGGTTACACACTGTTGGTTTTCCCATCAGTAATTTGGCCAACATAACAATGTTTTCTCATTTTGTTCTTCTCATGGTGGAAATTTATAGGAAAATTAAAATCCTTCTTCCCTCTCTTCGTACATTTGTGGATGGTGACCCAAGAGAGAGGGTTGATTCCTTTGAGTGCCCACTTGATTCATTTTTGTGCTCACTTGAGGTCCCAACGTCGCTTAGGCGGCTATCCTTTGGTGGCCTCAAGTGGAGGATCATTTCCTCAAGTGTGTCAAGTGGTCCTGTATGGTGACTTCTGCCACTCCCAGGACCACGCGGGCTTTTGAGGGAAAGAAGTGCAGACCAGTGTACCTATCGAGGAAAAATGTGCATAAGGCACATTTTTCCTCTGTCTCTGGTGTGCAATTTGATTGTTTCCTCTTGACCTTAGAGATTTTTTAATTTTTTTAGATCCTCTAATGTTCCTCAGCCCTGTAAATTCTTCTGCTTGACATTTAATACTCTCATTTTTCTTGTTCGATTTTCCAGTGATAATACTTTCCCCCTAATGTGTGAGGTCTAGGAAGAACTGTATAGCGGAAATACATTATATTTTATTTTCTGTGTAACCTATTTTGAGAGAGAGAGAGAGACCTGCTTACAACCCAAGGTAGGAAACCCCTTACAGTGGGTAGAAGAGTGACCATGTTCTTTCAAAAACCTGCAAGAAATAGTATGATACAATAAATACAATTTTTCTGTGAGGTGGGCATGTCCTATGCTCGTAATGATTTGGATAGCTAAACAAATCTATCTGACAGACAAAGGTTCTGTCTGTGTCAATGATATGGTAGTGATATGTTGATTTTGTTGATGACAACGATTGATGATGCCCTCAGGGGAATTTTTTCTTTGACGATAGGTTGAATGTGGTGCCTAAATAGTAATCTTGGCATGGCATATAAATTCTCAATGTACGCATGGGTGTATCACTGGGACCTTCCCGTGTAAGCATTGCTGAAAGAGATGCTTATAATGGCATGAGTCTTCAAAAAATCTGAACAAACTGCAATGGTTGTAAAGTATGATACCATCTTGACATGAAAGCTTGTATTGTAGTTGAAAGTTAGGAGGATCAGTTAAATCTATGGGCAATGATGATTCCCACAGTTCCAAATGAGTATTCCCCTATTGTGGTGAGGATCCATTCAAGGTACTTCTTCCTTCTTGGAGAATGGGTGTTGAAGTCAATAAAAAGGAAGCCTCAACCGAACGAGAGAGATACTGATGCAAGGGACCAAGGTCTATGATTTGATAGGTTTAACATAGGCATTATGGTGAGGGGTGACTGAAAAATGATGATGGGATTTTAGTGGCCCAAGGTCAGAGCATAGAAAAGCAGTTTGGCAGCAGTCATAACTATTTATGATGAGGAAATCACTGGAGTCGGTAGGACATCCAGGGTGGGTATATGTTGGTTATGAATGTCGTGGTGACTTTGCGTGGAAGGTGTGATGCTCTGACCAAGTGTGACTAGGGACTGCTACCATGGGAGAAAAATGGATGGATGAGCGTGGACTATTCTCCATTTGAGATCTTTGTACACTTGCCAAAAGAATGAAAAAATGGGATTGGATTGTACAAAACACAGACGGGTGCCCCAAAAAAATGAAAATTCTTGCTTGCTAATGATGTGGGGAAGGTATTTTTGCAGAGGGTGGGGGCCCCATTGGTTGGTCTCTAATGTCAGGATGGTAGGCCAAATGTGAGACACGATGGTGTGTATTCGATCTGCTTGTAAGAAATTCTAGTCCTGGAAAGGGGTTTTATTTCGATATAATAAAACTTGACTTGATGCATGGTGGATGAATGGACATGAAGTGCTTCCCGAACTGAGGTGGTATGGCCATAGCATCATGATTTTTGATGCATGGTCTACTTTGAGTGATGAACACCATGGAGGGGAGGCTCTATCGACTAACAGGGATGTTTATCATGTGCAAGGTGGGAAGATGATAAAGATGGTCAGGTGTTTGAATCCTGTCGTTTATTTATTGTGGAGAAATGATAGTAGGATATGCATAGTTTTTCCGGGGCTCTATCATGATGAGGGTAAAATGATACCTGATCTGGGACCTTTGGTGTATGGGGAAATGGATGATTTTTTATGTCGTACAATCCCTGCAACAAAATACCCCAAGTGAAATCATATTTCTTATTCAAATATTGTTGAGAGGGCATACCTGTTGGGACTGAAAATTTATATTTTCAGAGGTGTGAATTTGTGGAGCCTACTTTGGGCATTATGAGGTGCTAATCACTGTGTTTCTTTCAACTTTGAAATTGGGTCCTCTAAGATCTCGTTATGGTCCTTAAAAAAATCTGAAAAGGGCGATATATAGTCCAAAATGGCTCATTTTAGCTCAGGCCAGGTGTCAATATGGTTCTCTACAATAATGGTACTAAGCCCAGGAATTTCCGAGTAATACCATGTGAATAAATATCGATGATATTGCAACAACTGGTGTAAAAGGTTATCTCTTCTTGTGAGAATGCTACCCTTAGCGATATTTCTTCGACTTTTTTAGGATTTAAAGAGATATTCACCTTCATGGTAGGCGAAATGTTTGACATGTTCCCTTCTTTGAACACATCGGGTGCTGGAATGGGATTCTTAAACCAATCAACTTTCCCTCATGGAAGGAAATATTTTGATTCAATCACATGAATCTCTTAGTTTCCTGTCTTGTTAGGGCTAAACATTTTTTCAAGAAGAAAAAACGAGTGGTGATGCATTTCATCCCACGGATAATGTGGCTCCACCATGGCCTCAAGGATATCCTCATTTGAGTGGAATAAGGATGCTAAGGGGGATAGATTCTATGTAAGGCTGTGAGGAAGAGTTTTTGTCCCAATGGAGTTGGTCGATAGACATGAAAATTACTCCATCATCGATGTGGTGGAATCGTCCGCGGTCGATAGGGTGCATATGGATTGGATTTGCACCATCGTTGGCATAACTACTCTCATTGATGTAGCTAACTCGACACCTATGACTGATGAGTAGACAACCCGAGTCATGGTTCTGATACATGATGATATGAATCGTATATGATGTATCATGTTGTCGGCATTTGGTGGGGGAGGAATTTCCATCGTGGCAGCTTGTGTGGGAGCAAGGATATATTCCTCATTAGGCTGAGCACTTTCTAAAATTTGGAAGTTGTGCTTGGTGGAGAGGTGCCTGAATGTTACCATTAATGGGCATGCCTCTGTTTCATGGTTATGGCCAATGAAAATGGTGCATGGTACCATTGTGCCTACTGAGTAGATTTTGTGAGAACCAATGCTACACTTCGTTCCTGAAGTGGATGCTTGGAAAGGATCAGTCATAGGGGAGAGAATCCTTTGCTACCATTTCTGAGTTTTTGCTTTGGGTAGGTCTAACTCTTTTGGGGAGTGTATACTTAATGCTGCTCTTGCCGCTCGAAGCTTGGGGAGGTGCTCAAACTTCACAGTATGGTGAAAATGTGAGCATATCCGGCATTAACAATCCAACATGACATTTTGACAACCATGATCAACCATGGTCTAACATCGCATTGTGACAAGAGATTGTCACAATGTGAAAATCAACCATGGTCAATGATGGTTAACCAAAGTCCAATGTTGCATTGTGAGAAATATTCTCATAATATAAAAATCAATCATGGTTAACCATGGTCCAAATTCGGATTGTGACAAATATTGTGCCAATATGAAAATAAAACAAGGTCAACCATGTTTGTCTTAACGTTTATAATATTTATCTTAGGCATTATATACATTGGGTTTATAACCCCTTCAGTTTTTGTATTAATCCTTTTGGTTTATTAGTCACTTGAGTTTATAATATCAATCTCTTGGGTTTATTAATCTAATAGTTCATATTCCTAGGGTAAAACATTATTCACAAAGTTTATAATATTAATCATAATGCTTAATATAAATACATTAGGTTTATAACCATGTTCTACCATGGTCCAACATCACATTGTGACAATAATTGTCTCAATATGAAAATCTACCATGTTCAACCATTGTCAACCTTAGTTAATCATGGTAAACCATGGTCCAACCTCAAATTGTGACAAAGATTGTATTATTGTGAAAATAAATCATGGTCAACCATGTTCAACCATAGTACAACGTTGCATTATGAAAAATATTGTCTCAATTTGAAAATTAGCCATATTAAACCATGATCAATCATGGTCAATATGAAAGGCAACCATGGTTAACCACAGTCAATCATGGTCAACCGTGGTATAATGATACACTGTGACTAAGATCTTAGGGTTTATATACTTTGGGTTTACAATATTAGTCCATTGGGTTTAATTATTCCCTTAGGGTTTTAGTATTAATCCCTTGGGTTTATTTATGCCTTGGGTTTATAATATCATTCCCTTGTGTTTATTAATCTAAGGGTTTATATTCCTAGGGTATAATATTATTGATATGATTTATAATATTAAATCTAGGTTTTAATATAAATCTCTTGGGTTTATAATATAAATTCCTTGGGTTTATTAATGCCTTGTGTTTATAATATTAATAATCTCTTATGTTTATAATATTAATCCCAAGGGCTTATAATATTAATCTCTTGGGTTACCAATATTAATACATTGGGTTTTAAATATTAATCCATTGGCTTTATTAATCTCTTAGGTTTATAATAATAATTCCTTAGGTTTATTAATCTTAGGGTTTATATTCCCAAGGTTTAATATTAATGCTAACAATTAGTGTTATTCCCTTGTGTTTATAATTCTTTGGATTTTTAATATTAATCACTTTGGTTTATAATACTAATTTTGAGGTTTATAATATTAATGTTAGAGTTAAATTTTTATTTTAGGGTTTATAATATTTATATCCCTTGGGTTTATAATATTAAGCCCTTGGGTTTTTCATAATTATTTTATCAATATGGAAATCAATCACGGTCAAGCATGATCAATCATGGTCAACCATGGCCAACCATGGTCAAGCATGGTCCAACACCACATTGTGACAAATATTATCTCAATATGAACATCAACCATAGTCAATTGTGGTCCAACATCGCATTGTGAGAAAGATTGTATCAATATGGAAATCAAACATGGTCAAACATGGCCAATCATGGTCAACCATGGTCACATTGTGACAGATTATCTCATGGTCCAACTTCACATTTTGAAAATATGGTCACCCATCATCTAACATTGCATTTTGAGAAAGATTGTCTCAATATGAAAATCAACCATGGTCAACCATTTTCCAACATCTCATTATGACAAATATTGTCTTGATATGAAAATCAATCATGGTCAACCATGGTCTGACATCGCATTGTGACAAAGTTTGTCTCAATATAAAAATAAAACAAGGGAAACCATGGTCAATCATGTTTATTTTAGGGTTTATAATATTTTTCTTACACTTTATATACCTTGGGTTTATAATATTAATCCATTCAGTTTAATATTATTCCCTTGGGTTTATTTTTTACTTGGGTTAATAATATCAAGGCCTTAGGTTTATTAATCTAAGGGTTCATATTCCTACCGTATAATATTATTCATATTTTTTATAATATTAATTTATGGTTTAATATATATCCTTTGGGATTATAGTCATAGTCAACCATGGTTAGTCATGGTCCAATGCCGCATTATGAAAAATATTATCCCTATAGGAAAATAAACCATGGTCAATCGTGGTCAACCATGGTCCAACGTCACATTGTGAAAAATATTGTCTCAATATGAAAATAAACCATGATCGATCATGGTCATTCATGGTCAACCATGGTTGACCATGGTTAACCATTGCCCAATGCCGCATTGTGACAATGATTATCTTAATATTAAAATAAATCTTGATAAACCATAGTGAGCCATCGTCCAACATTGTATGGTGAGAAAGAATATCTCGATATGTAAATCAACCATGGTCAACAATGTTCAACCATGTTTATTTTATTATTTATATACTTATCATAGGGTTTTTATACCTTGGCTTATAATATTTATCTTAGTGTTTACCATAGGATTTGAATGATACAAAAATCATTCATGGTTAGCCAACACCAATCATGGTCCAACGTTGCATTGTGACAAAGGTTGTCTCAAAATGAAAACCAACCATGTTTATTTTAGGTTTTATAATGTTTATCTTAGGATTTATATATTTACAGTTTATAATATTAATTCCTTGGGTTTAATTCATTCCTTTGGGTTTATAGTTCCTTCGTATTTTAGTATAAATCCCTTGGGATTATTAGCCCCTTGGGTTCATAATATCCATCTGTTGGGTTTATTAATCTAAGGGTTGATATTCTTAGGGTATAAAATTATTCATAGGGTTTATAATATTTTTTTTTGTTCTAAATAAGGTTGATCTATTAACAATGGTGTAAAGTTACAATGTGACCGAGGTCAAAAACTACTTCCCTGGGGATGGCAGAATTAACATGAAAAACACATTTAAAGACTGCCCTTTGATAGGGAAAGCAGTCTGGAAAAGTAGCCCAAAACCCTAGCAGGGGTTCACATAATAATTGTCCTGAAATTGCAGAGTGTGCATGGATTCAAAAATGAACAAAAACAAGCCAAAATTCCACATAATCAGCCGAATAGAAATAAGCCCCATTGAATGGGGCACCATAGTAAACAAACTATTCATCTGGAGGAACTTCTATGATACGACACCAACCTGAAGCAAGCATATCCTTGGCAAGAGCATCTTCGGATTCAGAGGGTCCCTGATCAGCTGGTGCCATCACCACCTTAAGAACGCTGCGAGATGGATCATCTGGAGGTTGCAACGATGTGCCACCTATCCCCATCTGAGGATTCGAAATCTAGGCAGAGTCCGGAATGAGGCCTGTTGGATAAGCGCTGGACTCCCCCGGCTGGGCCTCCTCCTGGAAGATGACAGTGAAGGGAACTAAAATTCTAGGACGATTTAAAGTGCTATCGAATGAGAAGCACGCATTACCAGTGGTGGGTGGAGGCACTGAGGCCTGAGGATGGGGAGTAGGAGAGTCTATAAAGCGCCCTCGCCCACTGCGAGTATGCGAGTAGTGGCCAGCCAGTAAACCGCTTGAGCGAGAAGGCGCGTCAGATGAATGACTGGACGTCGTGCTAGGAGGGCGACCCCTAGTGCTGCCTCTGTGGCTCCTCATCCTGTGGCGCAATCGAGGCATGGAGTAAGTAGGCGGGGGCTAAGCAGCAGCTGTGACAGAGTTATACCAACGCGAGCAGGAGCCAAAGGTCTGAGCAACGTGCTCAAGATTCAAAGGTGTCGACTTTGCCAGAGGATCCGAGCAGGGCACCAGGCGAGCTTCCCCCTCCAGACAACAAGGGATAACCAGAACGGTAGAACCTGCAGCATATAAAATAGAAACTGAATTGAGGCTCGAGACCAAGAAGAAATGGGAGCGATGCGACTGATTCTCAATTGAAAACTCAACGCCATTCTGCCCATTATCCTCCCCACTCATACATCGATAAGCCCCCACCATAATAGCTTCATTGAAGAAGAACGCAGACTCCAGCATGCCGTAGCATGCGATGATAGTATCTAGAGCGGAATACATGGTATGAGAACTGGACACCCCATCAACCGTGCCTTTGAACTCTGCGAGGCGTAAATGCGAAGATCTGTCGAACAAAGGCGAGATATCTTTCTTGTCCTGGGTGGGTAGGTGTCGATCCACCTCGCCGCGCCCTTGTCCCATCACATTGAACTCAAGTTTTCACACCCGCATCCGGGAGGGTTGCATCCTTTTGGATGAGTAGTTTGCATTCCTGTTTTTTATCATGATTTTGAATTATGTTCAGATCACCAGTGAGAAGAGTGTGTCTGCCCTATTGGAGTGGAGCCATTGTTCAATTGCATCCAATCTAGCTTCCAGTCTCCAACTGTTGGCAATTTTGCTCGCATGTGTCCCATTGAGGAGTTGATTGGCCATATTGATGAGGAGTAGGGAATCACCTTCAATCTCCAGAGGTTGGAAGCCATGATGCTGAGACAGGAGAATACCTTGCCAGAGGCCCTCCAGTTCAGTCGAGTTTTTTGTGTCCCAACCGATGTTTCCAAAGAAAATTAGAAGCAGCTTGCCCTCCTGATCTTTGAAAATGCCTCTGAATCCAGTAGAGCCTGGATTTCCCTTTGAAGCTCCGTCAAAACTGAGTTTGAAGGTGAACTTTGGAGGGGGGGTCCAAGAGAGATTTCCAATGGTATGGCCTTCTGAAGGTCTAGGATGGTGCACACCTTGTGGAAGTTGTATGTTCCAATTCTCCCAGATGGCTTTCTCATTTGCAAGAGTGGGAAAGTCTTCCTGATGCCAAGCTTGAAGAGTCAAGGTATCTTTGAGATTAAGACAGAGGTTGTCCCAAATTATATCTAAAGGAGTATTTTGATCTTTGAATATGCGTTTGTTTCTTTCTTTCCAGATTGTCCAAAGGAGTAGACCGGGAATCAATCTCCATAATTGGTTTAGGAGTTCACTTTATTAAGGGTTTTGGTGCCAATTTCGAATGGAGTTGATTATATCGTCGGACACTCTGCAATTATTTTGACAACGAAAGATGGCCTTCTCCCAAAGATGGTTGGCAAGCGGGCAAGAGTTTAGGAGGTGTTGGAGAGTTTCCGCCTGAGCATTGCAATTGGGACACATGGAGGGCCCATGAAAGGTTATTTTTCGAAGATTATCCCAAGTAAGGATTTTTCTGTGCCCCACAAGCCATAGGAAAAGAGAGATTTTGGGCCAGGTGCCTGGCGACCAGATTCTGCTCCAGATGGGGTCCAGGGGCATTGGATCGTTGCAAATAAGTTTGTAAGCCTCTTTGGTGGTGAAGGAGCCTTTTGGGGAGTATCCCCATCGAAGGATTTCCCTTCCCTCAGAGTATCTGATGCACCTATTCTGGAGCTCACACTCCATGATCCACTTATCCTAATTGTCTGCGGTCCCAATCAGTCGGTCGATCTGCTTCCATTGTCTATAACCCTGTTCTGTTTCCGGAGTCCATTTCTGGTTGACTGTTTCCTGTTGTTGCTCCTCCCATTCTTGACTATTGGGCGGACTATAGATGCTACTGAGCCTTGGAAGTTGGTGCCAGGCATCCGTCCAGAACCGTGCAGTACTTCCATTCCTTATTTCCCAAAAGCTGTGTTGTTGAATGAGCGCGTAGTGTTGTCTGGCAGCGTTCCAAATGAGTGATCCTTTTTCAGTGGGAGTGAGTCTGATTAGTTCTTCCGTAGGCCTATGATTGGCGTACTTAGAAGTCCAGATGGCTGCCCATGGTTTATTGGGAGCAGAGAGCCATTGCCACCATATTTTTTCCCCCATTATTGCGTTGTTGTGCTGAGGGTCTCTCAGACCTATGCCTGCTTTTTCTTTTGGATGGCATGCTGTCGACCATTTAACCAGAGCCCATTTGCGATTTGTGCCTATTGCACCCCAAATAAAATTGCGTTGCAGAGATTTTATTTTTTTTAGGACCCATTTGGGCACTGCCAAGATGGAGAAAAGATAGAGAGGCATCGCCTGAAGCACAACTTTGATTAGCACTAATCTGCTGGCTATGTTCAGAGTTCTATGAGTCCATAAGGTGAGTCGAGAGTCAAGTTTCTCCAGGAGCCTAAGCCATGAGGTGTGCTTGATGGAAGAGTCTAATAACGGAGCACCCAGGTATTTGGAGGGTAAAGAGGCAATGGGGAAACCCAAAATGCGGGCTATGGCATGTTGAGTGATAGGTGGGGTGTGAAAGAAAACGATCTGCGACTTGGCTGAGTTTATGCACATCCCTGAGGCATCAGAGAAATCACTCAGAAGGGATTTGAAAAGGGAGGCTTCCTGAACAGAGGGGTGCCCAAACAACATGTTGTCATCAAAAAATTGTTGATGAGTGATGGCAGGAGAGTTGTGAACAGAGAGACCTTTGAGATGCTGGGAGAGAAGAGCATGTTTGATGTGATGACCCAAACATTCCACCATTAGAACGAATAAGAAAGGGGAAATAGGATCTCCTTGAAGAATACCTCTGGAGGGGCGGAAAGGTCGGGAGGGGATGCCATTTATAAGGATCGAGAAGAATGTAGAGGAGATTAAGCTTAGAATCCATCAAACCCAAATTGGAGAGAAGCCAAAGGCTGTTAGCATTTTTTGAATATATATCTAGCTGAGCTTGTCAAAAGCTTTTGAGAGATCAATATTGAGAAGCATACCTGCCCATTTGGAGTGCTTGAGAGAGTGGATGATTTCATGAGTGAGTATGATGCCATCCAATATATGTCGTCCTTCAACGTATCCAGATTGTTTTGGAAAAATGAGCATGGGCAGCAGCGGCTTCAACCGGTTTGCAATGACTTTGGAGATCACCTTATATATGACGTTGCAAAGAGCGATAGGACGAAACTTATCCGACGTACTGGTGTTCTCTTCCTTTGGGAGTAGGGCTATGAAAATTGAGTTTAGTGAGGGCAGTAGCCAATGAAGAGTGCGTGATTCCTCCAACACTTGCCAGACCTCATCTTTGATGAGATCCCAGAAAGAGTGGAAAAAGGTCACGGTAAAGCCATCTAGTCCAGGAGCTTTACCTTCCTTGAGATGGTGCATAGTGAGATCCACCTCCTGAGGCAAAACATGTCGAAGAAGTAATTGATTATGTTCTTCAGTGATGAGTTTCGACACATTTTGAGTGATCTTTTCAATTGCAGGTCGTCTATCAATTGGGGGTGCCATATGGACCTCATGAAAGTGATTGATGAACTCCTGTTCAATCTCCTCATGGCTTTCCACCTGTTGCCCCTCTCAATTTTTTATGAAGGAGATGGTGTTATGCATTCTTCTCTGTATTGTAGACCTATGGAAGAATTTGGTGTTCCGTTCGCCCTCTTTTAACCATGTAATTCTGGATTTTTGCTTCCAGAGAATTTCTTCCTGCTTCCTTCTCTCCTCCAATTGATTATGTATGTGCTTTTCCTTTTCCAAGGTTCCTTCCTGGTAGCCTTCTGCGATTATCTGTTGCTGGAGTTCCTTCATTTCTCTGTTTAAAACTTACTGAGCCTGGAAGATGTTTCCGAAAGTCTCTTAGTTCCAGCGCTTGATTTGGGATTTGAGGAATTTGAGTTTCTGTTGAAACTGATACATTTTTGAGCCCTATGGCACAGGGTAGTTAGCCCAGGTGGATCTGATGAAGTCGTTGAAAGTGGGATGAGTAAGCCAAAAAGCTTCGAAGCGGAAAGGGCATCTGGTGGAGTTTCCAGGTCTTTTTCATTGGAGGGCAATTGGCCAATGGTCCGAGCATGACAATGGAAGAATAGAGGCCAAGATTTTCCCTCCAAGATGCACTGCATTGTTTTAAATGAGGAATCTATCCAATTTGGATGCAATTTGTTGCCTTCCAGTCCTGCGATTGCTCCAGGTGTGCATTCCATTGCAGAATTGCAAATCGATTAACAGATTGTTTTGAATAAAGTCTTTGAAGTGGCTATTCTCCTATTCCAGCTTGGCCCGGCCCCCCTACTTTTCCTCCAGCTTGGTAATCATGTTGAAGTCTCCTCCAACGATCCAGAGAGGATAGAGTCTGTTGAGGTTGAGCGCTTCGATTGTGTCAAGAAGAGAAATTTTTTTACCTGCTTCTTGTGGGAAGTAGACATTGGTGAGATGTCCATGGACATTGGTGCCGATGATATGAAAGGTAGCATGTATGATGTGATGGGAAGCATGAAAATCTGAGAGCGTGATGGCTTGCGTGTTCCAGGCTATTTCCAAACCTCCTTAGGCCCCTGAAGCATCCACCGCAACCGAGTGACAACCTGCCCATGCTTTAGAGAGTATTTGACCAAGAGTGTTACTATTACATCTTGTTTCCTGCATGAAGAAGATCTGGGGCTGCTCCTTCTTTATCATGTTTTTTATCATTCTGAGTTTCCCGAGGCTGTTGAGCCCTCTTAAATTCCATGAAGTGAGCTTCATGATTCACTATTAGTGGTGGGCTTATAGTACTTTGTCAACTTCACATATCTGCTTGATTCCACCAGGATTTTCCCTATTGTGATAGTTCTTTGAAGATCAGTCTTTCTTCCACGTTTTTTTGAGTCCTTGAGGAATAAGTTGCCATCCCATTGACTGCCTGGATGAATGCCCAGTTGTTGTTGCTGGAAAGCCCTGGAGATGATGACTTCTAGGGTATTGAGTTGATGCTCTTGAATCTTGTCGTAGTCTTTCTTTCTGCATGCTTATTCTAGTTCAAGGATGTCAAGACCTCCCAGATCAATGCTTTCTGGTTCCTCTTCCATGTGTTGCGCCTGACTACTTTCAGCTGAAGTGAATGTGGAGTTCATTGTTTGACTAGGGATACATTCAACATCCATGTCATTGGGTTTCCAATCCGGATCCTTTCGAGACACCTTAGGAATCTCAGAGTTATCAACCTGGGGAGAGGGAATGGGAGTGGGACCCAATCTAGGGGGGTCGAGGTAGAGATGATCAAAGGAGGTAATGGCGAAGAGTGCTGAGAAGGGTCCTCTAAGGTTTTAGCAAGCACCTCAAAACTATTACTAGTAGATGGAACGGAGGCATTTTTCTGAGCGGGTTTTTTCCCAGAGGAGTGTTTTTTGTGCAATCTCTTTCGAGAAGCGACCTTGGTGAAACCATCTTGAGCTAGTTGGTCAGAGGGGTTAGAGGCTTGGGGTTTGGCATTTAGAGGGCAGTCCCTAAAAATATTACCATGACCATGACACTTACGACATCGAAAAGGAACATGTTCAAAAGCTAAGGGTTGAATCCATTCATAATCATCATGGTATAGACTTACCGAATTCGGAAGGGCCTTGTACAGGCGCATGAAAACACAGATACGGGCATAGGAGGTGTATCTGCGCAACTTCATTTCTTCAGCTATTTTAATGAATTCTCCTAGCCCTTTTCCAATGTCTTTCAGTGATTCTTCATCCCAATATTCCAGTGGGAGCGAGTACATCCAGATCCAGACTGGCGCCCAACTGAAATCTTCCTTGTAGGGTTAAATCTCTCGACCCACTCCCTTAGATACAGACCGAATGAGTTGAAGAAATAAGGGCCTTCATCCATGACCCTGTTCTGATCTTCGATGCAAATTAAAATCGTAGTGAAAAACCCCTTTGGTCCCAACTGCAACGTTACATGCCCCTTAGGTTTCCATTTGGCCGAGATCCAGCCTTGCAGAGCTTTTTCTGTCGGCCAGTATCCAATAAATTTACCAATGAGGGCATGGTCCCTCATGTACTGGTTTTTTCCATTGATTCTGTGACTCGGAAGTTCTATTTTGGGCCGTTCAGCTGCTATAGGCTTGCATGTCGCTGAAGTTACCTTGGGTGTTTCCTTTTGCCCAGTCTCGTCCTCTGGAGCTTCACTACGCTTGTCTGACTGATCAAAAGGAGCGTTTTTCGTTTCTTGCATTAGGGTATCTCGTGAGACTGAGTTTATTTGTTCTGGTCCGGACGGCCCTGTCAGTGTCTGCGGTTGTTGACCTTTCTTGACGGTGTGGGAAGGCTTCGAGCCCCCCCCCTGAGGGTCAGCCATTGAGGAGCAAACTATACCGGCAGGCAATTGTTGCGAGCGGTAGGGCGAATGGAAAAATGATGTGGAGAAGATTCAGACTGCGCCGTTGCAGAGGTTGCAGGGAACCCTAGGTTGTAGAGCGTGCATCAACTATACTCTCATTCCCAATGGTTAATTTTATGTTAAGATAACCAACTCATAGGGTTTATAATATTAATCCTAGGGATAAATTTAAATAGTTTGGATTTATAATCATGATCAACCATGGTCAACCATGCCCAATGTTAGATTGTGACAAATATTTTATCAATATAAAAATAAACCATGTCAACCATCATCAACCATCGTCAACCATAGTAAATCATGGTCAACCATGGTCCAATGTCACATTGTGACAAAGATTGTATCAAAATGAAAATCAACCATGGTCAACCATGGTCCAATGCTGCATTGTGGCAAAGATTTTTTGCGTAGTGAAAATGTGAAGCTGGGTTACACTTTTTGCCCTTTTTTGAAAAAAAAATTTCATTTTTTTGGGTTCTTCAACTTTCTGCAAACTATAACAATTTTTCCGTGTAGAATTTCATTTTTCGGTAAAAATAAAAGTTGTGAGAAATTTTGTTAGCTTTCTATTACTTATTTTTTGAAATTTTTTTATGCGGATTTGATATGTCAACTTAGCGTTTCTTTGAGTGTGTGTTTCTTAACAATCAAAGAATTCATAAGTAGTCATGTTATGTGGAAACGTTGTATTCATTGAAAATTCTTGTTTTTGAAAAAACAAAATGTGTTACAACAATCTAGACAGAGTCTACTTTGGTTTCGTCATATTTACAAAGCCAATGGATGCATATCATAATTACTAGAATTTTTTGAACTGGTCTAATACGAAAAAATGCGTATTTTTGATATGTTTCGTGTGGCAACAAATTTCTTAACATACAAGTTATAAACTAAAAATCTAAAAGCTACCCATTACAGTCAACGGACCAATGTAATGCCCCATAATTTTTTAAATTTTTTTTACAATGTATTTTGGGAGATACAAAATTTTGATTTCACTGAATCACGATGACCCTCAGAAATTGTTTGCACTCATTTTACTAGAAAAATAATTAAAATTAATAAACGTTTACGAAATTCCATAAAATTTATATTTCCTGAAAGTAGATTCAATTCTGAAAATGCTTGTCTTGGTTCCGACAGTTAATTAACAAGTTTTCATGGAGTTTAATCAGTCCAAAGTTGCAGAACCGTTTTCAGAGCTTGGCTCTGCGTAATCAGTGGCGCGATAGTTCGGCCGAAATATTAGCGACAGTTCGGCCGAACTATGTTTTCCGCTTACGGGCCGCTAAAACTAACGGCTTAATAGTTCGGCCGAACTTATTATCAAAAGTTCGGCCGAACTATTGTGTAATTTTCCGTCGGCCGGAATTTTTGTGGAGCCCCCTACAAAACACATATTTCGCGGTCAATATAAATTGACGCGAAATGATTCACAATTTTCGCACATTTCGCACTTCATTTCATCTTACAACTTGGTTTGAATTCAAAAATTTTTCTTCAAAGTTTGGGTTTAAAAAAAATTTTTGGAAGACATTTTCTGGAGGCGGCGTGATTTTTCTTGGAGGTTCAAAGTTTGAATTTAAAGAACTTTTTTGGAAGACATTTTTGGAGGCGACGTGATTTTTCTTTGAGGTATGTACGTGTTTTGTGTTGAAATAAATCTTTTGAGCTTTTTTGTTCAAAATTTTTTCTTTACATTTTAAGATTTAAAGAATTTGTTTGGAAGACATTTCTTGGAGGCGGTGTGATTTTTCTTAGAGATATGTACGTGTTTTGGATTGGATTACGTATTTTTTAGAAAAGATTTTTTTTAAATTAAATCTTTTGTGATATGGTTTGTAATTGAGTTATTGTCTAATTTTTTAAAGGAATTTTTTTGAACCTCATACCCTATTATCATGGGAAATCGAAGAACTTGTGTGAGAAAATATGATCGAAAAAGAAAGCCCGAGGAACGTAGAGAAGAGACGAGACAATATCGCAAAAGAAATTTAGAAGATCTCTCAAATATTGAAGAGGAAAATCAACCTCAAGCAGAAATTGAAGCAGGTATGTAAATGTAAATATTACATGCTCTATTGATATATATTTAAAATTTTCCTAATGTAAAATGTAACGCTTAATTTTTATTTGATAAAATAGTTTGAAAAATATTTTGTTTGATGTAAACAGACAGAGATATTCCTCAAAATATTGAAGAAGAAAATCAACCTCAAGCAGAAATTGAAGCAGGTATGTAAATGTAAATATTATGATCTATTGATATATTTTTAAAGTTTTCCCAATGTACAATGTGAAGCTTAATTTTATTTGATGAACTAGTTTGAAAAATATTTTGTTTAATGTAAACAGACAGAGACACTCCTCAAAATATTGAAGAAGAAAATCAACCTCAAGCAGAAATTGAATCGGGTATGTAAATGTAGATATTATGATCTATTGATATATTTAAAATTTTCCTAATATTTATTGACATATTTATTAATTTAGTTATTTATTGAATATGTACTATTTTTTTCGAATATGTACAGATGAAATCACTATCGATAATGAGATGTTAGAAAATGTCGACACTCGCACATATGGAGATAAAAAACCTGACTATTTTATACGATATCGTGTCGAGAAAATTTTGGAAATGTTTTTCAAAACTGAGGTGACAGTTCAAGCTCAAATGTTGAAAGGTCTCTTATCATCAAGGAAATTAAAAAAAGCGACGACACTATTGGGTATTCGAAAATCAACCAAAGATAAAAAAATGAAAGAGGACTTGATAAAAAATATGAGTAGTGCTATAGAGTCAATTAAGAGATCTAGAGATAAAAATGTTTCAAATATACGTAGAGGAATACAAATGGCAATGGTTTCACAAGTACTCAAGAGAACCGTTTGAATCTAACATCTATGGCACGAGCACTGGGAACCTCGCGAAAAACTCTGCACAAACATCGAAAATTTCGACTGCAAATAGACGTAAATGATGAACTCGCTTGTTGGAGAGCTATTTGTAGGCAACCATACAAAGATAGACTTGGAGAAGATGTTAAAAAAAATAATATATGAATATTGGAAGAACAATTCGCGTGTTTCACCCACTGCAAGACATGTGATGCGAAGAAGAATAGCACGAAATCAATACGAAGAACATGAAAAACATATCTTGGAAACCACTCAAATAGAGTTATTCAACAAGTTCAAAGAAGAGAATCGTCAAATTCAAGTTTCACTAAGTGCTTTTGTTCAACAAAAACCATGGTATGTAAAACCTATCACCGTACGCGACATTTGTTGTTGCCGTTATCATGTGGAATTTGAGTTATATTATGACACATTCCTTGATTTCGGTAGAACATTATGGAAGGATTCACCTCCTCCTTCCACTATCAGTGAATTCATATCTCAAATTCTATGTGAAAGAGAAAGCGATGAACTATTTTACAAAAAGAAATGTGTTGGTGGTAAAAAATGCGATGATTGTGGAAATTTGACTAAATTTCAAAACAAATATCGTATTGATATAAATGATCAATCATTGTCCAACATGAAAGTGAAATGGAAGAGATATGAATATACCAGTACATCGATTCAAAGTGAAGATAGTGTTAAAAGAATCGAATTACGAGAAGACGAAATTTTTCTAATAGACTTTTTGAGAAAGTTTGAAGCAGAAATTTACAAATACACCATGCATTCCCATAGAGCTCGATGGAAAGACTTGCAATTCAAAAAATCTCGTGAAGTTTTTCCACCAGGAACCATTTTGTCAGTGATTGATTTTGCAGAAAACTACACATTTGCTCCACAAAAAGAAATTCGGAGTGAATACTATCACTCTGACCAAGTCTCCATGCTCGTTCATATTCTATATAGACATGCTGAACAAAATGTCGATCATATAGAAAGCACGAGTGAAAATCGACATATCATTAAAGAATATCATTTTTATATGAGTGACGATCGTACGCATGATACATGTTTTGTACAACATTGTTTTGGAAAAATTTATGATTCATTGAAAAATCGTGGAATAACATTCAATGAACATTGGATATGGTCAGACGGATGCACAGGTCAATTCAAATCTGCACGATCATTTTTTTGGTTGTGTCGTCTTCATAAGAAAACCTCCATTAAACATTGTTGGAATTTCTTTGAGACTGGCCATGGAAAAGGAGAACATGACGGTGTAGGAGCATGCATAAAACGAGTGCTTCGAAGATATCAAATGAACCACTTTGCACGCCGACTTGCGAACGCTGAAGAAGTTGTTCAATGGTGCAAAAATGCTCTAAGCCATGAGATTAACCCATCACGAGAAGTGCAAGGGTACATTCAATTTAATTTATATTGGTAATCTAATTTTAAACATTGTACATTTATCATGCAATGATTATTTTTAATTGTATTTTGATATCATATTTACAAATTCTTTCTAATTTTCCATATAAAGGTTTTTCTGGCATATTGGAATCGGAGGCGTAAATAGATCAATTGGAAATGAAGTTGGAACAATAAAAGGGACTCGAAAATTGCATTCAATTCAAACAAAATTGTCCACAAATGTGTTTGCATTGGATAAAAGAAAATATTCTTTTTTTTGTGATGTTTGCATAGACAACACAAAATCCAATGACGTCTGTGAAAACAAAATGTATGTGAACGATTGGAAACATACAGAGCTAAATACAAAGGAAAAAATGTCTGTTGCAATGATTGAAGAAATGGAATCAGATGAAACTACAATATCATCCGATGGTGATCGAGTTTCTGATCTTGTTAGAGAAGGTAACATTTGAATTACTTTTTAATGATTTTAAAGATTTACAAATTTAAATTTAAATATGCATAATTAAATGTGAAATTTATTTTATTGTGCAGGAGATGTTTTTGCTGTAATTGCACCTATTGACAACGATGAAAATGTGAAGTATTATTTGATGCGTTGCACTGAACAAAAAATGAAATTATTATAAGACTATAATGATCACGGATTTCAGTATGACAAAGGGTCTATTATACTGAAAGGTTATTTTTTCAAACAAACTCGTCAAAGTGGAGACTTTGTTTACTTCGAAGACTATGAACCTGATTCCATAAGTTTTCAATATAGTCACTTGGTGTGTGTAGCACGCATAAAGTTGATAGAAGTTCAATCAAAGAAAAAATCAAAAATTAAGAAATGGAAAATGTCAAAATCCGATCATGAACGGATTATTGAGGATGGAATTCCATTAGAATTTTTTTGAGTGAAGTGTCAGGACAACAATTTATTATCTTTTAAACCTTTCGGTACTCAACTAAAAATTGAACTGCTTATGTTATTTGTGGTTTGCAAATGTTACAAATTGTTTGGGTACAAGCACGTGCTCTAGTTTCCACTGAAAATAGTTTTTCTATACATGTGC
Organism: Pinus albicaulis; assembly: GCA_034641835.2. Classification (NCBI taxonomy): domain Eukaryota; kingdom Viridiplantae; phylum Streptophyta; class Pinopsida; order Pinales; family Pinaceae; genus Pinus; species Pinus albicaulis. The sequence continues at coordinate 1,118,919,237 of CM076572.1, forward strand.
ATTGATTAAAAATGTTAAATATGTATTGGATATATATATTCTAGAATGAAATTAATTGTTCTTGTATATTAATTGTTTTTATATATGTTCTCCGACCATATGGTACAAATTATTTCACTTTATTTTGTAAATTCAGATTCGGTCCCCATATGGCCTAGCCTCCAAGGGACGAGATAACAAGTGGTTGTCCCCACTTGCCCGAATCTCGGCTTTTAAGTACAATTTTACTGTTTATGTCGAGCATCTTACATGATGTCCTAGCGAAAGATAGATTCTCTTTGTTTCAAGTTTCTAGTAAAAGTTGTCACTGAATGCCCCGCTCGAACTCTTGTAGTAAACACCATACCTCATCTCTCTTTCTCTCCAATATTATTAGGTTTAATTATTATAACACAAAAATCGTTCTACATTATCAATAATTTTTTGCGCTTAAAGTAAAATCAATGAACACTATTAATCCATTGTCTTTACAAGTAATGTACCATCATACATGCAATTATATCAAATTGGAAATCAACATATACAATGAAATCAATGGGGATTGTCTTGTTGCAAGTAACATAATTTCAATTTACCATATGCGCAAATGTAGGTTGAAACCATCCAAAACTTTAAGTTGTAAATTGAAACCATCCAAAACTTTAAGTCTTAAAACCCTTTCGATTATATATTGTGCATCATTAAAACATTTAACATTTAAAGTTCATTAGATATCACATGCAGAATGTAGATTGAAACCATCCAAAACTGGAGTTTTAAAAAATTCACATGCCATGCCAATTATAATTCAACAATCCAACAAAAACATTTAACAAATTAAATATCACACGCCACACTAAGACGACCACACTAAGAGGATTGGTGCACTTCATTTGGAAGGAGTCAATATATGTCGTATTGGAGCGATTAGACAGAATTCGAAAAGGAAAGAGCTTGAACCAATTCAAGCAGACCCAGGATCGAATTGTTCTATGGAGCTTCATGAGAAGAGATATGTGAAAAGCACTGTTAAGCCATGCCAATTATAATTCAACAATGCCAATTATAAGTTCCTTGGACTTAAGATTCATGTCTACAACCGTACATGGGAAAAAGTTCTCTGCTTTGATAGACACGGGGGCTACCCATAGCTTCCTAAGTCGAAAGGCAGCTTCATCTCTTAGAAAGAGGAAGGCTAGCATTGAGAAAGAGTTGAGTGCTTTCAAGGCAGTCAACTCAAGGATAAAAGTAGCACGACTGGTGTCATGAAAAGCACACATGTGAGAGTAGGGTCATGGTTTGGAAAGATAGACTTAAGAGTCATTTACATGGATGATCATTCTATGATGGACCATACCAATGATGGACCGAGACATTCTCTTAATTCTTGTGATTAATATGGATAAGGATTTTGTATGATTAAGTATATATTCGAATATGGATAAGGATGACATGAACAAAATACTAAATGGTTGAGATGAAATATAATTTACTCAAATATTAATCAAATATTAAATAAGTTAATGCCATTAACACATATAAAAACATATTATTACTAGTTTAAAATAGTGAGGAATATATATGTTAAATACCTTTACAATGGTGATTATGTGAACTTGAAGAAAGAGAAATGATTTATTTGCCTCAAATTTTTTCAATGTGTCTCATTTTTCTCTTCAAATTTGTCATTAAGTCATACATTTACAATTAATCTTGCAAATAAATTGTAAATATCATTACAATTTAGACATGCAAGCCATAAAAATTTATTTCAGAGTTTTGAAAAGGAATATCATTAAGAAAAATTGAGGGTATATAACACATTATGGGTGTAGAACACATTAATTATGGATAATAGATGATAAGACATAAATTATAGATTCAATATTGCTCGTAAAACTTGAATTTATGCAGGGATTCATAAAGATAAGGATTCTAATCTTCTCCAGAAACGTTCATTAAGTGATAATCAAAATGGTGGATAACCAATATAGTGGTATGATTATGTTTGAAGTATTTAATGTTGTGGAAGGTTATTCCATGTCTCTCCAATAAGATTGTGAAATAAGTGATATTTAAAAATGGTGGATAAACCAATATGGTGGTGGGATTATACATGTGTGAGATATGTGATAGATTTAATGTGGAAGAAGGGAGTAAATTATCAACAAATAAATGAAAGTTAGAAAACATTGAGATTAATTGAATGTTTAAATGTCAAAGGTCAAGATGTTGGTGCCAAATCCTTCAATATCTTCAAAATGATTTACATTCACCTTCATTTAATATTGTTAATTTTTTTAACAAAAAAAGTAATATTTGTTTAAAAGGATTTATGGTAGTTTAGCTACACAATGAAAGATACATAGCATAAAAAACATTATGTACCCAAAATATCTTCAAAATGTACCCAAACTTCAAGACGGTAATTCAAAAATTGTGAAAATTTTATTTTCCTATGCCTACTAAAAAATAATCATAGATAAATTGATTTATCAAAGAAAATACTCTAAAAAACCAGACAATAACTGAAAATTACATACATGTAGCTCCACATGGGGCTTCTACCATGACATCAACTTGGTATTTTGTTTCCATAACAAGGAATTTACACCTTCTCAGTTGGAACCAACGGATTGATTTCTTTATAAGAAATATTTGGTAAAAAAATGGTAGGGGCATTGAGCCATTGGAAAATGCTCATGCATTCTAGAATGTATAGGATGAAAAGAGTCCGTAGAGAAATTTGGGAAATGTGTAGAACACTATGTAGGCTTTAAGGAGAAATGAATAGAGTTAACCATTTTGTGTACCAAAGTGTGCAATGATTCTAGCTTAGGATCTATGAGAACAGATTTATGTTTATGGGTTTCCATAAATGACTTGAATTTATTCCCTTTTGACTCTAGCTGAATGCAACTAAGTTACAATTTATCTTTTATGATGATCTCAAGTTTGGGGTCCCTCAAAAGTTGTGAACTCACTCGTGCCTTACATCCTAAACCATTTATATTTAGGACTTGAAAAAATTCCACCTTCATCTCCCTCAGCTAATGCATCTAGCTCCAAATTCCCTTTATGTTTTCCATTATTACACAACAAATACATCTAGGATAACATTAACACCCTTCCATTGTAACAATTCCTTCAGTTTCAAGAAAAAAGTTATCTAAGTTTTCTTTCCTCTATTTTCTATACAAGCCTTGTCCTAATGAATGAAAATCCCTCAACGACCCTAACAGTAGTATGCAAGGCACTTCCAATGTCAAGCAGGCTTGATAACCTTGTCCCTAGAGGCACTATATAATCTACGAGTTAAAGAAAGAAGACAATACCATGTGTGACTCCTTGAAAATACCCTAACTGAATAAATCAATTCAACAATATTAAAATTAAATGAGAAGGGATTGGAGGCCCAAGTATATTAATTCCATTGTGCCCTCGTAGTAAACACCATACCTCAAGTCTCTCTTGCTCTCCAATATTATTAGGTTTAATTATTATAACACAAAAATCATTCTACATCGTCAATAATTTTTTGCGCTTACACTGAAATCAATGAACACTATTAATCCAATGACTTTACAAGTAATGTACCATCATACATGCAATTATATCAAATCAGAAATCAACATATACTACATAATGAAATCAATGTGGATTGCTTTGTTACAAGTAACATTTCAATTTACCACATGTGCAAATGTAGGTTCACATTCTATCATTCATGTAGTTTTAAAAACTTCAGATACCATTAGAATTATAATTCAACTATCCAACAAAAATATTTAACATTAAATATCACATGCCATGCCAATTATAATTCAACTATCCAACGAAAACTGAAATCAATGAACAAGTTATTAATCCAATGACTTTACAAGTAATGTACCATCATATGTATACAATTATATCAAATCAGAAATCAACATATATAATGTAATGAAATCAATGGGGATTGTCTTGTTACAAGTAACATTTCAATTTACCACATGTGCAAATGTAGGTTCACATTCCATCATTCATGTAGTTTTAAAAACTTCAAATGCCATGCCAATTATAATTCAACTATCTAACAAAAACATTTAACATTAAATATCACATGCCATGCCAATTATAATTCAACTATCTAACGAAAACATTTAACATTAAATATCACATGCCATGCCAATTATAATTCAACTATCCAACAAAAACATTTAACATATGTCCAAAAATATGTCCAAAAAACATATTGTAATAAAATATGTCCAAAAATTGTAAATCTCACTCAAGTATCAAAATGTATCAAGTTTAACAAATTTTAAAACCATCTAAATTTTGAAATAAAATCAAATCTACTGTATGTCTTGTCCGTCAAATGGAAGATCTAGCCTCTGGGTCCCGGTTGGCTCGCTATCTTGTAAAGGGAAAACCTACATACACAATGTACATGTACTTGAACATTAAAATTTTAAGTTTTAAAAATTAACGAGAATATATATATCTAGAACTTCATGTAAAAAACAAAATATAACAAAAAAATCGCGCAATACCTCGTAAGGTTGCCTCTCCATTTGATGAACAGGATCTGCCATAGAAACATCTCTAGTGGTAACCTGTACAATATACATGTAGAGTTAAATATAAATTTATATATATATATATATACAGAAATAATTTATATAAATTAAAAACTTTCAAATGAAAATGCACGTGTGTACATATATATAAACTCATTTGAACAATAATATTAAAAAAAAGAACTAAAGACAACTTCTTCAAATGCTGTGGATGTCCCTATCTCCGTCGCTAAAGTCCTCGGATTAAAAAAATCTTCTATGCAAACCTAAATTCAAAAAATTTTAAATAACTCAAAATATAGATCTCTCTCTCTATATCTCAATTTTTTATGGAACTTTTTGAGGTAACATAAATTTTGAACTTGTGAAAAATTGTCCATACTTGGTCATCTCCCAATGAAGTAGAAGGTATATCTCCTAAAGAAGAAGAAGGTACCGGGATCCCAAAAACATCAGACAGAATCGGTACCTGTTAAAACATTTTATCGAATTATATATATACATACATGTACATGTGTGGCAACAATTATTTATTTTAGAGTCACTTAAAAAACAGTAACATACATGTGCCAACATATCTTGATTGTCAGACCCATCTGCATCGTTTGAGCCAGAGGTCCCGAACGTAATATTAACATTTTCATCACGCATCATGCCTGAGAACTGCAAATGGTGTTTTAACATATAATCATACATTTTTGTTAGATTAATGTACACATACAAATAAATGTATACATGTACATACACATGTATTTATTACAAATTGTACACATGTATATGTAAATATAGTTTCAAACCCTAAGGTCACTAACACATACCGTTCCGGTGCCCTCTTCCTCACGAAAAATTAGGTCTTGCAGACCATTGCGACAATTTATTGCATATGTTCGGAGATCTTCAACATTCATGTTGTAAATCTCCTCATCTGTATGATAAACAAAATTGGCACGTGCATATTCACGTGCTCTTTGTCGATTTAAGCCAAGATCGACTCCACTCAATCCGCTATGAACATTTTCGATCATAACATCTCTTGCTTCACGACTTATTTGAGAAGTCACATCCATCTTTGATCGCAAGGTTTCGACTCGAGACGGTCGACTCACCAATGGCGGCTCAGGGCGAGGCAACTCCACATCTCGCTTTGCGCCCTTACGTTGACATAATCGACCTCTCCCCGGGCCAAAAAATTCTGAAGGAAGATCATTGTAGTCGGGTTTTATACCCAAAAAAAATTCTGCATAAAACATTTGTGCAAAATAAAGAGGAACCTCATCGTTCCATGGAAGCCTTCCAAAGGCCGCAAGATGTCGACTATACAAATATTTTGCTATGTCTGGGTGCTTGAAATACTGCACCTTCAACATCTTTCTTTTTGGCTCTTCCTTATAATTAAACATTGACTTAGCCTGGTCTCTTGAAACTTGTTTTTTTATGTCCTGCCATTTATCGGGACCTATCACTGCTTCTCTTCTCTGTCTCATCACTTCTACAAACGAATCAGTGGTTGGCCCCAAATCTTTGTACACTTTTACCATTTCACTTAATGAATGTGTAACTATCTGTAGGCTTTGTCTACTCTCAGCAGGTAGAGTCAAATCCTGGAGATCTCTCTGCAATTTTGCATAAAGGCTTTGACACCTTTGTAAGGTGCATTCCGCCATGTTCGTTTCCCATGGTATATCAGTAATCTCAGCCGGATAAGTTGTGCTAGGTTGACAGCCTTATTCTTCAATGTAGCGCGCTGCCCTGCGTCTTTTTTGACCACTGGCTCGAACATTTTGAGCCTCTGCATCAATATATATATAATTTCATATATTAGAAAAAACACGTGTAAAAAAAGTTGTAAAAATTTAATGAAAAAATATTGAAATTGATGGCAACCTTGATGTTGTTGGTTAACATCATCTCCAACATGACCTTGCTGAGAACCAGCCCCAGAATGATGCTGCTGAGAACCAGACCCACAGTGACCCTGTTGAGAACCAGCAGCCGTTGATTGCTGGCCTTCGGGGGAATAAATATCACCCCCTTCCGGCACCCTGCTACCTCGACCGGTTGAACCTTGGCCACGCTCCATTGATGGAGTAGAAAGCCTTCTTCTCTTGCCTCCTAAAAATTAAAATATGAAACTTGTTAACAACTAATTTCACTCACAAAGTTAGTAAAAAAATCAATTCCATATGTACACACATGTATGTAGATTTAAGATTATATTTAAATACCGTGAACATCCTCCGATCCCCGAGACTCCATATGGGATTTGGTTGATCTTCATCTTTCATCCTCCATGATATATATCTATTGGTCGACATTCACAAAATAGATTTCAAAAAATCAATACCTCAGAGTAAAATCCAATTTGGGGATGTTAAATCCAATATGTTCTATATTTCTTACATTTCTGCCCTCATATTTTTCTTTCCAACCAAGGTTTATAAAATAACATGAGAAGCAACATGAGACTTAAAAAAATCATTTTCATTATCTATATGGAAGGCAAGAATGATTATATCCCCTTGAGCTTAAGGGTATGTAGTTTGCGTGGAGGAGGACAAACTTATACCTAAGAAACCGGACACTCCTAAAATGCCCTCGTATCCCCGAATCCCCGTGTCGGACACCTCTAGGTGTCGGATTCGCCCCCAATTTGAGGGACACGAAGTGTCCGAACAGGGTTCGGTCGGGACACGGCGTGTCCGAAATCGGACACGCCGTGTCCCGACCGTACCCTGTTCGGACACTTCGTGTCCCTTCCTGCCGGGTACGGCCAGGCCTGCGGCATCCAAAAATCGCGATTTTTTTTTATAAAATGTGGCTTTTCTCTAATTTTTTCTCACCAATATCATTTGTGTTTCATTTGTGAAGTGAGAAGGAGAGCAAGGAGCAAGAGCAAGGGGCAAGAGCAAGGAGCAAGTGTGTTCTTTCGAAGAGATTCGGGCATCCGGTAAGTGCATTGTCCCTCTATATTTTGCATTTAGTTTGTTGTTAGTGTTTGCATGTGCATATGTTTTATATATTTAGTTGTTTTTGTTTATTTTTTACAGTATTTATGGCTCAATCAAAGGCACCAAGATAGGGGCAAAGAAAGGGGAAGAATGTGTCCATTGGAGATGCCCCTCCTGTCCCTCTTTCATCACAGTCTGCAAGTATTCCATCCATTGGAAGTGGGGCTGCAACAGTAGCTTCAAATGTGCAGGGAAAACAAATTGTTGACCCCAAATACCCATTATGGAAATATGCAACAAGAGAGGAAGGGGCAGCAAAAAAGGGAGGAGGAAATTGTGACTGGAAATGCAATTTTTGCAATGGCCATTTCAAAGGCACACATTTCCGTGTGAAAGCTCATTTGTTGGGTATTCCAGGTTATGGCATTAAATGTTGTACAGCAATTGAATTGTCAGATAAGAAGAAATTGCAGAAAGAGGAAAGTATTGGTGAGGCAAATGTGGCAGCAAAATCAAAACAATCCAAGACTGATGACCCCCTTCCATTCTTGAGGAAAAGCAGCAGCAAGTTCCCTTTTGAGACTTCTAGCAGGGGAGAATTAGCAAAGAGAAAGGCAACTGCAGTTGGTCCAATGGACAAGGTTTTCCAAAAAGAGAAAAGGGAAGAGCTTGACCTCACCATTGCATTTTTTTTCTATCAGAACTTCATATCTTTTAATGTTGCACAGTCACCTCTATTTATTGAGATGTGTCGAGCTCTTTGTCATGGGGCTCCATCAGGGTATGTGCCTCCTGGGTCAGAGAAGCTCAGAACCACATTGTTGACAAAGGCAAAGAAAGAGGTGGAAAAAATGCTTGAGCCCATTAAATCAGCATGGCCAACATCTGGGGTTAGCATTGTTTCTGATGGATGGACAGATCCAGCACGCCACCCACTCATTAACTTCATGGTGTCATCCACGAATGGTGCAATTTTCTTGAAAGCAGTGGATGCATTTGGAGAGTACAAGGATGCACAATATATGGGTGAGTTATTTCTCAAAGTTATTGAAAGTGTAGGTGTGGATTGTTGTGTGAAAATCATTACAGATAATGCAGGTCTGTTTGCAAGGCTGCTGGCATGATTGTGGAAGCAAAATATCCACAAGTATTTTGGACACCTTGCATTGTCCATTCATTGAACTTGGCACTGAAATCTATTGCTTCTGATGTGTTTTGGATTGGAGCCACTATTGAGGATGCACGATATATCTGCAACTTTGTAACAAACCATACAAATGCCCTCACTATCTACAAGGAGTATATCAATCTATCATTGTTGAAGATTGCAGATACACGGTTTGCCTCTTCATTCATCATGTTGAAGAGGTTGAGGGAGGTCAAGACCACTCTTGGGTCTATGGTTATTTCAGAGTTTTGGTCTTTTTGGAGAAAGACGGATCAAGTAGCCTCAAAGAAGGTGAAGGACATAGTGTTGGATGATATATGGTGGGAGAAGGTAGATCTAATTATTCAGATCATGGAGCCTATCATTTCCTTGCTCAGATTTTCAGATACAGACCAACCCATCATAGGAGAGGTTTATGAGGGATGGGATTCTATGATTGAGTCTGTGAGGACCATTATTTTACAAAGTCAGTGCCCAGAGTATGAGACATCACTTGAGGCCTTCTTCACCGTCATACAGGATATTCTTGTTAGCAGATGGGACAAGAATTGCACACCTTTACATTGTTTGGCTCACTCCTTGAACCCAAAATACTACAGCCATGAGTGGCTGAATGGTGGACCTTCCCGCAGATTCCCTCCTCACATGGATGCTGAAATCTCACAGGGGAGGAAAGATGCATTGAGGAAGATTTTTCAGGATAGGGCATCCCTTGATGAGGTGGAGGATTCCTTTGCAGATTTTTCCACTGGCAGGGGGCGATTTGGAGGCTATGATTTGATTCGAGGCAGGGGGGCTAAGAAGCCCCATTCTTGGTGGGCAACTCATGGGGCAGCAAGCCCTCCTCTACAGCAGTTAGCCATGAGGCTCCTCTCTCAGGTGACTTCATCCTCTTGTTGCGAGAGGAATTGGAGCACATATGGGAATTTGTATAGTGTGAAGAAAAGCAGGCTTGAGCAGTCCAGGGCAGAGACAATGGTGTATGTGCACACCAACCTTCGTCTCATCTACAGGCAGAGGGAGGAGTGGTTGAAGGGAAAGACAAAGATGTGGGATGTCTTTCCTGATGATATGGGTCTGGACAGCGGTGTTGAGTTGGCATTGGCCAACTTGGATCTCAATGCGCCAGTGCTAGAGCCTGTCAGATTTGATGATGGATTAGAGGGGTCATCCTCCACACCAGCAGATGCAGAGATGATAGAGGAGGAGGATGCATCAGAGGCAGAGGAGAGCAGTGGTGAGCATGATGATCAGGATTTTGACAGTGATGTTGATTATGAGGATTGATGACTCTGACTCATTGAGGCTTCAGGCTTGTAGTCTTGTAGATTCAGATTGTAGTTGATTTTGTATTTTCTATTTCTATTTGCCATTGGCAGTGTTGTTATGTAACACATTTTGATTCTGATGACTTAATGAAAAAACTACAGTATCTTACTATCTTCAATCTTGTCTTTCCGAGTAAATTTGACGATTGTATCATGTATGGTGTATCAATGTATCATTGTAATTTGTATTATAGTATCAATGATGATGTATGCCTCATGAATATCTAATATCTATGTTTGAATCAATGAATTTTGTATGAATTTGTGCAAAAAATATCTAATTTTAAATATATTAATATATATATATTTTTTAAAATATATATATATTTTTAATAAAATAATATATAACGTAACGTGTCCCAGAAGTATCCTGTTCCGGGGTCACCGTACCCGTGTCCGACACTCCGTATCCCCGTATCAGGTGACTTAGACTTATACTAATCCCTTCCTTATCAAATTTCCTTTATTCACCTAATGTCACAATCAATCATGGTCTAGATAGAAGAGATGACCTACCATAAATTCAATCATATAATGTGTAGAAGGGTCATATGTAGATGGCGTGAAACGATGATTACAAACATGATAATTTTTCATCTACTAGGTCATTTTGAGATGATGAATACAAACCAGTGCTAGCCCATTAAAGGTTATAATCATTGGTGCCTAATGTGGGGTGGACAATTTAAATAAAGTTCGTATCAAAGTACAATTTAGCTCATTTTAGTCAAGGTTAGTTAGAAGACTTAGCTAGATTGGTTTCTACCTTCAATTTCCTCTGAAAATGAATGTGTACGTGCTTTTGAGAGACATTAGAGACATTAGAGTACCTTCAATTTCCTCTGAAAATGAATGTGTACATGCTTTTGAGAAAATTTTTGATGAAAATGTGCTATGAAAGTAAAGGGTTTTATAGGCAAGCATGTACAAGGCATAGTTGAGCCAAATGTTCTTCAAGAAGGGCCTAATTATTTGAGTCTTGGTTATGGAAAACATGGAAAATGCTCCAAAGCCAAGGAGGCTTGTGAGGTTTGTGTTCATGATGAATGGAACATGTACATAGTTTACCGTTAAAGTTGTTGTGTTTTACGGATATTAAAATGAATAACTTATATTTAGATCCATTCCAGAGATTGACTGTAGGGGCATTTACTAGATATGTCACCTTTCATAAAAGATGAGATCCAGAGGCTACCTGGCCCTTTACAGACTCTGCCTATAGAACTTGTAGAAGTAAACACTACAAGCATTAACAATATCAAAGAACGTTTTCATGCTTAGACATGGGAATGTGTCTCTTTCCCTACGCAAAAAAATAGTTCTTGAGGTAGTTAATCTTCATAGACAGGTCATCAAGCAAGTCAATGTGATCATCCCTCCTTCCCTCCCTTCTAAAATAATTATGTTTTGCGGGTCAGAAAGCCAAAATATGGAGACAATTATCACCAAATCCAACGTACAATTATGCATGATGGAGAATATCTAGCACTTTCCCTTGTTAAATATATTAACAAGGGAAAGCGCTAGAGATTCTCCATCATGCATAATCGTACGTTGATGCTTATAGAGTGAAAAAACTGAAATAATCAACTTGTAGGGTCATTTTAATGGGGGCTGGAGAATTCAGGTCTTTGTAAATTCAAATTATGGTGCATGTTGCATGAAGCAAGATGTTGAAAGTAGAGTTATGTTAGACACACTTAAATGCAACAAATATAGAGCTGAGGATTGGGGTTGGCTCATTAAGAGGGTTGAAGGAAAGATTAATAATTGGTGTTATAGATGGCTCACTTTAGGGGGACGGATGACTTTTATCAAGTCAACTCTGGAAGGTTTACTTGTGTATTAGTTTACTCTAACAAAGATTGCAAAGCCCACTATTAACAAGATCCAAAAATGCATGAGTAATTTTCTATGGAATGATAGAAAGTGTAGTCCTCTTAAGCATTTTCTAAAGTGGGACATGTGGGCTCAGCCAAATCAAAGAACGTACAATTATGCATGATGGAGAATATCTAGCGCTTTCCCTTGTTAAATATATTAACAAGGGAAAGCGCTAGAGATTATCCATCATGCATAATCGTACATTGATGCTTATAGAGTGAAAAAAATGAAAGAATCAACTTGTAGGGTCATTTTAATGGGGGCTGGAGAATTCAGGTCTTTGCAAATTCCATCATTCCATCATTCAAACACAAAAGTTGAATTAACAGTTGCATGGGCTCTTTTGTTTTTTGTAGCGTCCTCGAATATCTCCTCTATGCACATCCATATTTAATGTCATCATTATAGGGTGTTGGTGGTACCACCCACATCCCTCACCACATGTCATCATGGTCTTACCGTGTGGCCCGCACGGTCTCCTACCACCTCACTCCTTTCTCTGTACACTTGGCACCCCAATCGGAGAATACTTTGTTAATGTTAATCATGCTTCAACACTCTCACTAATTCCAAAGCTAAAATAGGCATATATTCATTCTTGAAATAAGTTAATTTCTGATTATGTTTTAATTAAATATAATTAATTAAATTTTAGTATTATAAATAATAATTAATTAGTAATTATATTACTAATAATTAATTATTTATTTTATTATTAAAAAACTAAGGAGAAGGGAAGGTAGCAGGGGAGCGGAGTAGCTCAAATTGTGATAAGTACAAGAGAAAAATCAAAATAGGGGGTTTATGGACACATTGAAGAATGTCGTAGATTCATTGAAAAATATGTGAGCACTAAGAAGTTTTATTGGTGCAGAGAAACAATTGGAATTACTTCCATGGATTGTTGATCATGTACTCTTATAACCTCCTATATGAAAAGAAAACAAGAAGTGGGAAACTTTTGGCTATGTGGTATACTATTTGCATGATTAGCCTTATTTACACCCCAATTCCTAACGAGGGGGGTTTCCCTACCCCATATAATTAGTGGTGTGGGGGGTACAAGGGGTGACGACATGAAATCATTGAGAGATATAGAAAAAGCATTCTGGTTTTCCTAGTTTTGGGTATCTAGGGTAAAATCTTTGTGCAAATAGTGTTTTTGCTATTGAGTTTTTTTATGTTTTATATTGAGAATATATTTGTATGATTTATCTAATAAGGGTTAAAACCTACATTATCAAGTGTTTTCATGCATCAACAAACAAATAAAAGAGAGGAAAAAAATATTTATTTTTAAGTAGATAAACATGATATGCATGTAGGCAGATAATATTAATGATAGGATAAATGAAAATAATATCGGTAACCTATCCACATAGATAAATGGATTATAATAATTTTTTTATTTTATAGTTTGTTATGGAAAACTACAATTTTCAAAACTTTAATAATCAATTGGGAACTATCAACAAGAAACATGGATGAAAACAGTGGATCTTTATTCAAGTAGGTAGGTGGCAATAGTAATCACAACCTATTGACTGATAAACAATGTACAAATAAATAAACCATATCAATCTACCACCTAAGTGGGAATAATCTTTAAGAACATGTGTTTTCTCCTTGGAGGTCACAAGTTAAATTTTAGAGTGGGGTAGGGTATTTAAATGTAACAATATATTATTTGTAGTTATTAATGTGGAACTAGCAAGGTACCGACACTCTAATTCTTACTTACATGCTATAGATAAAGGGATGAATTACATTTCTTCAAAATACCCTGATACCCCCTAAATAAAACATGTCCATGAATTAATAGTACATATTAGTTGATCTATAAAAAAATTCAAATCCATGAAGTCATAAGCTACATCAACACAACCATACCTCCTAAACCATGATTGCTTCATAAACCATTTAACCTTGCCATCAATTACAAATTCATATAGAATATATTATAGGTTGCATAAAAGACATTCAAAACACATTTGATCTTCTATTGGAAATTGTCCTTTTATAAAAAAATAAAAAAAATCAAGAATTCCAACAAAATGTAACACAATAGTATTATAATTGTTTCATAGAGGATACAAAATTATTAAATATTTTCTAGCAAATAGTATCATAGCATTCCTAAAAAATATCCTTTATTAAATATTTTCTAGCAAATAATATCATATCATTTCTCAAAAATGTCTTTGATCAGTGCAAAATTCCCAAAGCTATATCATTCATAATAATTGAAATTTCCAACTACAAACTCAAATTCAAATATTTGAAAACAAATTACAAACACTTAATCATTAAAGCATACCTTCACTTATGTATAAAAAAAACAACCAAACCACAACACATGTCACAACAATCATAACAAAGAAAAAATCACGTATATGAAGTTTATATGTTGATCACTTAATATTTATGAGGATGATGTTTTAATAGCATCATCTTCATTATCCTTACCTAAATTTGACTATACCTTAAATAATAGATCATTACACATTCTACGAGCCTCCATATGACACAATTATTATGACATAACATTTATGTATGATAAATGATAAAAGATTATTAATAATGATTCTTTTTTATTACTTAATATTTATGTGGATGATGTTTTACTAACATCATATTCATTATCCTCACCTAAAACTGACTATACCTTAAATAATAGATCATTACACATTTTATGAACCTCCATATGACATAATTATTATGACATAACATTCATGTATGATAAATAATCAAACTTTATTAACAAGGCTACATAGCTAGTGTTCCATGCTACTTGGTGTAATTATTAAACTTTGAACATAGTTAAATTAGAGTAAAACACAATAAAGATATACATGAAGGGAAAATAATGTGTTTTTTTAGTAGCCATAGAATACTGCTACGTTTGCATTCTATTTGATGGTGTTTTCCCTTCAAAGTTTCTAATCTTGTGCATACCCCATCTTGAAACTAAAACAACTTTTTTGCTAAGATTGACTTTAAATGTTTCACTGTATGTCATGTGTAAAGCAAATTAAAGCAACAATTTTTTCAATATATGGATGTTAAGGAATATATGGTTCTCCCTTAGGCCAGCCAACCTACATTCACACATTCACGTCGGCCTCCCTCCAAACAGATGTGTCCTTTCAAATTTTGCAAACCACTATAAATATGTGGACAAAATTTTCATTTCAGAGACAGAATTTCGTATATTCATCTCTGAGATTTTTGGATGGGCAGAATAGAAAGTGGTTCAGATTTCTGATTGCAGTGAAGATAGTTTGTAGTTAAAGAAGAAAGGGAAACAATGAATATTTTTTAATGGGTTCGAAATCTACAAGACAACGTGGACAATGGCATAATTATTTTGAACTAACTGTGTATACTCCTTGGGCTTCATAATTGAACTGTGATGACCCCTGTGACTCAGACTATGTATTGTTTCTGAATTTTGGCAGCTCTACCTTTATATCTTGACTATGTCATAACACTGTTATTTCTATGCCTCGTGAAGGAGACTACAACAGCAGCTCAGATAATTTTGTGGTAAATAAGAAGCTTTACCTCAGACTATGCTAGAACTTGTACTGTCATATAACTGCCTGTGGGTAGAGTCATGGTAAAATCCAAACTATATTTCAATATTTGGATTTGTGTAGAGCTCGGACATTCACTCAGACTTTGGGACAAAGAATAGTAATAAAGGCTCGGACCTATACATGAATCGAACCAGTAAATACTACATCTCGGATTCATATTTATGTGGGATAATACGAGTTCATATCTCTGTCTCGGTCCTGTAACAACGACTCTCTCATCCTTATAACAAATGCAGAGGCTCAGACTCATATTTCAGACCTGTGATAAATTTGATCTCGTGGAGACTTTTTGAAGGATTAAAAAAAATTTGTGGAGCTGTGGTGATACTCTATTTCAGACACATTCTTTCAAGAAGACTGAGTTTATCTCTTCAATTTTTTGTTTGCAATTTACAGAACATACAAGATTTTTTTGTTTGCATTTTACAGAACATACAAGATTTATTTTGTGTTTGCGATTTACGGAACATACCAGATCTTAACGATGGCGGACGATGGCAATCGACCAGACACACAGCAGCTCGAAAATCAGCTCGACCAGCAGCAACGCGGCAATCAGCAACAGACCAGCAGCATCGCGGCAATCAGCAACAGACCAGCAAAAACAGTGCGCCAACAACGAAAATAGTAACCTTACTGCTTTCGCGGGCGGTTTATATATAAAAACGAGTTCGGCCGAACTTGAAAATTCGGCCGAACTCATAGTTCGGCCGAACTTTTAAATAAGTTCGGCCGAACTCCTATTGCCGGTTTTCCAAACCTCCGGCAAAAATTCTGTTTGCTTCGCCGTCACTGTGCCGTCAATCTAAACGGACTCAACAGTTCGGCCGAACTATTGAATAAAGTTCGGCCGAACTATTATTGAGTTCGGCCGAACTTCATATAATGTTCGGCCGAACTATTGCCGAAAAAAATTTTCGGCACCCGATTCTCACAAAAGTGTAACCCAGCTTCACGTTTCCGCCCGTATCAAAACCAATCATGTTCAATTATGGTCAATTATAGTCACCATGGTCAACCATGGTCAATCATGGTCAACCATGGTCGAATGTCAGATTGTGAAAAATGTTGAATATGAAAATCAACCATGGTCAACGATCGTCAACTATGGTTAACCATGGTGTAACATTGAATTGTGACAAAGACAAATCATGGTTAATCATGGAGAACCATGGCAAATGAACAATGGTCAACCATGGTTAATAATCATGGTCACATTGCTACAAACATTGGCTCATGGTCCAATTGCACGTTGACAACCACAGTCATCCATGGTTAACCATAGCCAAACATGGTCCAACATCACATTGTGGGAAAAATGTCTCAATATTAAAATAAATCACAGTTAATCATGGTCAACCATGGCCAGGCAGTGTCCAATGTCTCATTGTGATAAATATTATCTCAATATTAGAATCAATCATGATAAACCATGGTCCTACGTCATATTATGACAAATATGGTCTCAATATGAACATAAAAAATGGTCAATCATGGTCAATAATGTTTATTTTAGGGTTTATAGTATTTATCTTAGGTTTTATATACCTTAGGTTTACAATATTAATCCCTTGGCCTTAATATTATTCCCTTGGGACTTTAGTATTAATCCCTTGGGTTCTTTTGTGCCTTGGGTATAATATCAATCCCTTGGTTTTATTAATCTAAGGGTTCATATTCCTAGGGTATAATATTATTAATAGGGTTTATATTATTAATCCTAGGATTTAATATAAATCCCTTGGGTTTATAATATAAATTCCTTGAGTTTATAATATTAATAATAGCTTACGTTTATAATATTAATCCCAATGGTTTATAATATCAATATCTTTGGTTCTTAATATTAATCCCTTGAGCTTATAATAATAATTCTTTGGGTTATAATAATTATTATTATCCAATTTTAAGGTCACATCAAAGAGAGACACCAAATTGGCTTATGAGACCCCCTTGTTTGTGGAACAAGGGACCCACCTCTGTGCAATGATTTTATTCCTAAGTCTATGAAGGAATATATACTTTACCCCACTTTGGTTTTGAACATGTGACCTCTTAGGAGGAAACACATGCTCTTAACCATTAGGCCTAGTTAATTTGTATTAATCATTTGTGTTCAATATTATGTCTTACGGTTTATAATGCCTTGGGTTTATAATATTAATAATCCATTAATTTAATAATATCAATATTTATTATATTATTGATAATATCAATAATATTATCATATTACTATAATATAATAATTATTATGTATATATTATATTATAATAATATTTTTTATATAGTTATTATTATTTTATTATTTATTAATATCATTATTAATATTGTCCACGTGGTCTTGGATAGATGGGGATGAGGTTCTTTATTGGGGCACTCCTTGATGTGAAGTCACTCGTTCAATTATGTGTTGTGATCGGGGTGATATATTGGAGATGATAAATATGGAGTCCCACTAACCTTTATATATATATATATATATATATATATATATATATATATATATATGAACAACATTCAATAATGTGATTGTGCATGTGAATCATATACACCTTTCAACATATATCAACCACATTTATTAATGCGATTGTGCTAGTTTAAAAGATATTAATAGAAATAAAAGCTTAAATATTTAAGTAGGCAAGGTCCAACAATATCAATGTACATTTATAAATATATTAATAATGTTAAACCATTTTTAATATGAACAACTAGTACATAAATAAAGTATTTTATTATCTAAATTTTGATGTCAACTCTGCATATATGTATATATTATATAAAGTAAATAAAAATTATTATCGTACAAAAAATATTTCTTTAGTTTATCAGGATGGAAAGTTTTCACTATGTTCTCATCTTCGCTTTCTGTTTGAGACTTTTATGGTGCAATATAGTCCTTCCCTTGCCCCAAGTGGGATTTCTTTTGGGGTATTATGGAACTAATGAGTCTATGCACAATGAATTACTTGTAATATCTTAGACTTCTTTTCTAAGTTTTCCTAAATCATGCATATGTTTGTGCCACATAGTGGTATTGCGGTGGTCTAGTTTTATTTATGCCCTAGATTGGTCTAGGCTTGGTTTGATAGGACTTCTCTTTAGACATTGTTTTTTCCCTCCTATTCGTTCTTTCATACCATCTTCAGGTCTTGCTCCATTTGAAGGTTTGGATGATGTGCGATACTTAAAATGGG
This sequence comes from Pinus albicaulis, assembly GCA_034641835.2. Taxonomy (NCBI): domain Eukaryota; kingdom Viridiplantae; phylum Streptophyta; class Pinopsida; order Pinales; family Pinaceae; genus Pinus; species Pinus albicaulis. Next base: position 1,118,937,902 of record CM076572.1, read on the forward strand.
GTACTTCTTGAGGCACCTAACTCTATTAACATCTCGTTTGGTCTTGAATTGTTTGGTTGCAGTCAAATTTGGTATACAACATTTGCTAGTTTTTGGGTTAACGATCTGTGGTGTGCTAGCAACTTCTAATTATGGATTCAATACTTTCCTTGGGATCCTAAACCACTATATCGTCCACTAGTTTGTTGAGTTTTGTCCCTTGTAACACTTTTTCCCATCCCTCAAGCACCATGCCTGGAAGTTCACGTGCAATTGCGGAAGTGGAGGTTGCCACTCTCCCTAATGTAGAACTTTCCTCGGGCACAAGGGGTTGTAACTCATACCATTTTTCTATAACTTCCAATATTTTTGATGATTCATCACCTTGAGTCCCTGTCCATTGAAGATATATTTATGTGATTTTGAAATCCTAGAGAAGTTAGCCTAGTGGGTTCTTCACTTTGGTTAAACAAGTGGCACATGGAAACAATGTCTTAACTCCATTACCATTCATTGGGAGATGAAAAACCTTTTGGCAAGGGTTGTGAAAGAGAAACATGAGCGGTCAAATGACATTACATCAACATTCTCCAATGGGATGTGAAACATATAACTACTCCATTGCTAAGGATCTTACTCTAGTGACTTCCTCAAAATTTTGATTTTCTGCTATATATTACAATATAACTTTTATTTGTAGATGAGTAACTCATAGGCTTGTTTATTTCCACACTTGGTTTTGTTTTGGTTAAATTTTCTTAAAAAATAAGCTATCGATCTCTTTGGTTTTTCTTGTGTAGATTGAGATTCCCTATCTCTTAATTTTATCTTGATTCTTTCATATTTTGAACTAATAATCAATATAAATAAAAATAAATAAATAAAACTAGAAAAGAAAAAAAACATTTCAAATAGTTTAACTATTTTACATTTTAGTCTTTTGTGTAGATATACTTTCTTTGTTAATTTTATTTAAAGTTTTAGCAAAAAAATTATTGAAATTACAATTGTATAAGCTATGCAATTCCAATATCTAAAAATAAATAAATCTCTTTTCAAGTTTTAATAAATAAATCTCTTTTCAAGTTTTGTAGTTTAATAGACAAATTTAATATTAACCAAAAACAAATATCTAATATAAAAACAATACCATGAGTAAAATAAATATCATCTCGAGGAGAAAAACATTTTAAAAAAGAAAGCTATCCTAAAAAAAAAATTGATTCACTGATAAAATATGCTTAATGTGTTTAAACCCACAGAAATCTTTATTAAAAAAGGATTACAATCTAAAACATACGTTTGGCGAATAGATGGGTAATACACATATGATGGATAATATGATGGGTAATGCACATATGACATATAATGTCATATCTCCACGGTTGCAGCGGCTATAGCTACGCCCTTAAACTTTTCAGGTACATGGAATTCAATCAACTCGTGAGTTGACGGGTTTAACAGGCAACAAGGCTGACGCAGAATACTGTCAAAACGATCAGTCAAAAAAATATGGCCGCGCCACTCTGCAGTGCACCCAGAACCACAAAATTTTGTTGGAATAAGACTTTCTCAACCCAATCGTTCTCCTCCGCATCATATTTCATCAAGCGTCGTTCAGTGAAGGCATACAGGTGCCCAGAAGCAACTAACGACGACGACCTGAACGATGGCACGAATGTCCACATATCTTCCACTCGTCTCCACACGCCCGTCATTGGATCATATATTTCTGCACTGTTTCCATCGCCGAATACAAAGAAATTTTCACCCAGAAAAACTCCATGACATTTGCCTACTTCTTGGTTCATTGGAGGCAGAATTTCCCACCTGTCTTCTTCCACATTGTAAGCCTCTGCTGCTGCAAGCAAATCATTTTGGTGTGCGTGAGAGGGTCGAACACTATTACTCTGTAGCTACTCTGCTTATATTTCGAGCCTGGCACATGCTGAATGATACAGATCAAGTGGTCACTTGTTGCAGAGGTCAGCCGGTCGTTATAAAACCCTCTACTACTCACTATATCTTTCCATTTCTTGCACACAGCTTTGAGGTTGGAGTGCGATTTATATGGAACTCTGAGCAAGCACATTCGAATGAGCTCGTCTGGAAGATTATGAATAGTTCTGTCCCGTCTCAGCGGTGCCAACCTCCTTGACCTACGTGGGCTCTTCGCTTTTCCCTTGAATGAAACAAAACAAAAAACAAAATGAGAAGAGACCAACAATTCTTTACAATATTGCTGACAAAAATTTTGCCAAGAAAACAATATGAAGTATTTGTGTTACCATGCTGTCCATCCCGTTTAATGATTCGCAGGTTGCCGTCCAGAAATTATGTGTCAGGGAATAATTTGCAGAGTGCCTTGGAGAAATTATGAATCGCTTGAAAATAAGGAGGGTGAATATATATATATAAAACGAGAACGATCATAATAGAACGAAAGAGAAAAATCCATATTGCTTTGATCAATAAGTGAGCGTTAAAGATTTGAACGTTAAAACGTTAAAGATTTTAAAGTTTGCATCAAATTATAACAAATGTGCACGTGTAAAATGGGTTTCACCTAAATTGAACTGTTATCCAAATTAGAAATATTTGAAGTGGCATTGACCGTTCAATGAACTCTTTAGACGTAATGAAAATGTAAACTGTGAGACATGCTTTGACCTAATTATTTTAGGTTTTAAAATAAAATTTGATCAGATATATTTTAAATTTTAAAGCTATTTATTTAATTGTGTTATGGTATAGATATTGGAACTTATTACTTAATTTTTCTATTAAAATTAAAAATAAAATTAGTATGGGTATTTATGCATCTTGATTTATTAAATTATATTAGAAAAATTATTTTAATTTTGGATTTACTAAATCTCTCTTGTTATCAAATCTCTTTTTATTCTAAACCATGTTTGCATATTAAAAAAATTGATCTTTCTTTTGAGGTGGAATGGACCTATGTTGGTATAATATGTACTTAGTAGTCTTGAAATATTTTATTTATCATTTAGGTTTTCGAGAAACTGTATGTTTTTTGGACCTATGTTGGCATTTCGAGAAACTATATGTTTTCCCCTCAGCTAGAGATGAAAGGACATAGAGTTTGCAGCTATAAGGAAAGCAACACCATTGTTTCCGCTAGCCTTAACAAGCTTTTAAAGTTATAGCATCTGCGTTGACCCCCGGGCTTCCCATGTGTTGTGGAGGTAAATCCCTTCTGCGGGCAGAGGCGATCCCTACTAGCCCAGACCGGGTCTAGCAACAATCGTTCACGTTATAGTGCAGGTTCCTAATTGCAAATAAACCAACCAGCGATGTAGGCTTACCTGGAATCCAACGCTGTTGCTTGTAGAAGAGGTAGCGCTCCCGTTCCTTAGCTCTGGCAGATCATGATCCCCACGATCTTCGTGATAGGACACCTACACACGCGAGAAACTAAACAAACGCAAGCGTAAAATCCAGTAGATGCAACTATATGTCAGTCAGAAAGGACATAACTCATCATCATAAACAATAACAAGAGTGGAACCATAACCAATAGTCGTTTATTATTAATCAATCAAAGGAAGAATACAACCATAGTTTTGACGCTGAATTCTCCTTCGACGGGTCGCCAGCAAAACATGTCTCGAAATCTTGTCAAGGATGGGACAAACCTCTCCCTTCGGATCTTGACAATAGTCTCCTTGCTTAGATTCGGTCTTAAGGGAATTATGGAGGCTCTTGCAGCATAAGGCTCTTGGGAATTTGGGAACTTGAAGACTAGCTTGCCATGGAGATGGGCAAGCTTTTATAGATGGAGGAAGGGGAGTTGGGATCCCTATAATCATGGGATTGGCCCTATCATCAAGGAAGCTTCCATGAGAGATGGCAAACCACTTCCTCTCTATGGAAATTCGTAGCCAAACCTCCCAACTCAAGATAGATATCAGTTCCTGGATCAGTTAGGACGAAAATTCCGCCATTTATTTTTAAAAAACACTCCTTAAATTGGCTGGCGCGAGTGCGACTCTGGGACAGAGTTCCAATTGGTGTGACCTCTTTGAAGGATTTTCCCCATTGGCGCGGGTTCTGAACTGTCCGCCTGCGCCAATGGAAAAAGGGCCATTTTTAGGGTTTTTTCACAAGGAGATGTCTTCAGGGCAATGAAAGCTCTTGTTCAGAGGGATGTCATGAAAGTGATTTCAAGGCATGTCACTGCTCACAGGTCACGGAATGAGCCCTCCAATGTGCGGGATGGGGATTACAGGGACGATGACAAATTACTGTGTAACAGATTCCCCCTAAAGCATGAGGCCCGAGCGAGAGAGAGGGGTGAAATGCTTTACGAGAACGTGTCCAACTAAAAACTCCGCCGTTGGAAAACCTGCGTGGAGAAGTACAACTGATATCTCAGATACATGATATATATGCGGTATGGGCGCAACCATCCATAGTAGAGTATACAATAATCCAGATCTAAGGCATAGGCGTAGCCATCCAATGAGGATCGATAAATAGACTCAGGTATGGTCGCAGCCATCCAGTAAGTGAGTCATGTAATCAATCATAATAATCCACAAAATCACAGCCTGGATTACAACAGACACAATCTAAGGTCTTGCGCTCCATCTCGACCTGAACATAGTACAAGTCCAAGAATGTGAATATGTGAGCTGAAGTCGAACATGCAAGAACATCGCCTGATTACCAGCCAATGATGAAAGTTGTTAACATACGCGAGAGGTACCACCAATAATGACAATGGTCCTCAAGGTACTACAGGTACAATCTACGGCATGTGAATCAATGAGCTGGCAATCGAACACCCGTAGAATCACTCGATCGGAGGCTAATGATGAAAACCTCACGTCGAATGCGAAGAACCTGCCATTGAGGCATGCAGGCTCCAAGGTACCAGAAGGGAGTCTCTAGATCAGCTTCCCGGATAATGAGCTGAAGTCGACAGGAAGTGACCTTGATCGAAGGTAGGCCATAATGTTTCCCACATCATCGACACGAGACAGAGGAACATAATGTTTTTGTGAATTAGGATTAGATGAGAATTAGAGGGAGGTTGATACTTGCAGAGGTCAACTTATCTTGAACATATAAACAACACGACAGTGAGTTTGGCAGCATTTGACATCAATGGATCAAAGGTCATGGCGATGAGGAAAAGAGTAGATGAGAGGTCAAAAAGGATCACCCAAACCCACGGAGGCAAGTGAAAACGAGATGAGATGTCCCCAACCCGACACGAACGTAGACAAGTGCCATGTTCAAGAGCGACATACTACCGACATGACAATGATGCTGGTTCCATTTTTCCCCGCCATTTCTAGCGAGTACCCCAATTATTTTTGATAACAAGCTTGAAGGGGATGGCATATGCTTGTGGTATAGATCCATCCTAGTACGTTTAACGAGCCCTAGGAAGGAGAGACTCGAGCAGCATCATTATGAATGAATCCGATGTCATCAAGGTTTAACGAGTCTGAAAAAGGAAGAACTCGGTGTCTTTTCATGTTTAGAGAGTTTGAAAAGACAGCTGAAAAGTAAACTCCAATGGTCCCTTTTTGTAAATAGTTCCTCAGATCTGAAAAGGTAGAAAACTGTGTCTGAGAAAACCTCCTAGTTGTGATAGGCTAGGGTATTCCTTTTTCGTATATAATCTATCCCAGCCCGAAAAAGGGGTAAACGTATACTGGGTAGATGTCGTTTCGCAGCGACTTTAACGAGATCGAAACGACAAGGGCCTCGGCAATCTTTTCATGTTTAGAGAGTCAGAAAAGAGCTGAAAGATGACTCCAAAATGACTTTTTCGTGTTTTTACCGAGTCCGAAAAAGTATAAAATACAACTCGTTTCACCGTTGAAGTCGCGTAAAAACCTGTTGCTACACACAGAGGCAAGTGTAAAATCCATTTTTGACAAAATATATCAAAATATTAATAAAAAATGACATTTAAAATCTAATGAGATTTCGAAAAGTTATAAATAAGTTTCAAATGGTAAAAACAAAATTACTTTTACTATTTACCTCACAGGAGAGCAACAATGGTCTGTTTGTGTGCGAACTTCTAACGGAAATTGTGACTGATCCGGGCTACCATTCAGATTCTCGTTCGTTCTAGGTAAGAGGCACTTCCCTGTACTCCATTTTAATCTATTTTTTATAGCTTTCCATTGCTTATTAGACTTCTGTGGAGAATTTTTAAAATTTTAGGGCTTCGCCCATTGGCGCGGGTATCAGGCACAGACCCGCGCCAATGGTCTTTTACATCCAAAGGGCCCGTGCCAACTGGCGCGACTGTTAGGAAAACAGTCACGCCAATGGCACAATTTAGTTTTCCGCTTTAGATTTCCGATTTGTGAGTGATTCAAATGGATTTCCAAGCATACCAGAGATCTAAACAAGGGTTTTTGACCATGTTGATGCAGGAAACCAAGCAAAATGGCTATCGAATGGAAAGAGAGGGAGCATGGAGAAGAGGCTGAACAGGCTATGGAGAATGAGACTTGTATGAATGCCCTCAAGAACTGTGGGCTTAAAAAGTTCTTCCTGACACCTTGCTTACGAGCTCAACTGGAGCTCCTGCAATACATAATCAGCATATGGGACGAAAACGAACAAGTGTTCAAGCTGCGAGACCAAGTATTGGAACTTGAGGTTTCTGACGTATATTTCATAACCGGACTGTCGCGTAGAGGTCTGGTGCCCGTCCTGACAGGCAGCAGACCATCTGGAGAGAAGATGGAGCAGGTGATGGCAAGAGTGTGCCGAGGGGCACGACTAGGAACGGGGAGCGGCAAGGTAGATATCCATACTATCCCTGATCTAGCACTTACAACCCAAGGTAGGAAACCCCTTACAGTGGGTAGAAGAGTGACCATGTTCTATCAAAAACCTGCAAGAAATAGTATGATACAATAAACACAATTTTTTCTGCCAGGTGGGCATGTCCCATGTTCGTAATGATTTGGCTAGCTAAACAAATCTATCTGACAGACAAAGGTTCTATCTGTGTCACTGATATGGTAGTGATCTGTTGATTTTGTTGATGACGACGATTGATGATGCCCTCAGGGGAATTTTTTCTTTGACGATAGGTTGAATGTGGTGCCTACATAGTAATATTGGCATGGCATATAAATTCTCAATGTACGCATGGGTGTATCACAGGGACCTTCCCGTGTAAGCATTGCTGAAAGAGATGCTTATAATGGAATGAGTCTTCAAAAAATCTAAACAAAGTGCAATGGTTGTAAAGTATGATACCATCTTGACATGAAAGCTGGTATTGTAGTTGAATGTTAGAAGGATCAATTACATCTATGGGCAATGATGATTCCCACAGTTCCACATGAGGATTCCCCTATTATGGTGAGGATCCATCCAAGGTACTTCTTCCTTCTTGGAGAATGGGTGTTGAAGTCAATAAAAATGATGCCTCAACCGAACGAGAGAGTTACTGATGCAAGGGACCAAGGTCTATGACTTGATAGGTTTAACATAGGCATGATGGTGAGGGGTGACTGAAAAATGATGATGGGAGTTTAGTGGCCCAAGGTGAGAGCATAAAAAAGCAGTTTGGTAGCAGTCATAAGTATTTCTGATGAGGAAATCCCTAGAGTCCGTAGGACGTCCAGGGTGGGTATATGTTGGTTATGAATGTCATGGTGAATTTGCGTGGAAGGTGTGATGCTCCGATCAAGGGTGACTAGGGACTGCTACCATGGGAGAAAAATGGATGGATGAGTGAGGACTATTCTCCATTTGAGATCTTTGTACACTTGCCAAAAGAATGAAAAAATGGGATTGGATTGTACAAAACACATAGACGGGTGCCCCAAAAAATGAAAATTCTTGCTCACTGATGATGTGGGGAAGGTATTTTTGCAGAGGGTGGGGGCCCCATTGGTTGGTCTCTAATGTCGGGATGATGAAGCAGATGGAAAATATCACATATGGACTATGTTGATGGAGGGATGGTAGGCCAAATGTGAGACATGATGGTGTGTATTCAATCTGCTTGTAAGAAATGCTAGTACTGGAAAGGGGTTTTATTTCAATATAATAAAACTTGACTTGATGCATGGTGGATGAATGGACATGAAGTGCTTCTCGAACTGAGGTGGTATGGCCATAGCATCATGATTTCTTATGCATGGTCTACTTTGAGTGACGAACACCATGGAGGGGAGGCTCTATCGACCAACAAAGATGTTTATCATGTGCAAGGTGGGGAGATGATAAAGATGGTTGGGTGTTTGAATCCTCTCGTTTATTTCTTGTGGAGAAATGATGGTAGGATATGCATATTTTTTCTGGGACTGACTATCATGCTAAGGGTAAAATGATACCTGATCTGGGACCTTCGGTGAATGGGGAAATGGATGATTTTTTATGTCGTACAATACTTGCAACAAAATACCCCAAGTGAAAGCATATTTCTTATTCAAATATTATTGAAAAAATGTGCTCAATGAACAAAGTATAAGAGAGGGCATACCTGTTGGGACTGAAAATTTATTTTTTCAGAGGTGTGAATGTGTGGAGCCTGCTTTGGGAATTATGAGGTGCTAATCACTGTGTTTCTTTCAACTTTGAAGTTGGGTCCTCTAAGATCTCATTATGGTCCTTAAAATGGCTCATTTTAGCTCAGGCGAGGTGTCAATATGGTTCTCTACAATAGTGGTACTAAGCCCAGCAATTTCTGAGTAATACCATGTGAATAAATATCGATAATATTGCAACAACTGCTGTAAAAGGTTATCTCTTCTTGTGAACATGCTGCCCTTAGCGATATTTCTTCGAATTTTTCAGGATTTCAAGAGATATTCACCTTCATGGTAGGCGAAATGTTTGACATGTTCCCTTCTTCGAACACATCGGGTGCTAGAATGGGATTCTTGAACCAATCAACTTTCCCTCATGGAAGAAAATATTTTGATTCAATCACATGAATCTCTTAGTTTCCTGTCTTGTTAGGGCTAAAAAAAAATTCAAGAAGGAAAAACGAGTGGTGATGCATTGCATCCCACGGATAATGTGGCTCCACCATGGCCTCAAGGATATCCTCATCTAAGTGGAATAAGGATGCTAAGGGGGATAGATTCTGCGTAAGGCCATGAGGAAGAGGTTTTGTCCCAATGGAGTTGGTCGATAGACATGAAAATTACTCCATCATCGATGTGGTGGAATCGTCCGCGGTCGATAGGGTGCATATGGATTGGGTTTGCGCCATTGTTGGCGTAACTACTCTCATTGATGCAGCTAACTCGACACCTATGACTGATGAGTAGAAAACCCGAGTCATGGTTCCGATACATGATGATATGAATCATATATGATGTATCATGTTGTCGGCATTTGGTGGGGGAGGAATTTCCATCGTGGCAGCTTGTGTGGGAGCAAGGCTATATTCCTCATTAGGCTAAGCACTTTCTAAAATTTGGAAGTTGTGCCTGGTGGAGAGGTGCCTGAATGTTACCATTAATGGGAATGCCTTTGTTTCATAGTTATGGCCAATGAAAATGGTGCATGGTACCACTGTGCCTACTGAGTAGATTTTGTGAGAACGAATTCTACACTTCGTTCCTAAAGTGGATGCTTGGAAAGGATCAGTCATAGGGGAGGGAGTCCTTTGCTGCCATTTCTGAGTTTTTGGTTTCGGTAGGTCTAACTCTTTTGGGCAGTGTATACTTAATGCTGCTCTTTCCGCTCGAAGCTTGGGGAGGTGCTCAAACTTCACAGTATGGTGAAAATGTGATCATATCTGGCAATAGCAGTCCAACATGAAATTTTGACAACCATGATCAACCATGGTCTAACATCGCATTGTGACAAGAGATTGTCACAATGTGAAAATCAACCATGGTCAACAATGGTTAACCAAGTTCCAATGTTTCATTGTGAGAAATATTCTCTCAATATAAAAATCAATCATGGTTAACCATGGTCCAAATTCGGATTGTGACAAATATTGTGCCAATATGAAAATAAAACAAATTCAACCATGTTTGTCTTAAGGTTTATAATATTTATCTTAGGCATTATATACATTGGGTTTATAACCCCTTCGGTTTTTAGTATTAATCCTTTTGGTTTATTAGTCACTTGAGTTTATAATATCAATCTCTTGGGTTTATTAATCTAATAGTTCATATTCCTAGGGTAAAATATTATTCACAAAGTTTATAATATTAATCATAGTGCTTAATATAAAAACATTAGGTTTATAACCATGTTCTACCATGGTCCAACATCACATTGTGACAATGATTGTCTCAATATGAAAATATGCCATGTTCAACCATCGTCAACCTTAGTTAATCATGGTAAACCATGGTCCAACCTCAAATTGTGAAAAAGATTGTATTATTATGAAAATAAATCGTGGTCAACCATAGTACAACGTTGCATTATGAAAAATATTGTCTCAATTTGAAAATCAACCATATTAAATCATGGTCAATCATGCTCAATATGAAAGGAAACCATGGTTAACCACAGTCAATCATGGTCAACCGTGGTATAATGATACATTGTGACTAAGATCTTAGGGTTTATATACTTTGGGTTTACAATATTAGTCCATTGGGTTTAATTATTCCCTTAGGGTTTTAGTATTAATCCCTTGGGTTTATTTATGCCTTGGGTTTATAATATCATTCCCTTGTGTTTATTAATCTAAGGGTTTATATTCCTAGGGTATAATATTATTGATATGATTTATAATATTAAATCTAGGTTTTAATATAAATCTCTTGGGTTTATAATATAAATTCCTTGGGTTTATTAATGCCTTGTGTTTATAATATTAATAATCGCTTACGTTTATAATATTAATCCCAAGGGCTTATAATATTAATCTCTTGGGTTACCAATATTAATACATTGGGTTTTAAATATTAATCCATTGGCTTTATTAATCTCTTAGGTTTATAATAATAATTCCTTAGGTTTATTAATCTTAGGGTTTATATTCCCAAGGCTTAATATTAATGCTAACAATTAGTGTTATTCCCTTGAGTTTATAATTCTTTGGATTTTTAATATTAATCACCTTGGTTTATTAATCCCTTTGGTTTATAATACTAATTTTGAGGTTTATAATATTAATGTTAGAGTTTAATTTTTATTTTAGGGTTTATAATATTTATATCCCTTGGGTTTATAATATTAAGCCCGTGGGTTTGTCATAATTATTCAATCAATATGGAAACCAATCATGGTCAAGCATGATCAATCATGGTCAACCATGGCCAACCATGGTCAACCATGTTCCAACACCACATTGTGACAAATATTATCTCAATATGAACATCAACCATAGTCAATTGTGGTCCAACATCGCATTGTGAGAAATATTGTATCAATATGGCAATCAAACATGGTCAAACATGGCTAATCATGGTCAACCATGGTCACATTGTGACACATTATCTCATGGTCCAACTTCGCATTTTGAAAATATGGTCACCCATCGTCCAACATTGCATTTTGAGAAAGATTGTCTCAATATGAAAATCAACCATGGTCAACCATTTTCCAACATCTCATTATGACAAATATTGTCTTGATATGAAAATCAATCATGGTCTGACGTCGCATTGTGACAAAGTTTGTCTCAATATAAAAATAAAACAAGGGAAACCATGGTCAATCATGTTTATTTTAGGGTTTATAATATTTTTCTTACACTTCATATACCTTGGGTTTATAATATTAATTCATTCAGTTTAATATTATCCCCTTGGGTTTATTTTTTACTTGGGTTAATAATATCAAGGACTTAGGTTTATTAATCTAAGGGTTCATATTCCTACTGTATAATATTATTCATATTTTTTATAATATTAATTTATGGATTAATATATATCCTTTGGGCTTATAGTCATCGTCAACCATGGTTATTCATGGTCCAATGTCACATTATGACAATATTATCCCTATAGGAAAATAAACCATGGTCAATCATGGTCAACCATGGTCCAACATCACATTGTGAAAAATATTGTCTCAATATGAAAATAAACCATGATCGATCATGGTTAATCATGGTCAACCATGGTTGACCATGGTTAACCATTTCCCAACACCGCATTGTGACAATGATTATCTTAATATGAAAATAAATCTTGATAAACCATAGTGAGCCATGGTCCAACGTTGTATGGTGAGAAAGAATATCTCGATATGTAAATCAACCATGGTCAACAATGGTAAACCATGTTTATTTTATTATTTATATACTTATCATAGGGTTTTTATACCTTGGCTTATAATATTTATCTTAGTGTTTACCATAGGATTTTCACGATACAAAAATCAGTCATGGTTAGCCAACATCAATCATGGTCCAACGTTGCATTGTGACAAAGGTTGTCTCAAAATGAAAACCATCCATGTTTATTTTAGGTTTTATAATGTTTATCTTAGGATTTATATATTTACAATTTATAATATTAATTCCTTGGGTTTAATTCATTCCTTTGGGTTTATAGTCCCTTCGTATTTTAGTATAAATCCCTTGGGATTATTATCCCCTTGGGTTCATAATATCCATCTGTTGGGTTTATTAATCTAAGGGTTGATATTCCTAGGGTATAATATTATTCATAGGGTTTATAATATTAATCCTAGGGATAAATTTAAATAGTTTGGCTTTATAATCATGATCAACCATGGTCAACCATGCCCAATGTTAGATTGTGACAAATATTTTATCAATATAAAAATAAACCATGTCAACCATCATCAACCATAGTAAATCATGGTCAACCATGGTCCAATGTCACATTGTGACAAATATTTTATCAAAATGAAAATCAACCATGGTCAACCATGGTCCAACGCTGCACTATGGCAAAGATTGTTTGAGTATGAAAACCAATCATGTTCAATTATGGTCAATTATAGTCAACCATGGTCAACCATGGTCGAATGTTAGATTGTGAAAAATGTTGAATATGAAAATAAACCATGGTCAACGATCGTCAACTATGGTTAACCATGGTGTAACATTGAATTGTGACAGAGACAAATCATGGTTAATCATGGTGAACAATGGAAAATGAACAATGGTCAACCATGGTTAATAATCATGGTCACATTGCTACAAACATTGGCTCATGGTCCAATTGCATGTTGACAACCACGGTCATCCATGGTTAACCATAGCCAAACATGGTCCAACATCACATTGTGGGAAAAATGTCTCAATATTAAAATAAATCACAGTTAATCATGGTCAACCATGGTCAGACAGTGTCCAATGTCTCATTGTGATAAATATTATCTCAATATTAGAATCAATCATGATCAACCACGGTCCCACGTCATATTATGACAAATATGGTCTCAATATGAACATAAAAAATGGTCAATCATGGTCAATAATGTTTATTTTAGGGTTTATAGTATGTATCTTAGATTTTATATACCTTAGGTTTACAATATTAATCCCTTGGCCTTAATATTATTCCCTTGGGATTTTAGTATTAATCCCTTAGGTTCTTTTGTGCCTTGGGTATATATCAATCCCTTGATTTTATTAATCTAAGGGTTCATATTCCTAGGGTATAATATTATTAATAGGGTTTATATTATTAATCCTAGGATTTAATATAAATCCCTTGGGTTTATAATATAAATTCCTTGAGTTTATAATATTAATAATAGCTTACGTTTATAATATTAATCCCAATGGTTTATAATATCAATATCTTTGGTTCTTAATATTAATCCCTTAGTCTTTTATTATTAATCCCTTGAGTTTATAATAATAATTCTTTGGGTTTATAATTATTATTATTATCCAATTTTAAGGTCACATCAAAGAGAGACACCAAATTGGCTTATGAGACCCCCTTGTTGGTGGAACAAGGGACCCACCTCCGTGCAATGATTTTATTCCTAAGTCTATGAAGGAATACATACTTTACCCCACTTTGGTTTTGAACATGTGACCTCTTAGGACGAAACACATGCTCTTAACCATTAGGCCTAGTTAATTTGTATTAATCATTTGTGTTCAATATTATGTCTTAGGGTTTATAATGCCTTGGGTTTATAATATTAATAATCCATTAATTTAATAATATCAATATTTATTATATTATTGATAATATCAATAATATTATCATATTATTATAATATAATAATTATTATGTATATATTATATTATAATAATATTTTATATATAGTTATTATTATTTTATTATTTATTAATATCAATATTAATATTGTCCACGCGGTCTTGGATAGATGGGGATGAGGTGCTCTATTAGGGCACTCCTTGATGTGAAGTCACTCGTTCAATTATGTGTTGTGGTCGGGGTGATATAGTGGAGATGATAAAGATGGAGTCCCACTAACCTATATATATATATATATATATATATATATATATATATATATATATATATATATATATATGAACAACATTCAATAATGTGATTGTACATGTGAATGTATACACCTTTCAACATATATCAACCACATTTATTAATGCAATTGTGCTAGTTTAAAAATATTATTAGAAATAAAAGCTTAAATATTTAAATGTTGAGTCAATAATTTCAATGTACATTTATAAATATATTAATAATGTTAAACCATTTTTAATATGAACAACTAGTACATAAATAAAGTATTTTATTATCTAAATTTTGATGTCAACTCTGCATATATGTATATATTATATAAAGTAAATAAAAATTATTATGGTACGAAAAATATTTCTTTAATTTATCACGATGGAAATTTTTCACTATGTTCTCATCTTCGCTTTCTGTTTGAGACTTTTATGGTGCAATATAGTCCTTCCCTTGCCCCAAGTGGGATTTCTTTTGGGGTATTATGGCACTAATGAGTCTATGCACAATGCATTACTTGTAATATCTCGGACTTCTTTTCTAAGTTTTCCTAAATCATGCATATGTTTGTGCCACATAGTGGTATTGCGGTGGTCTAGTTTTATTTATGCCCTAGATTGGTCTAGGCTTGGTTTGATAGGATTTCTCTTTAGACATTCTTTTTTCCCTCCTATTCATTCTTTCATGCCATCTTCAAGTCTTGCTCCATTTGAAGGTTTGGACAATGTGAGATACTTAAAATGGGGTACTTCTTGAGGCACCTAACTCTATTAACATCTCGTTTGGTCTTGAATTGTTTGGTTGCAATCAAATTTGGTATACAACATTTGCTAGTTTTTGGGTTAATGATCTATGGTGTGCTAGCAACTTCTAATTATGGATTCAATACTTTCCTTGGGAACCTAAGCCACTATATATCGTCCACTAGTTTTTTGTGTTTTGTCCCTTTTAACACTTTTTCCCATCCCTCAACCACCATGCTTGGAAGTTCACGTGCAATTGCGGAAGTGGAGGTTTCCACTCTCCCTAATGTAGAACTTTCCTCGGGCACAAGGGGTTGTAACTCATACCATTTTTATATAACATCCAATATTTTTGATGATTCATCACCTTGATTCCCTGTCCATTGATGTAACACCCCTAGTTTTATGTTTCTTTCAAATTAGACATTTGAACTTTAGATCCAAAGGGGAGTGGACCCCAATGGATAAGTATTTTGTGGATGTATTTAAGTTTTTCATTTTTAAAAATAAATAAAATAATTCTGTGCATATTGACCAAATGAGAATTTTGAGATCACTAGCCAAATCCATGAGGTATGGAAAGAGGCTAAGACTTTCCCCAAAAATATTTCAAAAGTCCTTGAAAGAACTTATTTCTAAATTAGATTTTTGAGGAAAAATCTAGTTTCCCCAATGAAGTGGAGAGTAGTTGGGAAGAGGTGAAAAGCTGGGAAAAGCAGAAAGTAGCTTTAAAAGTCCCAAAAAAGGGAAGCCTAGGAAAACAGGAAGAAAAGCATCCTATAATTCTGGACGCAGAATTAGAAACAGGCTTTGGGGAGAAAAAAACTTAAATAAGCTGCTCCAGAACAGATTGAGGTTGGTCTGTTCTAGGAGATGATCTCAGCTCGGGGGTGAGTTCTTGAGGACAGAGGAACTCTACGGTTGGGAGGCTGGTCAATTTGCAGAAGTGGTATACACACTATTTTACTGAGAAATTAAATATGATATGGTTGGATAGTACTGAAAAGTACTATGGTAATTATGTTGAGTTATATTGATGTATGATAAATTTCCTTAATTTTAACAGAGTTGAATAGAAGAAATAGTTCTCCTAACTTCTGTATAGTAGTAGGAATAATATCTATGGGAAGAATCCAACAGAGACTCTAAACCAATGTGGTTTAAATATGAGGATACAATTTACTCCTAAAGATGATCTGGTTATTTAACTTTAATCTGCTTCTGAGATCAATAAAATATCTGTTGCATATAGGAAAAGAAAACATGATAATCTCATAGGCCATAGGTATGACTGAAACTAAAAATACTTTGAAAATTGTTCCCTGTGGGAGTTGTGTTAATCAAATAAGTGTATACCAGTGAAAGCATAAAGCTGACTACAGTATGCAGAACATTAAATTAAAATCAGTAATAATATAACTAAGGCTATCATGAGAAAGCAGAATTTACAGTGAGAAAACAAGTAGAGCATTCCTCTATAAATCTGCATATAAATGGGTGTATTTAATAAAAAATTCTACCAATTACTTGTGAACAGATACATTTTGATTTTTATTATGGATAGCAAGAGTGAGAAAAGAAAATTGTCATTTACTACTGGGTGACAGATATACATATGTATGATAAGCATTTTGACATTTAAAGATAAAACTCATTTAGAGGCTGCCAGCTAATAGAGCCAAAACCCGTGTCAGGAAGCTGAAATGAAATATGCAACTTAAATAGGTGACATTCTATATATATAATGGGTGTTAAGACAGACACTCATGTGTTATTATAATAGATGTTAATGAAAGATTTTATTGAAAAAAAAAAGGAGATTTAGGAAAAAAATATTGAGTACATATAAGTATGTCAGTGATAACACATCCTGTTAGAATTTCCACAATATAGGCATATGCTTGAAAAAATGTGAAGACTTCCATCCAGTACACATAAACTTTTATCTCTATACTCTGGCTAATACATGAGTGGATTTGAGACACTGCATGAGTGGGGTATAGAGAAACAAACAGGAGTGAAGGAAATTATGTAAACTGAAAGTAGACTTTGAAATAGACATAGGATCAGCTAACTGCTAAAAGTAATAATTATTACAGGAATCCAAGCTCTTGCTAACTGTGCATCGTTTAAGGGAAAAAAAAGGAGAAGAGAAAATTTTTAAATTGCCATGAAAATTAGTATTCAGTTTTAGGGGAGCATTAGTAACACTGTTATGGAAGGAGCAGTATTATCACACAGAATCTACACATGGCACGTATATACAGTATGTGTAAACAATGGCACCATTATGTAGTCATAAAGAAATACATCACCATAGTCCAAAGCATAATCATAAGAATCACTACTAGAACCAATACTCCTGGCATGGAAACTAGTGCGAACTCGTCCTCAATATAGAATACATCTGAAACGAATTTGCAAGTCAAAACAATAACACCAAAAGTTAACTTATAAGGCCACTGCCGTAACGACATCACCAAGTCCTCGTGTAAACGAGCATAATAGCCATAAAAAAAATATTATGACAAACTCAAAAAATTTCCAATAAAACACAGGCGAGGTCTGAATATGAATTGTAAACTCCAAAACCCTCGCTTGACCTCAAGGAAAGCCGAGGATGTGGTACGCCAAAGAAAAAAGATTATAACTCATTTCACCTACCCGGGGAAGGCGAATAATCAGGAAAAACAAATGTGTGAGCAGAGTCACAACGTGACAATACCTGTATAAGGCATAAGCACAAAGACTAAATTTAAATTATGTATTATGAAATCTTCCAATATGAACCAAGTAATATGCTGAGCGTAAGAACAATTAGTTACCTGGTCTGGTCAAACCCAACGCCAAGGTAAATCGAGGCCTAAGACATTCAAAAGTGATGATTCAACGTTAAACTTGGAGGAAAATTATTGATAACCAATGCATCTATAGAAAAAGGGAACCAGAGAGAAATTTCCTATGAATAGGAATCCTTCACCACGCCGACGATGGAAATGTTGAGTCCAGAGAAATCGAACTATTACCTTAATCAAGACGAGAAGGTAGAAGCACAAGAAAATTGTTTAAATCAACCAATCAATCTTATATTACAAACGTAGAACATAGATAAGGCGAATGAACGATACGAAGGAGTTATGTGAACTTTAACACTAGAGAAGCGTTCAAATGTGGATTTTAGTGCAAATTTTTCTACCCAGCTATTAAACAAAACAACCATATAAACTCAAATACATTCAGCGCAAAGAGAAATAGGTATACAGTTAGCTCAAAACTCGGCTCTTCAAAAACATATACGCCCTATAACGAAAAAAATTATATAATAGAGGTAAAACTTACCTCGAGAATAAGAAGCCATGTAATTTTGTGTCATGGGAGAGCTCATGGAGAGTTCCATGGACGTTAGATGAACAACCTCGGAGCATACGACCAGAGCAAACACCGCTCAGCATAAGGGCAAATGAATCTTGTGCAGAAGCATGTAAACAATAAGAGCCATAAATCAGAGCGAAAACCTCATGCATCTTAACCCTACAGCTGGCACTCATCGAGGCAACGTTCAACGGATCGATGATTCACGGTGGAGAAATCAAAACAATGTAAAATGGAGGTCGAAGAAGATTTACACCAGGGATTAAATGTCATAAATGAGGAGGATAGAAACGCAGGTAAGGCCGGCTACAAAGGACAATCATCAACACGGAAACGTAAAAGATGGAGGCGGGAACCTTGAAGGTGAATCCATGCCAAACGATACGAGCGTACTACAAAATCAACGTAATTAATTCACATGTACCAAAAAATCTATACCCAATCGACTCATACGACAAGTGCCATTACTGTGGAATATTATTTAACAGTTCACCAAAATGCCTAAGGTCGTGTAAGACCAAGAGGCAAGTGAGAACGCCATTTGAACATTTCAAATTGACAACATAAGGGTTCTAAGGCTATAACGAAAATTCCTTATATGGTTTAGAACATACTCACTTATGACTTCTAATCTATATAGAATCATATACACATAAGAATCCTCGTAGTAGAAATGAGAAAGGGAAAAAGTTAAGTTGAAGAGAAACAAGATATATAGTCATTCCATAAAAATGAGGAGTATTGTGTGAAGGCCTGTTAGGAAATTTTACCATTGTGTGAAATAAATTCGTATGAAAAAAAAAAAAAATTTGGGAATGGGGAGACATGACAATTGAAGATATATTTATCTAATTTTGAAATCCTAGAGAAGTTAGCCTAGTGGGTTCTTCACTTTGGTTAAACAAGTGGCACATGGAAACAATGTCTTAACTCCATTATCTGTTGGGAGATGAAAAACCTTGGGTAGGGTTGTAAAGAGAACATGAGTGGTCAAATGACATTACATCAACATTCTCCAATGGGATGTGAAACATATAACTACTCCATTGCTAAGGATCCTACTCTAGTCACTTCCTCAAAATTTTTATTTTATTACAATAGAACTTTTATCTGTAGATGAGTAGCTCATAAGCTTGGTTATTTCCACACTTGGTTTTATTTTGGTTAAATTTTCTTGAAAAATAAACTATCAATCTCTCTGGTTTTTCTTATGTAAATTGAGACTCCCTATCTCTTAATTTATATCTTGATGCTTTCATATTTTGAACTAATAACCAATATAAATAAAAATAAATAAATAAAACTAGAAAAGAAAAAAAACATTTCAAATAGTTTAACTATTTTACATTTTAGTCTTTGGTGTAGGTATAATTTTTTTGTTAATTTTATTAAAAGTTTTAGCAAAAATTTATTGAAATTACAATTGTATAAGCTATGCAATTCCAATATCTAAAAATAAATAAGTCTCTTTTCAAGTTTTGTAGTTTAATAGACAAATTTAATATTAACGAAAAACAAATATCTAATATAAGAACAAAACCATGAGTAAAATAAATATCATCTCGAGGAGAAAAACATTTTAAAATAGAAAGCTATCCTAAAAAAAATAAATTGATTCGCTGATAATATATGCTTAATGCGTTTAAACCCACAGAAATCTTTATTAAAAAAGGATTACAATCTAAAACATACGTTTGGCGATGGGTAATGCACATATGACATATAATGTCATATCTCCACGGTTGCAGCGGCTATAGCTACGCCCTTAAACTTTTCAGGTACATGGAATTCAATCAACTCGTGAGTTGACGGGTTTAACAGGCAACAAGGCTGACGCAGAATACTGTCAAAAAAATATGGCCGCGCCACTCTGCAGTGCACCCAGAACCACAAAATTTTGTTGGAATAAGACTTTCTCAACCCAATCGTTCTCCTCCGCATCATATTTCATCAAGCGTCGTTCAGTGAAGGCATACAGGTGCCCAGAAGCAACTAACGACGACGACCTGAACGATGGCACGAATGTCCACATATCTTCCACTCGTCTCCACATCGTCCGTCATTGGATCATATATTTCTGCACTGTTTCCATCGCCGAATACAAAGAAATTTTCACCCAGAAAAACTCCATGACATTTGCCTACTTCTTGGCTCATTGGAGGCAGAATTTCCCACCTGTCTTCTTCCACATTGTAAGCCTCTGCTGCTGCAAGCAAATCATTTCGGCTGTCTCTTCCACCCGCAACGTAGATAAGCCCACTGGAGGAAGATACAGAGCAGGCGAACCAGCGCCTTGGTGTGGGCATGTGGGCTCCTCGGCGCCATTTGCCAGAAACGAAATCAAAAATATAAACTCTGGTCATCTTTTCCAAGTTTATCGGATGCATTCCGCCCATGAGAACTAGTTTCCCATGAACACAAACGCACTTACTCCGCAATGTAAGTCCGGAATGAGAGGCAGCATTTTCCAGGTGTGCGTGAGAGGGTCGAACACTATTACTCTGTAGCTACTCTGCTTATATTTCGAGCCTGACACATGCTGAATGATACAGATCAAGTGGTCACTTGTTGCAGAGGTCAGCCGGTCGTTATAAAACCCTCTACTACTCACTATATCTTTCCATTTCTTGCACACAGCTTTGAGGTTGGAGTGCGATTTATATGGAACTCTGAGCAAGCACATTCGAATGAGGTTGTCCGGAAGATTATGAATAGTTCCGTCCCGTCTCAGCGGTGCCAAACTCCTTGATCTACGTGGGCTCTTGGCTTTTTCCTTAAATGAAACAAAACAAAAAACAAAATGGGAAGTGACCAACAATTCTTTACAATATTGCTGACAAAAATTTTTCCAAGAAAACAATATGAAGTATTTGTGTTACCATGCTGTCCATCCCGTTTAATGATTCGCAGGTTGCCGTCCAGAAATTATGTGTCAGGAAATAATTTGCAGAGTGTCTTGGAGAAATTATGAATCGCTTGAAAATAAGGAGGGTGAATATATATATAAAACGAGAACGATCATAATAGAACGAAAGAGAAAAATCCATATTGCTTTGATCAAGAAGTGAGCGTTAAAGATTTGAACGTTAAAACGTTAAAGATTTTAAAGTTTGCATCAAATTATAACAAATGTGCACGTGTAAAATGGGTTTCACCTAAATTGAACTGTTATCCAAATTAGAAATATTTGAAGTGGCATTGACCGTTCAATGAACTCTTTAGATGTAATGAAAATGTAAACTGTGAGACATGCTTTGACCTAATTATTTTAGGTTTTAAAATAAAATTTGATCAGATATATTTTAAATTTTAAAGCTATTTATTTAATTGTGTTATGGTATAGATATTGGAACTTATTACTTAATTTTTCTATTAAAATTAAAAATAAAATTAGTATGGGTATTTATGCATCTTGATTTATTAAATTATATTAGAAAAAAATATTCTAATTTTGGATTTACTAAATCTCTCTTGTTATCAAATCTCTTTTTATTCTAAACCATGTTTGCATATTAAAAAAATTGATCTTTCTTTTGAGGTGGAATGGACCTATGTTGGTATAATATGTACTTAGTAGTCTTGAAATATTTTATTTATCATTTAGGTTTTCGAGAAACTGTATGTTTTTTGGACCTATGTTGGCATTTCGAGAAACTATATGTTTTCCCCTCAGCCAGAGATGAAAGGACATAGAGTTTGCAGCTATAAGGAAAGCAACACCATTGTTTCCGCTAGCCTTAACAAGATTTTAAAGTTATAGCACCTGCGTTGACCCCCGGGCTTCCCATGTGTTGTGGAGGTAAATCCCCTCTGCAGACAAAGGCGATCCCTACTAGTCCAGACCGGGTCTAGCAACAATCGTTCACGCTATAGTGCAGGTTCCTAATTACAAATAAACCAACCAGCGATGTAGGCTTACCTGGAATCCAACGCTGTTGCTTGTAGAAGAGGTAGCGCTCCCGTTCCTTAGCTCTGGCAGATCACGATCCCCACGATCTTCGTGATAGGACACCTGCACATGCGAGAAACAAAACAAACGCAAGCGTAAAATCTAGTAGATGCAACTATATGTCAGTCAGAAAGGACATAACTCATCATCATAAACAATAACAAGAGTGGAACCATAACCAATAGTCGTTTATTATTAATCAATCAAAGGAAAATTACAACCAAGTTCTGACGCTGAATTCTCCTTCGGAGGGTCGCCAGCAGAACACGTCTCGAAAAGCCTGTCAAGGATGGGACAAACCTCTCTCTTCGGATCTTGACAATAGTCTCCTTGCTTAGATTCGGCCTTAAGGGAATTATGGAGGCTCTTGCAGCATAAGGCTCTTGGGAATTTGGGAACTTGAAGACTAGCTTGCAATGGAGATGGGCAAGCTTTTATAGATGGAGGAAGGGGAGTTGGGATCCCTATAATCATGGGATTGACCCTATCTCAAGGAAGCTTCCATGAGAGATGGCAAACCACTTCCTCTACATGGAAATCCGGAGCCAAACCTCCCAATTCAAGATAGATACCAGTTCATGAATTGGTTAGGACGAAAATTCCGCCATTTATTTTTAAAAAACAATCCTTAAATTGGCTGGCGCGAGTGTGACTCTGGGACAGAGCGCCAATTGGCGTGACCTCTTTGAAGGATTTTCCCCATTGGCGCGGGTACTGAACTGTCTGCCCGCGCCAATGCAAAAAGGGCCATTTTTAGGGTTTTTCACAAGGAGATGTCTTCAGGGCAATGAAAGCTCTTGTTCAGAGGGATGTCATGAAAGTGATTTCAAGCCATGTTACTGCTCACAGGTCACGAAATGAGCCCTCCAATGTGTGAGATGGGGATTTTATGGATGGTGACAAATTACTATGTAACAGATGCCCCCTAAAGCATGAGGCCCGAGAGAGAGAGAGGGGTGAAATGCTTTACGAGAACGTGTCCAACTAAAAACTCCACCGTCGGAAAACCTGCATAGAGAAGTACAAATGATATCTCAAATACATGATATATATGCGGTATGGGTGCAGCCATCCATAGTAGAGTATACAATAATCCAGATCCAAGGCATGGGCGCAGCCATCCAGTGAGGATCGATAAATAGAATCAGGTATGGTCGTAGCCATCCAGTAAGTGAGTCATGTAATCAATCATAATAATCCACAAAATCGCAGCTTGGATTACAACAGACACAATCCAGAGTCTTGCGCTCCATCTCGACTAGAACATAGTAGAAGTCCAAGCATGTGAATAAATGGGCTGAAGTCGAACATGCAAGAACATCGTCTGATTACCAGCCAATGATGAAAGCTGTTAACAGACGCGAGTACCGCAATAATGACAATGGTCCTCCAAGGTACCTACGGTACAATCTACGGCATGTGAATCAATGGTGGCAATCGAACACCGATAGAATCACTCGATCATAGGCTAATGATGAAAACCTCGCGTCGAATGCGAAGAACCTGCCATTGAGGCATGCAGGCTCCAAGGCACCAGAAGGGAGTCTCTAGATCAGCTTCCTGGATAATGTGCTGAAGTCGACAGGAAGTGACCTTGATCGAACGTGGCCCATAATGTTTCCCACATCATCGACACGAGACAGAGGAACATAATTTTTTCATGAATTAGGATTAGATGAGAATTAGAGGGAGGTTGATACTTGCAGAGGTCAACTTCTCTTGAACATATAAACAACACGACAGTGAGTTTGGCAGTATTTGACATCAAAAGATCAGAGGTCGTAGTGACGAGGCAAAGAGCAGATGAGAGGTCAAAAGGGATCACCCAAACCCACGGAGGCAAGTGAAAACGAGATGAGATGTCCCCAACCCAACACGAACGCAGACAAGTGCCATGTTCAAGAGCGACATACTACCGACATGACAATCATGCTGGTTCCATTTTTCCCCGCCATTTCTAGCGAGTACCCCAATTATTTTTGATAACAAGCTTGAAGGGGATGGAATATGCTTGTGGTATAGGTCCATCCTAGTACGTTTAACGAGCCCTAGGAAGGAGAGACTCGAGCAGCATCATTATGAATGAATCCGATGTCATCAAGGTTTAACGAGTCTGAAAAAGGAAGAACTCGGTGTCTTTTCATGTTTAGAGAGTTTGAAAAGACAGCTGAAAAGTAAACTCCAATGGTCCCTTTTTGTAAATAGTTCCTCAGATCTGAAAAGGTAGAAAACTGTGTCTGAGAAAACCTCCTAGTTGTGATAGGCTAGGGTATTCCTTTTTCGTATATAATCTATCCCAGCCCGAAAAAGGGGTAAACGTATACTGGGTAGATGTCGTTTCGCAGCGACTTTAACGAGATCGAAACGACAAGGGCCTCGGCAATCTTTTCATGTTTAGAGAGTCAGAAAAGAGCTGAAAGATGACTCCAAAATGACTTTTTCGTGTTTTTACCGAGTCTGAAAAAGTATAAAATACAACTCGTTTCACCGTTGAAGTCGCGTAAAAACCTATTGCTGCACACAGAGGCAAGTGTAAAATCCATTTTTGACAAAATATATCAAAATATTAATAAAAAATGACATTTAAAATCTAATGAAATTTCGAAAAGTTATAAATAAGTTTCAAATGGTAAAAACAAAATTACTTTTACTATTTACCTCACAGGAGAGCAACAATGGTCTGTTTGTGTTCGAACTTCTAACGGCAATTGTGACTGACCCGGGCTACCATTCAGATTCCCGTTCGTTCTAGGTAAGAGGCACTTCCCTGTACTCCATTTTAATCTATTTTTTATAGCTTTCCATTGCTTATTAGACTTCTGTGGAGAATTTTTAAAATTTTAGGGCTTCGCCCATTGGCGCGGGTATCGGGCACGGACCCGCGCCAATGGTCTTTTACATCCAAAGGGCCCGTGCCAACTGGCGCGACTGTTAGGAAAACAGTCACGCCAATGGCACAATTTAGTTTTCCGCTTTAGATTTCCGATTTGTGATTGATTCAAATGGATTTCCAAGCATACCAGAGATCTAAACAAGGGTTTTTGACCATGTTGATGCAGGAAACCAAGAAAAATGGCTATCGAATGGAAAGAGAGGGAGCATGGAGAAGAGGATGAACAGGCTATGGAGAATGAGACTTGTATGAATGCCCTCAAGAACTGTGGGCTTAAAAAGTTCTTCCTGACACCTTGCTTACAAGCTCAACTGGAGCTCCTGCAATACATAATCAGCATATGGGACGAAAACGAACAAGTGTTCAAGCTGCGAGACCAAGTATTGGAACTTGAGGTTTCTGACGTATATTTCATAACCGGACTATCGCGTAGAGGTCCGGTGCCCGTCCTGACAGGCAGCAGACCATCTGGAGAGAACATGGAGCAGGTGATGGCAAGAGTGTGCCGAGGGGCACGACTAGGAACGGGGAGCGGCAAGGTAGATATCCATACTATCCCCGATCTAGCACTTAGAGTGGTGCTACATACCATCACGCGGGCTGCGGGGTCGCAGGCACCGCACGAGGCGACCAAGGCCCAACTCCTCCTAGCTGCTGAGTGTATGAATCCAACACTATTTGATTGGGCTATTGCAGTGACAACAAATATGAAAAGACAGCTCACAAAGTGTAAGTAGGCCAAACTAAAACAGTTTGGCTACGGTTCCATCCTAGTATCGTTCATCCTGGAACGATTACCCATCTTTCAGGGCCAAGGGGCCATAGTAGCTGAGCCGGTACCACGAGAGCCGAGGATGGCTCACTGGGCAGCACTAATGCCCAGATCAGGGGGAGGCCAACAGATGTCCTGGAGGCCGGAGTTTTTTGAATGGTTGTGGCGTCAGTTGATTGTGGTCGAGGATTGGCCATATGCAGGGACTGATTTCACTGGAGACCCAGACCTTCCACTCCCGGAGGGAGATGACTAGGAGGAGGAGCTGGGTATGATCTCTCTTTTTGTTTTTTATGTTTTATGATTTTTTGGTATTACATGCCCATCCTAATAGCAGTTTTATGTGTATGCAGATGTCGGCCCAGAAAGACCTGCCGGCATGTCTCCTATTTCACGAAGAACTCATCCCGCAGCTGACCCTCAGGCGGAGGGTGCTGAGGGAGGAGAGTTGGTCCAGAACCTCGAGGGGATTGCTAGGGGAATTCCAGACTATGCCCGGCTAGAAGATGTTCCATTAGCATACCAGAGACATACGGTGGGAGTGCCTAGTTGCCTCCACCGTCTTCTGAGACGCTTAGTGCGTGCGGTGGCTTGTTATCATGAGCACCATACAGATTAGACACCTAGGGCCTTGTTTCATGCATATTTTTTGAGAGACATGTCGTCTCCGGATGTATTAAGATGAACATGTATATTTTTTATTTTATGCGACACACACTATGTAAACATTTCAATACACACACACATATATATATATATATACCTATTTCTCGATGGATCAGTCTTTTACATGTGATGTTGTTTTACAAATTGCGTAAATGTCTATCTAGCACCAAATTAGCTACTGCATCCGTTAATGTATTCATATGTCTGGGTATGTGTTGATATGTAATATAGTTAAAATTCCTTTCCAGCAGATGAATACGCAGATACAGACGTAAAATGGATGGGTTTCTGACTGAATAATGACCATTAAGTTGTGATACTACAAGTTGTGAGTCTAGATACACAAGTAATTCATGGATACCAAGGTTTATAGCCTCAGTTAATAATTCTAACATAGCACTATATTCCGCGATGTTATTTGTAGCACGTCCCAGACACACACCTTGCAGGTCGACCAACTCACCAGCAGGATCGTAGATTACCCAGGCTGCCAAAGACAGATTCCTGGTACTACGAGAGGCACCATCCGCGAAACCAACAAATGGATTGATGGACATCTGCATAATCAGGAAGACCCGATCAGCAGAAAGATGTTTACATCGCACACCACACATGCACACAAATGAAAATACACACCTATGTACACACACCACACCAAAAATCACTTCAAGCGTAGTATTTTTTGAGGTACAACCCATTTCTGGGCTGCGCCAGTGGAACTCCTTCATAATCAATGAGCTCATAAGCCCCATTTTTCAAAACACGTTTTACTATGTAGGGCCCATGCCACATAGGTTGGAACTTACCGGCCCCAAGCTTGTCATGCGCTTGATCGTATAAGAGGACGAGGTCCCCTTCGACAAAGGAACGTGAAGAAAATAATTAATCAAAGTGAGCCTTGACCCGCTTCTTTTGTGCTTCAATGACTAAGCAGCCAAACAGCGGGTTTCATCTAACCATTACAGATACAAAAGACGCTCTTCCTCACGGGAAGTGTCAGGTAAAAGTTCCACAGCTAACTTCAAAGAAGGAATTTCGCATTCAACTGGCAGAGTTGCTTCCAGACCGTACACCAATTGGAAGGGTGTGAATCCAGTTGCATTCTTTGCTGACGTCCAGTAGGCCCAAAGAGCTGAGAACAGTTGGAGATGCCAATTGGAATTATGGATACCAACTGTCTGTTGAAGCATTGTGACCAAAACCTTGTTCACAGCCTCAACCTGGCCATTTTCCTGGGGGTAATATGGCATTGAGCTATCGTGGTGTAAGCCCAATCTTGATGTCAGCTTGGCCATCATATAATCTCGAAAGTGAGTACCATGGTCGGTCACAATGGCCTGAGGGACCTCGAAACGTGCAATGATATGGTTGAAGATAAATTGGGCAGCTGTCTTATCGTCGACAGCTAATGTAGGCATCGCTTCGGCCCACTTCGTAAAGTAGTCTACGGCGACAATTATATACGCATGCCCCCCGACTGAATGAGGGTTACATGTCATAAAATCTATGCCCCATTTCGCAAAAGGGCCGACGGTAATAACAGGATGCAAAGGGAGAGGTGGTGCGCGCATCTTGTGCTGAAAGACCTAGCACACGTGACATTTACGGACTGCGACAATACAGTCTTTGAATATTGACGGGCAGAAGTAACCTGCTCGCAGAATTTTCTGGGCAGTGGCATATCCAGAAATATGATCGCCACAGGCGCGATTGTGGCAGTCATTTAGGACCCTTTCAGCCTCTTCCAGGGTGAGGCACCGGCGGAGCACCGAATCTACTCCAACGCGGTATAAAGTATCTCCTACTATATGGTAGGGTTTAGACTGATGCCGAATCCAACGTCGGGCATCTTTAGTCAACTCAGACCGAAATGTCAAGGTCTAAAGATACACAATAATATCGCCGTACCATGGTTCGTGAGTGCTGATGAGGAAGAGAGTTTCGTCCGGGATATGATCCTCGGAAGGAGATGGGGTGGAGTCCGTCGGGAGTGAGCAAATAAGATCCACAAAAACCAGTGATTTGGTCAACTTAGCAGTGGTGAATTCTAAGTCAAAATCCTGAAGGATGACGATCCATTTGGATTATTTCCCCCCCAGTAATTGTCGAGAAAGGATATATGTCATGGGGTTGCAATCCGAAACCACGGTTGTAGTGCGCAACAGGATGTAATGGCGAAAGCGCTGCACAACGTGTACTGCAGCTAACGTCAGCTTCTTGATGTGAGCATAACGCGTTTCTGTGTCAAGAAGGTTCCGTGACAGATAATAAACGACATGTTCATTTCCATCATCGTCATCCTACACCAGAACCATAGCTATGGTGCTAAACGCAGCGACGAGATACAAAGTGAAATCACGGTGATAATTAGGAGGACGAAGCAAAGGAGAATTAACCAGTAATGTCTTAAGCTTCTCAAAGGATTCTTGAGCAATTTCGTCCCAATGGAAGGGAATGTTCTGCTTTAAGAGATGCATAAATCCTTTGGCCACCTCCACATAGTTCGGGATAAAGCGTCGAAGGAAGTTAGCTTTTCCCTGCAGACTCTGCAACTGATATAATGAGGAGGGTGATGGGAGATTAATGATAGCCTCGACCTTTAAAGGGTCAAGGCGAATTCCGTCTTTAGAGACTATAAATCCCAAAAGATGGAAAAAATCCACGCAAAAGATGCATTTATGAGGATTAAGCCTAATATTATAGCGCCTACAGCGAAGGAAAATCTGGCGAAGGTGTTCAGGGTGGTCCTCTCGCCTAGCTGAGTAAGCTGGCAAGTCGTCCAGATAAGGCTGAATGATATGGCGTATGTCTTGGAAAGCGTAAGACATCGCACGCTGGAAAGTGGCCCCAGCGTTCTTCAAGCCGAACAGGAGCTTCTTGTAAGCAAAATTACCCCACGGACAGATGAATGCAGTCTTGTGTTGATCCTCAGGTAGAATGTTTATCTGATTATACCCAGAGAAGCCGTCCATCAAGGAATAAATCTCACTCCCAGCACATTCATCGATGATTTGGTCTATGAAAGGAGTGGGATAGTTGTCTTTAGGACAGGCACGATTAATATCGCGATAATCAACACAGACTCTGATAGTCCCCTGCTTCTTATCTATAGGGACAATATTGGAGACCCATTCTGTGAGGGGAATCGGATAAATAAAGCTCGCGTTCAAAAGTTTTTCAACTTCTACTTTGATGGCAGCGGCTTTGCAAGGGTGCACCGGGCGTAGGCGTTGGCACATGGGTTTCACACTAGGATAGGTGGGAATCTCGTGCACTACTATGCTGGGATCAATCCCGGGCATTTCCTCATAGGACCACGTGAACACGTCTCTGAATTCTCGAAAAATATCGGTATAGACTCGTATCTCATCAGGAGAACAAGTCACTCCCACGTGTATATTCTCAACTATCCCTGGTTTAATAGAGATGTCGATTGGAATAGTTTGAGTGATGTTGCTAAGGTTTCCCTCTGAAAGCACCTCATGTGTTAATATGGGTGTCTGGAGAGGTGGAGTGGGAACCTGAGATGCAAAACGCTCTAGAAAATCTGACATTGCCCCCAAGCTAGGCATGAACAAGGAACGATGATGTCCATCGCTCCAAGGCAGCTCCTCAAGAGACATTGTTTCTAAAATGGCTTCATCAAAAGGAAAAATCTCTTTGAGAGGATTAGGTGAATCGGCCTGACTGAGCCAGGGGGATTAAGAATAGATGTCTAAATCCATGCTCAAAGGAGCATGCTGAGGTGGGGGAGGATCAGATGCGATGACGATTTCACAGTAGCTAATCTCTATTGGAGTTAAGGGCATCAATTCTCCAAACTTAGTCACCTGCTCAGGTGTAGGGATGAGCCATGGGTCATCAGACCTAGAGATCATATTAACTTGAGCGGTGTGCGGTGGTGGTGCGGGAAAAATACCCATGAGGACGGGGTCTTTGAAGAGACCGGGCCCTACACTGTGAGGGGGATTTGGGATCTTATCCATGTACAGAATGGTTTTCTCGGAGGTGGAGGTGAAGAAAGACAACTGGTCCACCATAACGATTTTGCCCTCGTGAGGGAACTTAATAAGTCGAAAGAGGGTGGACGGCATGCATAACATGGCATGAGTCCAGTTGCGGCCAAGAAGTATATTGTAGTTGAGCTTGGCGTCAACCACTTCCACTTCTACGTTGACGGTCTTCCCCTGTAAAGTAATCGCTAGACTCTTGAGAACACCTAGGGGTTTGGATTCCCGACCATCGAATTCCTTTAGGGCATTAGGAGATGATGAAAGGGCCGGAGAGCTAATGGCCTTCTAGCAAGCGGACGAAATGACACAGGTAGAAGCACCTTCATCCACAACGGCCCTATGAATGTTAAGACCGTTGATCCCGACTTGAATAACAAGAGAGATATGATGTGGAAGTCGGGGGGTGAAATTTTCTGAGTCAAAGGTGAGAATACTAGAATTGGCAGGATCGATTCCATCGATTGCAGATAATAGAGCTTTCCGTTGCGAAGGACAACTTTGAAGAACTTCCAGTGCAGACATGGAAGAAGGCGCATGTGCCAGATCCTCAAAAATACTGTAATGTTGAGCGGCACGGGCATTCGGATTGTAGGAAGACTTTTGTAAAACACCTTTAGAAGGTGGCCTCATAATAGGTTCAGCAACAGGCTTCTCAATTTCCAATGAACCGGAGACAAGTGGGGGAGATGGACCATCAACTGCATTCCCCGGTGCCTGACGCAATTCGTTGTAATCCTTCGAATGCGTAGCAATAGACATGGGTGTAGCACCATTCATCATAAAGACCTGAGACCCAAATGGTGCAGATGGTGAAGGTTGTTCAACCATCTGGGTCTGCTGAGACGGGAACGGTTCTTTAAGAATTGCCGAAGTCCCTTTGGAGCCTTTTAGAAGTTGACTAACTTCATATCGTCATGGACAATCTTTTGTATAGTGATCTACTTCACAAATGAGGTAGGGGTACTTCGGTTTGCGTTGGGAACTGTCCTCAGTATGAGGTTTAGACTCTGGCTTTGGGGCGTCGGATTTAGATTTTCCTTTGCCCTTCTTTTTCCCTTTGGAGGCTTTCTCCGTAGGATTGGCCTGAACGGCATTAACCTCCATATTTTTTCCAGAATCGGAATGGGCGGGAGGAGCAGAGTTATTGGATGAGTTGGACTTCTGCTTCCCATTCGAAGAATTCTTCGAATTCTGAGACACAGAACCAATAACACCATCCACCACAGGGGTAGGTGGAGCTTTAGAGGTTCCAGACCGTGGAGCATCAGGCAAAATATCATACAACGTGTCGGATTGTGAATACACCAGATCTAGATATTGGGCACGCGCTATGGCTTGTTCTTCGGTCACACACGCTCCCATAGCAATATATTGGGCGATTTTGTTAACGAAGGAGGTGGTGAACCAATGAGTTAGTATCTGATCAGGTATATGGAACTTGATCAGTCTACGACGACGTCGCCACTCATGAATGTGATCAGAAATATGGGTGGCTTTATCCTGCTTCAAAGAAGTCAGGTGGTGCGTCCCGGCTTCATAGCGAACCGGTAACTGAAAGTGAGTCAGAAAAGCCATGGCTAACATATTGAAATCTTGAAATATGACACGGGGTAATTGTTGAGTCTCAAAAGTGTTCTCCATATTCATACATATTTCCATTATGTCATAACCATTTAGCTCTTATTTCATAGCCATTTGACTTAAAACCCTACATCAAGTAACCATTTTCATAAATATATGGGTTAGGATCCTTGTTTTCCAAAGTTATTTATTTTATGTATTTTAAGTGAATTTATGATTAGAAACTAGAAAATTAACATAGTTTCATATATCTATATATGTGTTATGGGTTTTGTGACATGTGTAGGTGAAAAGGAGACTTCTAGAAGACCCTTATGTGGCACTCTAAGGCCAAATTCGAATTTGGTTGGAGAAGATTATGGGATCAAGAGGATATGTGTCTCACTTCCTTGTTGTATTGAAACTCTAAGAGGATATGTGTCTCACTTCCTTGTTGTATTGAAACTCTAGGAGGATATGTATCTCATTCCTCAAGTTGTGTTAAAACTCTAGAAAGACATGTGTCTTATCATTTCCTATTTTGATTGTAACTCTAGAGATGGAGGGAGAGATTCATGGACTCCCATTAATGAGATGTCTCCTCATATTTTGTATAAATAGGAGAAACTTTCTCCTATCATGGGTAATGAAGAAGTAATGAGAAAGTAATGAAGAAGTAGATTTGTAACTAAGTTCAAGATGGAATGGGATGTAGATTTGTGAGTTCTTTTTAATAGAGAAATTCAGTTCTTTGATGGTGTTTTGATTACAATTTTAAGGAGCTGAAGGACTTCACCAAATTGGTAGCAGAGGGCCCCTGCTATCCAAGGAGGCTTTTACATGTTTTCTAGATAAGTTTCTTTCAATTCTGTTTTGTCATATTTCCTTACTTAGATTGCTTTATGAAATCATAGCTTTTAGCATAATTTTTCATGGCAGCCCGGGCATTTGCATATCTTTTTTACTAATGACATGGAATCAATATTGTTTTGCTGCTAATTTATTTTTCTTAGTTTTTGTTTAATTCCAGTACTGCTTTGTTTATTTCAGTCTTGCACATTTGTTTCAATAGTTAGATTTAGATATATTAAACTGCTCATAACATCTTCAGTTGCCTCCGAAAGCCACAGCTGGACTGATGGTGAGGGATTGTATTATGAAATGTGTAGTTTGATATTAGTTTCCCTTCTGCAAATTTAGATATATTAAACTGCTCATAACATCTTCAGTTGCCTCCGAAAGCCACAGCTGGACTGATGGTGAGGGATTGTATTATGAAATGTGTAGTTTGATAGTAGTTTCCTTTCTGCAAGTTAGATATATTAAATTGCTCATAACATCTTCAGTTGCCTCCGAAAGCCACAGCTGGACTGATGGTGAGGGATTGAATTATGGATGTGTAGTTTGATATTAGTTTTCTTTCTGCAAGTTAGAAATATTAAATTGTGCATGACATCTTCAGTTACCTCCGAAAGCCACAGCTGGACTGATGGTGAGGGATTGAATTATGAATGTGTGGTTTGATATTAGTTTACTTTCTGCAAGTTAGATATCAGTTACTCAAGTTGTTTATGGTTACTTCCGAAAATCATAGCTGGACTAATGATGAGAGATCAGAAGACAAGTTGATGTAATTTGATTTAGATTTACTTTATTGCAACTTTTGGATTTCTTTCAGCATAGTTTCTTTTGTGTTTAGACAACAACAAGAATAGTTTGGTTTCATGCTCACTAGTTCATTGTTTTGATTTATTAGATTAGCAGCACCTTTTTCATTTCAGTAGCACATTTTCATTTCCTTTCAAGTTTTGTCATTGTATGTTTCAAATTCCTTTTTAAGTTTGAAGTTTGGTAAATCATTATAAAGGACATCATTGCCTTGAATATTCATAACCATACTTGTCTTTTAGAATTTCATAAAAATCCAAAAACGACAAAAAGTAAGAGATAGGTTATCTTGCACATATAGTGCGCCACACTTCGTTAGTTTACGAATCCATGGTTGATAATTTATGTTAGCAATTTAGGACACACTAAATTGACCAAACATTTTGGCGCCGTTGCCGGGGAAGTGTAACTAGGTAACCTTATTTCTTACATCTAAAAAAAATTAATAATTCTTGAGTATGCTCTCTTCCTGCACTTTGTGTGATCTGGAGGATCAGAAAAATGATTGTTATGTAAAAAAAAAATTAATAATTCTTAAGTATGCTCTCCTCCTGCACTTTGTGTGATCTGGAGGATCAGAAAAAGAATTGTTATGTGAAAAAGAAAAAAAAAAAAAAAGAGGAGACAAAATAAAACTTCATCATTTCAATTGATTCAACAATTAAAACAAAAAAAAAACAAAAAAAAACAAAAAAAAATTGTTTTCATGAAAAACTTTGATTTCAATAAATTGTTTTGTTTAATAAATATATATGTGTATTTTAAAAAAAAAAAATTTGAAAGTATAACATACATAATTTTATTAACAAATCAATTAAAAAAAAAAAAAAAAATCTCATGGAAATAAGACTCACGCATACGCATGAGACCATTCTTTGGCTTGGCTTTATACATATATGCAGACCTTCAATCCACACAAAGACCCATGCACTGGAATTTAAAAAAAAAAAAAAAAACCTTCTCTTTTTCATATTCGTTTTTCCTCAAACAACAGTTATTAGAAATCATTTTAAAAAAAAAATTTGCACACAATGAATGTATATCACATGAAGAAACTGTTGATGAGGAAAAGATTGCAAATTTTTGATGAGAAGAAGATTGCAATTTGCTGATGAAGAGAAGATTACAAATTCAATTGTAGGGACATACAATAGAAGTGTATCATATGAAGAAATTGCTGATGAAGAGAAGATTTCAGACTGTTGATGAAGAGAAGATTGTAGATTCCATTGCAAGTAATTGGAATGAGGAAGATCAATCTGAACTTCTCTGTGACATACAAGCCATTACACTTCAAAACCTGCAAAATAAAAACAAATCAAACCACAAGTAATTGCCAGAAAACGAAATGCGTCATTGTCAAAAACACCCGATTTTAAAACGTATTTTCTGAGCAAACCAGGATGAATTAGAAAAAAATAAAACATGGGTTTTTTCGGGAACGGGGTGAATTAGGTAATCC
This sequence comes from Pinus albicaulis, assembly GCA_034641835.2. NCBI lineage: Eukaryota > Viridiplantae > Streptophyta > Pinopsida > Pinales > Pinaceae > Pinus > Pinus albicaulis. The sequence goes on from CM076572.1 coordinate 1,118,973,345, forward strand.
TATAAGAACTTTCTGAAATTCGCAGCCATTTCGGAGAAATTCAGGGTTCTTCGGAGCACTAATTTGCAGTGTGCGTGAGAGAAAAATGTTTTTTTTTTTTTATGATGAAAACAGTCACGGTTTTGAGAAATAATCAAGGAACTAATTTCCTTACTTGAGGGAAAATGTGGCAGAATTCATGTGTGGTGGCACATGATGAATGACAAATGGATCATTTGAGGCAAGCACATTATCACATGTGCATCAAATGCAAGTTGTATAAATTGAAAAGGACTCTGCTTTCATCTCCTTCATAGTTAGGAATTTGACTTTAGAAATTTCAAGCTTTTTATTTTTATTTTGCATGAAAGAGGCATTGGCATGACTTTGTTTTAAAAATATTCATAAGGACAATTATTTCATCCATGTTTTATTTCATTTAAAAAAATTTAAAAAAAAAATAAAAATAAAATAAAAATAAAATAAAAAAAAATTAAAAAATTAAAAAATTAAAAAAATAAATTGAATCAATGAAATGAATAAGTTATTTGCTCACTTTTCTGAAGGTATTGAGTAATTTTGGACTGATGATGAAAGATGAATGGCTAACTTTTTATTCAAGATTTTTAGCAGCTAAAAAACCTCATTGTTCAAATCAGCCTAACTTTTTCATACAAAATCAGATTTTGATAATTTAAGTATCATTGGAAAGGTCTCAACAAGATCTACACAATGAGAAATCCATCATTAGAGTTTGAAATGGTAAATAATGAAATAAATTGCTGAAAAGAAGCTACATTCAACTTGAGGCACTAATTCCAAAACATGTATAAATTCTTTTGATTTTTCCTTTGAAGACTTGTTTCATTAATACAAATTCTTAGTTTTGTGTGTAAATATCATAACTAGAGAGATTGATCACCTCTCTCCTTTGATAATCTTACATTCCATTGCAGAAGAAGTATTAGTTTTTTTGCAGGTTTCAGGAGGAAGGACAAATGACTAAAAGAGAATGGTGTCTCTCTAAGAGACCAATTTGTTTCATAAGAGGATGATCATCAACAAAGAGGAGGAAATATGCTGATGCAAAATCAGATCCAAACACTTGAAAAAAATTCAGATACTATTGTCTCCATCACATCCATACCTCATAATAAACCATTCACCTCATTTCACTTCATATTTTCCATTTACATTCACATCCACTTTCCTTTTCTTTTTGTCCATTCATAACCCATAAATAAAAGCAAGAGGCTCATTCACATGCTTATTTCCCATTGCCATTTCTACTTTCAATTTTCATCTTCCATTTCCATCTTCCATTTCTTGTCATTTTCATTCCGCAAATAAGCCCTGCTTCAATTCAAACTATTGAGTCCATAGTCCTTTGAGTCTAAGTTATTTGTAAAAACACCTTGAGGCTTGCATGCCTTAATGGAAAGTTCTCATGCTGACAAACAATGGGAATACACTAATGTCCCTTGTTCGTTAGATCTTCTAGGTGACTCGACATCAGCAAAATCATTCGTACCTAGCAAGATGTGTTTGGGCATATTGACTCTTATTGTCATCAATGGTGAGAGTTCTCGTGTTTACTAGTGGCATCCATTAATGGCCACTAATTCAACAATTTCCTACTATGTTCGACATCAGAACATATTTTCACATAGTAGGAATTGTGCCAATGAGTTTTGAAGACATGAAGACTATTATTTTCAGCATTTTGGAGCAGATTCAACCAGTTTTAGTAGAAGCAATAAAAAGTCATCTCATCTCTTTATCCATGACTCCTCTTGTTCAGCCACTTGAAGAAGAATATGATCAGAATTTTGCAGCCACCACACACACACAACTCATCCACATTTAAGGTAAGTGAATGTATGTTGTTTTCTAATTTTTAGTCATGTAATTCATTAGAATGCTAAAATTGTAACTTTGGAAAAATTCCTCACTCCCTTTTCCACATTGTCATATCTTTAGTTGGGGGGGGGAGGGACGTCATTTCATATCCACATGTCATACACTATCACACATTTTCATTTCATTTCCATCCACATATACTTCCCAACCAACTATTGTTGCAACATGATTCAAAAGATTATATGCCTTGCAAATGATCAATTCATTGATGAAGTAATTGATTCTAAATGTTTTCATGAAATTTGATGCAACAAAGAAAATAAAGCATTGTTACACAAGAACCAATGCTCAAAAAAAAAAAAAAATGGTTGTCACACAAGAACCAACCATTGAAAAAAAATAATAAAAAATGTTGCAATCAAATGTATTATACTTTGCCAAAAAGAAAATATCAAGAAGCAAAGTTTGGAACGAATCTATATGAGTCAAAGATCAACTCATGGACAAATGAATCATTGCAATAGTTGCATGAGGACATGCAACAACTTCAGTTGGAGGGTATGTTGAGTCTGAAAAGTGTTCTCCATATTCATACATATTTCCATTATGTCATAACCATTTAGCTCTTATTTCATAGCCATTTGACCTAAAACCCTACATCAAGTAACCATTTTCATAAATATATGGGTTAGGATCCTTGTTTTCTAGAGTTATTTATTTTATGTATTTTAAGTGAATTTATGATTAGAAACTAGAAAATTAACATATTTTCATATATCTATATATGTGTTATGAGTTTTGTGACATGTGTAGGTCAAAAGGAGACTTCTAGAAGACCCTTATGTGGCACTCTAAGGCCAAATTCGAATTTGGTTGGAGAAGATTATGGGATCAAGAGGATATGTGTCTCATTCCTCAAGTTGTGTTAAAACTCTAGAAAGACATGTGTCTTATCATTTCCTATTTTGATTGTAACTCTAGAGATGGAGGGAGAAATTCATGGACTCCCATTAATGAGATGTCTCCTCATATTTTGTATAAATAGGAGAAGCTTTCTCCTATCATGGTAATGAAGAAGTAATGAAGAAGTAGATTTGTAGCTAAGTTCAAGATGGAATGGGATGTAGATTTGTGAGTTCTTTTTAATAGAGAAATTCAGTTCTTTGATGTTGTTTTGATTACAATTTTAAGGAGCTAAAGGACTTCACCAAATTGGTAGCAGAGGGCCCCTGCTATCCAAGGAGGCTTTTACATGTTTTCTAGATAAGTTTCTTTCAATTCTGTTTTGTCATATTTCCTTACTTAGATTGCTTTTTGAAATCATAGATTTTAGCATAATTTTTCATGGCAGCCCGGGCATTTGCATATCTTTTGACTAATGACATGGAATCAATATTGTTTTGCTGCTAATTTATTTTTCCTAATTTTTGTTTAATTCCGGTATTGCTTTGTTTATTTCAGTCTTGCACATTTGCTTCAGTAGTTAGATTTAGATATATTAAATTGCTCATGTCATTTTCAGTTACCTCCGAAAGCCACAGCTGGACTGATAGTGAGGGATTGAAGTATGAGTGTGTAGTTTGATATTAGTTTTCTTTCTGCAAATTAGATATATTAAATTGCTCATGTCATTTTCAGTTACCTCCGAAAGCCACAGCTGGACTGATGGTGAGGGATTGTATTATGAAATGTGTAGTTTGATATTAGTTTTCTTTCTGCAAGTTAGATATATTAAATTGCTCATAACATCTTCAGTTGCCTCCGAAAGCCACAGCTGGACTGATGGTGAGGGATTGAATTATGGATGTGTAGTTTGATATTAGTTTCCTTTCTGCAAGTTAGAAATATTAAATTGTGCATGACATCTTCATTTACCTCCGAAAGCCACAGCTGGACTGATGGTGAGGGATTGAATTATGAATGTGTGGTTTGATATTAGTTTACTTTCTGCAAGTTAGATATCAGTTACTCAAGTTGTTTATGGTTACTTCCGAAAATCATAGCTGGACTAATGATGAGGGATCAGAAGACAAGTTGATGTAATTTGATTTAGATTTACTTTATCGCAACTTTTGGATTTCTTTCAGCATAGTTTCTTTTGTGTTTAGACAATAGCAAGAATAGTTTGGTTTCATGCTCACTAGTTCACTGTTTTGATTTATTAGATTAGCAGCACCTTTTTCATTTCAGTAGCACATTTTCATTTCCTTTCAAGTTTTGTCATTGTATGTTTCAAATTTCTTTTTAAGTTTGAAGTTGGTAAATCATTATAAAGGACATCATTGCCTTGAATATTCATAACCATACTTGTCTTTTAGAATTTCATAAAAATCCAAAAACGACAAAAAGTAATAGATAGGTTATCTTGCACATATAGTGCGCCACATTTCGTCAGCTTACGAATCCCTGGTTGATAATTTATGTTAGCAATTTAGGACACACTAAATTGACCAAACAGTAATTCAATATACCACTTAGCTGCAGCACCAATCAAAGTGCGCTGGAAGAGGCGTAGATGAACTGAATCATCCACCCAAGAGTTGGACGAACACCAAAGATGGTAAGTCATCACATGAGCTTGGGGATCCTCTCCATCTTTTCCCTCAAACTTAGGGCAATCACCGGGCACGTTGGTAGGAACCGGAGGCCAATAAGGATTATGCATAATTGGATCATTCGTTAATTTCGAAACATCCGGTAACTCCAAGGTAGCCAGAAATGGCAATCGTGGATTGGACGACATACCTGGCCCTGGATAAGGACCAGTACCTATACTCCACGCTGGTTCGGAATATCCTTGCCCCCATGGGTTCTGTCCAGTAGGATTCTGACCGTAGGGGGTATAGGTGGTATAACCAGCCTGATTTGGTTGCTGGTAACCAGTGCACGGGGGTTGGGAACCAGAGTATGGACCCTGATTATGAGTCGGCCCTATGTAAGCAGAATTTGGATTTGGCTGCTGAGTATAGGTGTAGCTGGGTTGTTGAGGACGATAGTTAGAACCTTGGGGTTGGCTATAATTCGGTCGGTATTGACCATGAGAATAGTAGCTGCCTTGAGGTCGAGTGGGCTGCTGATAGGTGGGACCCTGCTGAGCCTGATAATTAGGGTGCAGTGGTTGATTTGGCTGCGGCATCGAATAAGTTGGCTGTTGTGCAGGGTTGATAGGATGTGCAGGCTGGCCTAGTTGAGCAGGCTGACCTGGGTGAGCAGGCTACCCTGGGTTAACAGGTTGACCCAGATGAATAGGTTGTGCCGGTTGCACAGGTTGACCTGGCTATTGAGAAGGACCAGGTTGTACCGGATGGACCGGTTGGCCTGGAGGTGGAACACCAGGTTTTTCCGAATAGACCGGTTGGCCTGGTGGAGGAATGGAGCTAGGTGGTGGCTAGTAACCGGTTTGACCTGCAGCAGGACCATAAGATGGTCCTGGCTGGTGTGCAACATTTGGATTAACAGGATACTGAGGTTGCATGGGTTGGGAAGTTGGACATGCCCCCCAGTACCATATACCAACCCCGGTTGGTACCCCGGTTGAGGCTGCACAGGTTGACCGGAAGGGTTGTAATATTGTCCTTGTAGACCGTACAATGGCCCTTGTTGGCTTGCAGGATAGCCAGGCTGGCCCGAAGGTGGGCCTTGAAAAGGTTGCCCTTGTGGGTTATAAGGATGTCTAGCCTGGTTATAGGGTAAACCTTGAGCATGAAGGTGAGCCTCAGGAGCGGGTAAATGTAAAATGTCCCCGTGCTCATCATACTGATATGGAAAAGCATACACGGGCGTACCATCCTGTGCATAATGCCAGAAATATGGGCGGTTGGGGTCTTGAGAGGTTTGTCCAACCTCGGGGTTCAGCTGTTGTAGGGACAACCAATACTCCTCGGGAGAAATTTTCTTCGGCATAGCAGTCGCTATGTAGACATCTTCAGGAGGCGGCACAGCCCTCGCGGAGTGTGCCACGACAGTGGGTGAAAATGCGGCCACACAAATAGTGGGCATGGAGGGTACATAAGTAACCTGAGGGGATGATGTAACAGGCGTCCGTGGATACATCCCCAACGAAGGAACAACCAGCCTCGTAGAAGGAGATGATACCCCCATAGAGGCAGCAACGGTAATGATCTGACCCAAGGATCTATACCCAGCTGGTAATGAGGGACCGGGTGATGACATAACAGCTGGTTCAGGGTTGTCTCCTGCAAACAATCTCTGAGGAAATAACTGGTAATCCTCACCGGACATGGGGATTTCCTCGCTAGATTCACTCATGTTTGAGCCTGCCGCTAGATCTCGTAATAGACGACGAGGACTAGGAGGAAAAATAACAGCTATAAAAGGCGAAACCGATGTAAGAGAAAGGAACTCTTCCCCTACTCTTAATTCAGACCAAGGGTCGGAAAAGGGCCAATTGAACTCAAATGGTCCCCCAAAGGGTTGCTCAGCAAGAACCGGTCCCCCGTCAGGAAACTTGGAAATAATGGGCTGCTGAGGTTCAATAGAGAGTTGGGAAGCCTCTGATGAATCATCCGTATACGAACTACCAGTAGACGAAACAGAAGGTTCTGCCACTGTGGTAGCAAAGACAAGAGAAAAATACCAAACACACACATGGGCTGAAAAAGAGTCAAGACACACAATCAAACGACCAAAAAGCAGAATCTAATAGGGTGTGTGATCACGGGTGTTTTGTTTTACCACATTGAAACTTTAGAAACTTTACTGTTTCATGTTTTAAGAGTCGAGAAACGGCTAAAAGGTGACTCTATCTCTCTTAGTTTTGAAGCAAGTGTGAAAGGACAAGCGCTTGGTGATCCTTTCAAATTTAAAGAGTCAGAAAAGATCAAATGACTACTCAGGAATACTAGGCAAAGGGTGTACCAAATAACCGTGAACTGCAATATACACCTTGGTTTCAAAATGAAAGAGAAATCAACCAAGGACTTGACGTACGTGCAGGCAATCTCCCCGAATGTTGTGTCCGGTGTATCACGGTATATGGCGACAGACTCGGCTTCCTATGGATAAAGGATAGAAACCTAGTGGGGTCTCCCTTTATATACACGACGGTACGGGGAGCACAAGTCCGTACTAGCGCTATCTAAAGCCAAGAGGCGAACGACAACTACTAGGTTTTAAGACGTCGGAACACGTCTCTAGTCTAGACCTCTAAATGTGTTTCGTTAGATTTCAATGCTGCCTTAGTGTAAATTGAGTAACTTTTAAAGTTTATCTTCAATTACGTTTCAGTCTTCAGGCCCTAGCAAATGTAATGTCTCAAAATCTCCTAAATGCACTCTATATGCCACAGTATATCATTTCATTCGATGAAAGGTATTTATGAGAGAGTTGAGAGCTTTTCACACAATAACGAAATGAACAGAAAACAACCACTGATGTCTCTAATGCAGCTAATGAAAACTAAAAAGCTTTTCGTTCAAAGTTACTAATCACTAATAACACCGAAAAGATCTAATTCACATTAACTAATGAAGAGCAAAAGAGTTTTTTTTTTTTTTTTTCAAATATTTCAGAGCAAAATGCAATAAAAAATGAAAACAAATGCAAGAGCAATTTGAGAAATGATGACAAGAGAGCAAAAACAAGCAAATTTCACTCAATGCAAACGTACAATCAGACCTCAAATCAACAAAAATTCCCTCAAAACGAAAAGAATCCCAAAGACTCCAAATGAGCCGTGTAATCTAGGCCCAAAACGAGACAAGGCGGAATTTGAATGAAGAAGGAAACAATCACTCAAACAACACAATGAGACAATAGAAAACCACCAAACGAATGCAAAAAAGCAATCACAAGGTTGATTGAACCGATAGAAACCGAAAACTCCCAAGCGAGGCTCGACACACAATAGCACCTAGATGACCTAGGGCTAGGATGCAAAATCGATGGAAATGGGCAAAAAACCAAGGGATGAAGGTAACAGTCAGTCAATAAAGGCTCCAAAACACTCAAACAGCTAAAAAATCAAGACCAAACACACAGATCAGGCTCAGGAAGCTCAAAACTGAGCAAACCCTAGTACCTCACAGGATTGGCGTGACTGTGAGGTTGAAACTAGTGCCAGAGATGAATTTCCGCGAGTGATACACAAGCAACCTGCACCAATGGGCGCGAATGTCAAGCTAAAAAGCGCACCAGTCGAGTTTCCCAGTCAAAAATAAAAAAGAGCAAACCAACAAGCAGACCAGTGATGACCAAGCTATCAAAAACCCAAATCCACAGAAAGAACCAACCCAAAAGAGTTAATCAAGCAAAGAGAATCAAGAATCGACCGAAAAGACAAGACGATGCTCAAGTGTTCAGTTTACAAACTAAACCGGAGATTGACTGAAGCAGCTTTGATCTACTTCGCAATTGTAGAGCAAAATCGTTTCGAAGGCTATCCGGCCAACTTCAAGCTCCGTCTATAGCTTATAGAACGAACAACAACAAGCTAACGATCCCCAGCAGAGTCACCAATTTGTTGTGGAGGTAAATCCCCTCTGCGGACAGAGGCGATCCCTACTAGCCCAGACCGGGTCTAGCAACAATCGTTCACGCTATAGTGCAGGTTCCTAATTGCAAATAAACCAACCAGTGATGTAGGCTTACCTAGAATCCAACGCTGTTGCTTGTAGAAGAGGTAGCGCTCCCGTTCCTTAGCTATGGCAGATCACGATCCCCACGATCTCCATGATAGGACACCTGCACACGCGAGAAACAAAACAAACGCAAGCATAAAATCCAGTAGATGCAACTATATGTCAGTCAGAAAGGACATAACTCATCATCATAAACAATAACAAGAGTGGAACCATAACCAATAGTCGTTTATTATTAATCAATCAAAGGAAGAATACAACCATAGTTCTAATGTTGAATTCTCCTTCGGTGGGTCGCCAACAGAGCACGTCTCGAAAGCCTATCAAGGATGGGACAAACCTCTCCCTTCGGATCTTGACAATAGTCTCCTTGCTTAGATTCGGCCTTAAGGGAATTATGGAGGCTCTTGCAGCATAAGGCTCTTGGGAATTTGGGAACTTGAAGACTAGCTTGCCATGGAGATGGGCAAGCTTTTATATATGGAGGAAGGGGATTTGGGATCCCTATAATCATGGGATTGGCACTATCATCAAGGAAGCTTCCATGAGAGGTGGCAAACCACTTCCTCTCTATGGAAATCCGTAGCCAAACCTCCCAACTCAAGATAGATATCAGTTCCTGGATCAGTTAGGACGAAACTTCCGCCATTTATTTTTAAAAAACACTCCTTAAATTGGCTGGCACGAGTGCGACTCTGGGACAGAGTGCCAATTGGCACAACCTCTTTGAATGATTTTCCCCATTGGCGCGGGTTCTGAACTGTCCGCCCGCGCCAATGCAAAAAGGGCCATTTTTAGGGTTTTTCACAAGGATATGTCTTCAGGGCAATGAAAGCTCTTGTTCAGAGGGATGTCATGAAAGTGATTTCAAGGCATGTCACTGCTCACAGGTCACGGAATGAGCCCTCCAATGTGCGGGACGGGGATTGCAAGGACGGTGACAAATTACCGTGTAACACCATGAAAAGGAAAAACATCCCTAAAAAACAGTCAAAACCAGGGATTTTGTTGATTTTTACACAAAAAACATTTTCATATGTACAAAGTTTTGAAAATTTAAAAAACCCCTTTTTATCTCCCAGATCTCCTCATACGAGGAAAACAATCTAAAACAGAGACAAAAAAAAAAATGTATAGTATAAGCAAGTATGAATTACAATTAAAAAAAGAGTGTGTATAACTGAGAAAACCAAAAATAACTGATAGATTTATCATTTAGAGAGATAATGGAGGCTGATCCAGGACCCGAATTATTTCTCCATCCAATTCTTTGATTACCCAAGACCACGTAGCTTGTTGTACGCCATCCTTATATAGGAGGTCTGCGTCCATGTTTCGTTCCTTGTAAATATGAAAAGAAAAGATTTGATTAAAATGAGCTTTCAAGTTTAGAACCTCTTCTAATAATGGAACTATAATATAGATTTTGTATCTTTGAATTCCATTAAACCATTTAATAATAACCATGGAGTCTCCGAATATCTGGGCTGCTCTTCGCCCAAGTTGAGAAAGCCAGCACAGAAACAATTTAAGTGATTGGAGCTCGGAAAATTTGTTTGTTCTAGATTCTAACCCCAAAAAGGCTTTTAAGGTCATTCCCGAAGGGAAATGGACAGTGAGCCCTACCCCACACCTGTTTAGAGGGTCTAAAGCCCCATCAAAGTTGGCCCAAGGAATATCACCCCCGAATTCTTCCTCCTTAATGACTCTGACAGGTTGGGATTCCTTTGGGATAGGAATAAATTCATATATCAAAGCCCCTTTTGATGCAAGAAGAGCTACAAGAATCATAGTGTCCCTAAAGATAAGATGGTTCCTGGAAATCCAAGTTCCCCACAAGACAATTAGTGGTACATTTCTCACCCGGTCATTAGCGGCTTCATTCCACCACTTTTGCAAAGCCTCCGAGGTGGAGGGACCTTCCCATTGCTGGCAGAGGTTTAGAAGCCTCAAAGATTCTGCCCATAAACAAATTTTAAAGGTTCAGGATAGGAAAAGTTGCTGAACGAATTCCTCATTCTTTTTACACAGTGAGCACCAACCCAGCCCAATCTTGCTTCTTTTATGCTTATTATCCCAAGAAGGTACTTTGTTCTTTAAAATACAACTGAATAAGAGCCTTGATTTTTCTAGGAACGTGAGTTCCCACAATGGCTTATACCACCACTCCGGCTCAGCCCACCCTTTTTGAGCCATTAGCCACTTTTATCCAAATTTTGGGGCATACTAGCCTGTGGGGGAGTGTACCCATCTCATAGCATCTGACCTCTCTTGAATGCATAAATTTTTTCTTTGCAACTCATGTATATCCATGACATTGCCCCCTCCACCTTCCTTAAAGCTAAAGGTCCTCCCCTGAATTCTACACTTTTCCTAAAATGGTTGATTGGCCTAATTGATCAATATTACTTGGATAGCGGATCCCTCCGCTAGGAAGATGTTCAAGAAAATCTCTAGAGAGTGAAAATCCCCCGTTGCATCCTACCCAAGGGTCATGCCAATTCTGACCTGTTGGCCATTTCCTACATGCCAAGACAAACCTTGTTCAATTATCTTGATAAAGGCCAGAGTGGCTTTCCAAACATCAAGGTGTTTTGTACCTTTTTTCAGGTAAGTGCAGTTATTCACCCATCGACATAGGGTCAATGTATTTTCTCTTGACCACTGTTGTCCATAAATTCTCCAAGGTGATAAGTCTACATCCTAGCTTTGCTACCAAAGAAGGGGTGAAAGAAAAGAACTTCTTAATTCCCCATCCTCCCCAAGCATTTGTTCTTTCCACTTTCTCCCACGCAACCCATGGAAGAATAGGTTCTACCTTTGATCCTGCCCACAAAAAGTTGTTACATATCTTCCTTATTTTTGAGAGTATACCTTTTGCGACCCAAGTTAAAGCAACCTAATACACAGAAATTGCCAATGCAACTTCTTTGATGAGCACAAGCCTTCCTACCCTAGACAGCCATTTGAAGCTCCAGTGCTCCATTCTAGTCTCGATTTTTGCCACTAGCCAGTGCCAATCCCGAGTTCTATAGGATTCTGGCTTTAAATAAAACCCCAAGTACTTAAAGTTTTCATTGAAATATTTAACTTCAAAGGTGAGCACCTCAGAAATTCTATCTGGTTTCACCCTTGAAATCTCTTCCATGGTTATAGAGGATTTTTTTTCTATTGATGCTTAGGCCTGTTGCCTTCAGAAATATCCAAAATTGATTTGATTCATCTGATGTCTTCACTACTTCCGTTTCTGAATAGAAGGATATCATCTACAAATAACAAATGAGTGATGGATAGGTTGACTTCCACTTCAATTCCTTTCAATTATCCTCTCCTTTTTGCATCATGGATCATCTGAATTAGGCCTTCTGCTATAAGGAGGAAGAGGAGGGGCGATAAAGGGCAACCCTGACGAAAACCCCTCTGAACTAGAAAGAAAGGAGTTGCATCCATGTTGATCACAATGGAAATACTAATAGTTGTGAAACATCCCATCACCCAATTTATTAAATCATTCCTAAACCCTAGATGGGTCATGAGCAGCCGAAGGTACAACCAACTTATTTGGTCATATGCTTTAGATAGGTCCATTTTCACTATCGCTCCTTTCTTCCTACTTCTCTTGAGACTGTGTAGAGATTCCCGAGCCACACTTACCACCTCATGAATTTTCCTTCCATCCAAAAACCAAAATTGTTCCTTAGAGTTTCTTTTTTAGAGGAAAGGCTTTATGTGAGTGGCTATCACCTTTGCAATAATTTTGTAAATGCAGGTCCAAAGAGAGATAGGCCTAAATTACTCAAAGGGTTTTGGGATCCTCCTTTTTGGGGATGAGAGTGAGGAAGGTGGAATCGAATGGTTGGTGGATGGTGTCGTTGATCCTTGACTCCTCTACCATCACAAGCAAGTCCTCCCTCTTGGATCTACATAGCATAGGCAGGGCAAGATGTCTCTCTATTGTAGCCTTGTCGTGCCTATTTGTTATTCGGGCTGGGAATAGGTTGAGCAGGCATTTGAGGTTACATAGGTGGAGGAGGATGAGTGAGTTGTGGTTGAAGTTGGGGCGGAAGTAGTAAAGAAGGAGGTTGTTTGAGTTGAGGCCTCCACCCTTTTGATGGGTTGCTCCATTGAGGAGGTTGGGGAGCATATGTCTGAAATGGTTGATTGATAGGCTGAGGATAATATGGAGAAGCATAAAGCCAAGAAGGAGGTGTGGGCCATGATCAATGAGTAGAGGAATGCCAAGGTTCCAAGGGTGAATTTTGGTTTGAATTGTAGTAAGAATAAGGTGCACCTTGCATGCCTTGTATGGTATGGTTAAGGTCCTTGAGGCCTCCTTAGAATAATGAAGTATATTTGATGTGGTCCACCTTCCACCCCTTGGTATACAACTTTTAGGCCTGGTAAGGAAGGTAATTTTTATGTTGCATGATTTGCTTCACATAGTGAACATACTTCCGTGAAATTCATTGGGAATTCATTCCTAGGGTGTGTTCTACTACATATAGGGAAAAATATAGCAAGGACCCTCTTTTCCTCCTCTTCTTTCATCTTGATCTACATGTTATCCATTTTAAATGAAAATGTATGCAAAATTTCACTCTTGAAATCCTCCAACATGCTCCCTATCTCACTTTTGATGGATGAGGTGGAGGAAAAGGTACTCGCCAAGCCTTGGTTACTTCTAACCTTCTTTATAGCTTCCCTAGAATGATTTTTGAACACATTTTTTATGTCATCATAACACAACTGATAGATAACCCCTCTGGATAGCATGTTGAGGGTTTCCAACACTTCCTCCCTGATCCCTCAAAGAATAGCTAACTTGAGTGATCCAATATCAAGGGTGCAGTTGGCTCTATTGTAGTTAAGTTGAAACCTTTCCTCATAGTCTTCTAAATATTCCTTAGGCCCTAAGGTCATCCTAAATATTTATTCCTTGGTTTCTTTGGACCTACAATAATCTTTGTAGTTGTTATTTAAGGACCCTTGTATTTGGGCCTATGTAGCGACGTTGTTCCCAGTACGACCCATGAACCAACATGAGGCTACATCCTTTAGGGTAGAGGGGAACAATTTGAAATTTATTTCATCTAAGGCATAGTCATAAGTGTTACATAGAAAATAAAATTCAAAAATAAAAGTCTGAGGGTCCTTATAATTTTGGCCATGGAAATGTGGAAGGGTTGAAGCGTTGATGTTTTTCATCCTAGTCTATCCATTGGTTTCTCTAATTTGTAAGACCTCGTGGTTTATGTTCTCAGCCATAGCTTAGATAGGTGAAGTGGGTTCTTCTTCTTCCCCAATATGTTCTTCAAATATTTTTGGGTGCTCACCTATAGGTTATTATAACTCACAGTCACTAAAGAAGAGTGAAGGTTGACTGTGTAAGTATGTGGGGGTTTTGGTAGAAATTTTCCTTGGTTTTCCCTACTCCTACAAGGCGTGAAAGATAATTTTTTTGTTTCTTTTCACTTTTTCAAATTGTATGCAAAAAAAAAAATAGAAAACAATTTTTAAGCAAAAACATGAATCTACTTAAACACCTCCCTAACAACAACACCAACAAGTGGTGAACCCTGCTATTGCACCAAGAGTTCTGCAACTCCCAAGGGCTACTCAAATCTAATTATCAAGTCATGTTTTGTACAAACTCATATGTGATAGTGCTATATGAAAAACATATGGATTCTACTCATGCCACCCTTAACTAGGTCAACTTACCAATAGTAGTTCTAGGACATTCCTCCTACTGGATTAAAGTGAAATTGGCTAATGTAATGCAGATAACTAATTACACTCTAGGAAAAGAGAATTCTTATTAACTTCTACTTATAATTGAAATTGAAATAAAATCACAAACAACTAACCTAATTGCATAAAAGGAAACTTATTCTATGTTGCAATCATTCATGTAAATAGCTATCCATTTGCAGTAAAGGAACTATTCTATCTTCACACACTTCATAAACCATAAATTAAATGTCTATGTACTGCTTCAACTAACTTGTACTTGCATGTAATTTTTTTTCCTATTTATGCTAATTCTATGATGAAAGAAAACACAAATTCCTACTATGTTTTTGCACCAAAGGAGAAAGGATTTTTGGAGTGGAATATGGGTCTCTTCTAGTCATGAATTCAAAGTTGGAAGTCAAATGCATCCTATCGTAGGTTCAAATGGAAACAAGGAGCAAATTTGGAGTGGAAATGGTGACCTACAATGATTCTAGAAGAAGATGCTATAGGATCTTTTTATTGCTACAAGAAGTACTGAAGTGCTACAAGAAGTAGGCCGAGAAGGACCTCATGGTGAAAAGAATGGAAGGAAAGTGTGGAAAGGTGGGAGAAGTTGGAATTAGGCGAGTGAGTGGTGACCAACACCTCCATCCAAGCTCAGAGCCCTTGAAGGGCCTATTTTTCACTTGGAGGGATTCTCACAATGGTGATGAAGATGATTTCACAAAACAGGGTTTTGTTAGTAGAATTGGAGGTTGGAGGGAAGAAGGATTATGTACAAGATTACAATGATGAAAGGGGTCATTTTCCTGTAGCTGTAGATATTCTTGCAACCACCACATTGATTATTGACAAAATAACATTTTTTAGCGTGGAAAAGATGAGTTGAATGGAAGCTCTACTTAAACTATGCTAAAATATGATCTAAGAAAAAGATCAAAATTCTAAGTTACAGTAAGCATATGATGAACATGATAATCAAACTATTCAACTTTCCAAGAAATCAATCTATTTTCGTATTGTGGTTGGAGATCCTTCTCCTCATGCTCCCATGACAAAGGTGAGAAAGAGAGCATACAAGCATAGTTTTTATAGATTTTTGTTGCTACTAGAATACAAGGAAACTAAAAAAATGTGTTGGAACATAAAAAGAGAATATAAATACACAAGAGGTACTTAGCTAATGGATTGGGACCTAACCTAAAAGAATCACCCCTTTGAGACTAAATCAATAATGCATCAAAAAATTTCTCATTATCATTGCATCAAAATTCTAGTACATCACATGACACTCAATAAATTATAATAATCTGAGCTCAAGATCTACCTAGCTTCCTACAATGTTTATCCCTATAGGAAAATAAACCATGGTCAACCATGGTCTAACATTACATTGTGAAAAGTATTGTCTCAATATGAAAATAAACCATGGTCAATCACAGTCATTCATGGTCAACCATGGTCGACCATGGTTAACCATTGCCCAATGCCGCATTGTGACAAAGATTATCTTAATATGAAAATAAATCATGATAAACCATAGTGAGCCATGGTCCAATGTTTTATGGTGAGAAAGAATGTCTCGATATGTAAATAAACCATGGTAAACAATTTTCAACCATGTTTATTTTATTATTTATATACTTATCATAGGGTTTTTATACCTTGGTTTATAATATTTATCTTAATGTTTACCATAGGATTTTCATGATACAAAAATCAGTCATGGTCAGTCAACATCAATCATGGTCCAACGTTGCATTGTGACAAAGATTGTCTCAAAATGAAAATCACCCATGTTTATTTTAGGTTTTATAAAGTTTATCTTAGGATTTATATACTTACAGTTTATAATATTCATTCCTTGGGTTTAATTCATTCCTTCGGTTTAAAGTCCCTTCGTATTTTAGTATAAATCCATTGGGATTATTAGCCCCTTGGGTTCATAATATCCATCTGTTGGGTTTATTAATCTAGGGGTTGATATTCCTAGGGTATAATATTATTCATAGGGTTTATAATATTAATCCTAGGGATAAATTTAAATAGTCTGGGTTTATAATCATGATCAACCATGTTCAACCATGCTCCAACGTTAGATTGTGACAATTTTTTTCTTAATATGAAAATCAACCATGTCAACCATCATCAACCATCATCAACCATGGTAAATCACGATCAACCATGTTCCAATGTCACATTGTGACAAATATTGTATCAAAATGAAAATCAACCATGGTCAACCATGGTCCAATGCTGCATTGTGGCAAAGAATGCTTGAATATGAAAACCAATCATGTTCAATTATGGTCAATTATGGTCAACCATGGTCAACCATGGTCGAATGTCACATTGTGAAAATGATTGAATATGAAAATCAACCATGGTCAACAATGGTCAACTATGGTCAACCATGGTGTAACATTGCATTGTGAAAAATACCAATCATGGTTAATCATGGTGAACCATGGCAAATGAAAAATGGTCAACCATGGTTAATAATAATGGTCACATTGTTATAAACATTGGCTCATGGTCCAATTGCACATTGACAACCATGGTAATCCATGGTTAACCATAGCCAACCATGGTCCAACATCACATTGTGGGAAAAATGTCTCAATATTAAAATAAATCATGGTTAATCATGGTCAACCATGGTCACCCAGTGTCTAATGTCGCATTGTGATAAATATTATCTCAATATTAAAATCAATCATAATCAACCATGGTCCCACGTCATATTCTGGAAAATATTGTCTCAATATGAACATAAAAAATGGTCAATCATGGTCAATAATGTTTATTTTAGGCTTTATAATATTTATCTTAGGTTTTGTATACCTTCGGTTTATAATATTAATCCCTTGAGTTTAATATTATTCTCTTGGGATTTTAGTATTAATCCCTTGGGTTTAATATTATTCCCTCGGGATTTTAATATTAATCCCTTAGGTTCTTCTGTGCCTTGGGTATAATATCAATCCCTTGGTTTTATTAATCTAAGGGTTCATATTCCTATGGTATAATATTATTAATAGGGTTTATATTATAAATCCTAGGGTTTAATATAAATTCCTTGAGTTTATAATATTAATAACTGCTAAGTCTATGAAGGAATACATACTTTACCCCACTCTGGTTTTGAACATGTGACCTCTTAGGAGGAAACACATGCTCTTAACCATTAGGCCTAGTTAAGTTGTATTAATCATTTGTGTTCAATATTATTTCTTAGGGTTTATAATGCCTTGGGTTTATAATATTAATAATCCATTCATTTTAATAATATCAATATTTATTATATTATTGATAATATCAATAATATTATTATATTATTATAATATAATAATTATTATGTATATATTATATTATAATAATATTTTATTATTTATTAATATCAATATTAATATTGTCCACGTTGTTTTGGATAGATGGTGATGAGGTTCTCTATTAGGACACTCCTTGATGTTAAGTCACTCGTTCTGTGCTATGATCACGGTGATATATTGGAGATGATAAAGTAGATGCAGTCCAACCAATGTATATCTATATATATATTTAATATAAAAACAAAACCTTGAGTAAAATAAATATCAACTTGAGAAGAAAAACATTTTTAAAAAGAAAGCTATCCTGAAAAAGTAAATTGATTCACTGATAAGAATGCCCCTGACATTTATATGCTTAATGCGTTTAAATCCGCAGAAATCTTTATTAAAAAAGGATTACAATCTAAAACATACGTTTGGCGAATAAATGGGTAATGCACATATGACAGATAAACCCACAGAAATATTTATTAAAAAAGGATTACAATCTAAAACATACGTTTGGCGACTAGATGGGTAATGCACATATGACAGATAAACCCACAGAAATCTTTATTAAAAAAGGATTACAATCTAAAACATACGTTTGGCGAATAGATGGGTAATACACATGTGACAGATAATGTCATATCTCCACGGTTGCAGCGGCTATAGCTCCGCCCTTAAACTTCTTAGGTACATGGAATTCAATCAATTCGTGAGTTGACGGGTTTAAGACGCAACAAGGTTGACGCAGAATACTGTCATAACGATCAGTAAAAAAAACATGGCCGCGCCACTCTGCAGTGCACCCAGAACCACAAATTTTTTTGGGAATAAGAGTTTCGACAACCCAATCGTTCTCCTCCGCATCATATTTCATCAATTGTCGTTCAGTGAAGGAATACAGGTGCCCAGAAGCAACTAACGACGACGACCAGAACGATTGCACGAATGTCCACATATCATCCACTCGTCTCCACACGCCCGTCTTTGGATCATATATTTCTGCACTGTTTCCATCGCCGAATACAAAGAAATTTTCACCCAGAAAAACTCCATGACATTTGCCTACTTCTTGGCTCATTGGAGGCAGAATTTCCCACCTGTCTTCTTCCACATTGTAAGCCTCTGCTGCTGCAAGTGAATCATTTCGGCTGTCTCTTCCACCCGCAACGTAGATAAGCCCACTGGAGGAAGATACAGAGCAGGCGAACCAGCGCCTTGGTGTGGGCATGTGGGCTCCTCGGCGCCATTTGCCAGAAACGAAATCAAAAATATAAACTCTGGTCATCGTTTCCAAGTTTATCGGATGCATTCCGCCCATGAGAACTAGTTTCCCATGAACACAAACGCACTTACAAAGCAATGTAACTCCACAATGTAAGTCCGGAATGAGAGGCAGCATTTTCCAGGTGTGCGTGAGAGGGTCGAACACTATTACTCTGTAGCTACTCTGCTTGTATCTCGTGCCTGGTATTGTAAGTCTGACGTACTGAATGATACAGATCAAGTGGTCACTAGTTGCAAAGGTCAGCCGGTCCTTATAAAACCCTCTACTAATCACTATATCTTTCCATTTCCTGCACACAGCTTTGAGGTTGGAGTGCGATGTATATGGAACTCTGAGCAAGCACATTCGAATCAGGTCGTCGGGAAGATTATGAATAGTTCCGTCCCGTCTCAGCAGTGCCAACCTCCTTGACCTACGTGGGTTGTTGGCTTTTACCTTAAATGAAACAAAACAAAACACAAAATGAGAAGTGACCAACAATTCTTTACAATATTGCTAACAAAAATTTACTAAGAAAACAATAATGAAGTATTTGTGTTACCATGGTGGTCTTCCCGTTTAATGATTACCAGGTTGCCGTCCAGAGATTATGTGTCGCGCAATAATTTGCAGAGTGCCTTGGAGGAATTATGAATCGCTTGCAAACAAGGAGGGTGAATATATATATAGAAAACGATCAAAAAAGAACCAAAGTGAAAAATTCATTGCTTTACGAGAAATTATGAATCGCTTGAAAACAAGAAGGGTGAATATATATATATATATATATATATATATATATATATATATATAAAACCAGAACGATCATAAAAGAACCAAAGTGAAAAATTCATTGGTTTAATCAAGAAGTGAACGTTAAAGATTTGAACGTTAAAACGTTAAAGATTTTAAAGTTTGCATCAAATTATAACATATGTGCACGTGTAAACAGTGAGAGATGCTTTGACCTAATTATTTTAAGTTTTAAAATAAAATTTGATCAGATATATTTTAAATTTCAAATCTGTCTATTTAATTGTGTTATGCTAAAGATATTGGAACGTAATGTATTACTTAAGTTTTTATTAATATTAAAAATAAAATTAGTATAATTACTCATATATTTTGATTAATTAAATTATATTAAAAAAATCTATTTTAATTATCGATTTACATAATATTTTTCTCGATCAAATTTCTTTTTATTCTAAACTATGTTTGTATCTCAAAATATTTGATCTTTCTCTTGAATTAGGATGGATCTATATTGGTATAATATGTATGTAGTTCACCTTGAAATATTTTATCTATCATTTAGGTTTTCAACATTAAAATGTAAAAATATGTCCCTTCATAATTTTTCCATGTATGCATACATTTAATTATTTTTAATATTAATATTTCTAAAATATCACATATCAAATTATATTAACCATTAAAATAATTACAAATATTCATCATACACTAAAAAGAAACTATTAATGGAATACAAATTCTCTCAATCATTCCCCCATTCTATATGTTTCATGTTAAACTCTTTTTAAAATATTTTACTCAAGTGTCACATTGAAGTATTTGATTTACCAACCTATATCCATCTTAACTCGTGATCTATCAAGCGCCAAGAGGAATCAAATATTTAGAGGTGCAAACCTCTTTTTTGAGTGCAAAACTTAAGAAAATGTGTGCACCTCGAGAGATGTGATCCCTCTTGGGGCTTGATAGAAGATGGATCCAAGCTGGTTTCAGTCGTGTACGACCAAGGAAAATTTATCAATAATATGAAGAAATATGATTAATTTGATTAATAATATGTAAATACATCTAATATTAATATAACCATTTTAAATATGCTAAATATGTTTGAGTTTGATCCCTCTTAGGGCTTGATAGAAGATGGATCCAAGTTGGTTTCAGTCGTGCGCGACCAAGGAAAATCTATCGATAATATGAGGAAATATGATTAATTTGATCAATAATATGTAAATACATATAATATTGTTATAACCATTTTAACTATGCTAAATATGTTTGAGATTTATCGGTTCATTTTAATTTTAAATTTTCTTAGTTACCTCAGTTACTTTAATGATGGAAGATGTTGAAATAAAAATTTTGAATGCAAAGTCACAATGTAATAATATTGAATGATAGAAACTGTGAATAATAAGAAATGTTTCATTTCATTTTACAAAGATCTTGGTTTGGATTTAAAAACTTTTCTTCAAAGTTTGGATTTAAGAGCATTTCTTGGAAGCAAACTGATTTTACAAAGAATTGTTTTGGGTTTAAAGAATTTATTTGGAAGACATTTCTTGGAGGCGGCCTGATTTTGCAAAAAATTGTTTTGAACTTAAAAAAATTTCTTGGACGTACATTCAAAAGACATTTCTTGGAGGTATGTACGTGTTTTGAGTTGAAGTAAATCTTTTGAGCTTCATTTCCTTTTTATAAGACATTTTTCTCTCGAATTTTTTAAAGTTAGTGTTTTGGATTGGAGTATGTATTTTTTCCAAAAAATTTAAACTGAATTTTTTTAAATTAAATTTTTTGTGATATTTTTTGTAATCGAGTTATTGTCTAATTTTTTGAAGGAAATTTTTTGAACTTCATACCCTATTATCATGGGAAATCGAAGAACTTGTGTGAGAAAATATGATTGAAAAAGAGACCCTGAGGAACGTAGAGAAGAGACGAGATAATCTCGCAAAAGAAAGTTAGAAGCCCTCTCAAATATTGAAGAGGAAAATCAACCTCAAGCAGAAATTGAAGTGGGTATGTAAATGTAAATATTATGATCTATTGATATATTTAAAATTTTCCTAATGTAAAATGTAAAGCTTAATTTTTATTTGATGAACTAATTTGAAAAATAGTTTGTTTAATGTAAACAGACAGAGATATTCCTCAAAATATTGAAGAGGAAAATCAACCTCAAGCAGAAATTGAAGCAGGTATGCAAATGTAAATATTATGATCTATTGATATATTTAAAATTTTCCTAATGTAAAATGTGAAGCTTAATTTTTATTTGATGAACTAATTTGAAAAATATTTTGTTTAATGTAAACAGACAGAGATATTCCTCAAAATATTGAAGATGAAAATCAACCTCAAGCAGAAATTGAAGCAGGTATGTAAATGTAAATATTATGATCTATTGATATATTTAAAATTTTCCTAATGTAAAATGTGAAGCTTAATTTTTATTTGATGAACTAATTTGAAAAATATTTGAAATTATAGATATATTTATTAATTTAGTTATTTATTGAATATGTACTATTTTTTCGAATATGTACAGATGAAATCACTATCGATAATGAGATGTTAGAAAATGTTGACACTCACACATATGGAGATAAAAAACCTGACCATGTTCTATGATATCGTGTTAACTGCATTTTTGAAAAGTATTTCTTAAATGAGCGGGTGACAGTTCAGGCTCAAATGTTGAAAGGTATCCTATCATTAAGGAAATTAAAAGAAGCTATGACACTATTGGGTATTCGAAAATCAACCAAAGATAAAAAAAATGAAGCTAAAAAATATGAGTAGTACTATAAATTCAATTAAGAGATCTAGAGAGAAAGATGTTTCAATTGTATGTAGAGGAATACAGATGGCAATGGTTTCATCAAGTACTCAAGAAAATCGTTTGGTAATATCTATGGCACGAGCACTGGGAACCTCGCGAAAATTTTTGCACAAACATCGGAAATTACGGCTGCAAATAGATGTAAATGATGAACTCGCTTGTTGGAGAGCTATTTGTAGGCAACCATACAAATATAGACTTGGAGAAAATTTTTAAAAAATAATATATGAATATTGGAATAACAATTCACGTGTTTCACCAACTGCAAGGCATGTGATGCGAAGAAGAATAGCACGAAAGCAGTACGAAGAACATGAAAAATATCTCTTGGAAACCACTCAGATAGAGTTATTCAACAAGTTCAAAGAAGAGAATCATCAAATTCATGTTTCACTCAGTGCTTTTGTTCAACAAAAACCATGGTATGTAAAACCTATCACAGTACGCAACACTTGTTGTTGCCGTTATCATGTGGAATTTGAGTTATATTATGACACATTCCTTGATTTCGGTAGAACATTATGGAAGGATTCACCTCCTCCTTCCACTATCCATGATTTCGTATCTCAAATTCTATGTGAAAGAGAAAGCAATGAACTATTTTACAAAAAGAAATGTGTTGGTGGTAAAAAATGCGATGATTTTGGAAATTTGACTAAATTTCAAAACAAATATCGTATTGATATAAATGATCAATCATTGTCCAACATGAAAGTGAAATGGAAGAGATATGAATATATCGATACATCGATTCAAGGTGCAAATAGTGTTAAAAGAATTGAATTACTAGAAAACGAAATTTTTCTGATAGACTTTTTGAGAAAGTTTGAGGCAGAAATTTACAAATACACCAAGCATTCCCATAGAGCTCGATGGCAAGACTTGCAATTCAAAAAATCTCGTGAAGTTTTTCCACCAGGGACCATTTTTTCAGTGATTGATTTTGCAGAAAACTACACATTTGTTCCACAAAAAGAAATTAAGAGTGAATACTATCATTCTGACCAAGTCTCCATGCTCGTCCATATTCTATATAGACATGCTGAACAAAATGTCGATCATATAGAAAGCACGAGTGAAAATCGACATATCATTAAAGAATATCACTTTTATATCAGTGGCGATCGTACACATGATACATGTTTTGTACAACATTGTTTTGGAAAAATTTATGATTCATTGAAAAATCGTGGAATAACATTCAATGAACATTGGATATGGTCAGACGGATGCGCAGGTCAATTCAAATCCGCACGATCATTATTTTCGTTGTGTTGTCTTCATAAGAAAACCTGCATTAAACATTGTTGGAATTTCTTTGAGACTAGCCATGGAAAATGAGAACATGACGGTGCAGGAGCATGCATAAAATGAGCACTTCAAAGATATCAAATGAACCACTCTGCAAGCCAACTTGTTCACGCTGAAGAAGTTGTTCAATGGTGCATCGCTGCTCTAAGCCATGAGAGAAACCCATCAAGAGAAGTGCGAAGGTACATTCAATTTAATTTATATTGGAAATCTAATTTTAAACATTGTACATTTATCATGCAATGATTATCTTTGATTGTATTTTGATATCATATTTACAAATTCTTCTTCTAATTTTCCATATAAAGGTTTTTCTGGCATATTGGAATCAAAAACGTAGATAGATCAATTGGAAATGACGTTGAAACAATAAAAGGTACTCGAAAATTGCATTCAATTCAAACAAAGTCGTCCAGAAATGTGTTTGCATTGGATAAAAGAAAATATTCTTGTTTTTGTGATGTTTGCATAGACAACACTGTTTGAGATAATGCCTCATTTATGATGCATACTAAAGATTAGGGATTGGTTTGGTTTGTTGGAGAATGTTGAGAGATTCTCTCAACTTCTCCCTCCAAGAGTGGAATTAGTTGGATCTCAGCAGCACTATAAATATTGTAATGTATTCGCGTGATTTGATATAGAAATTAATTATTTGTGTGTGAATCTTGTTCAATGGATGCTCTCTCCAATTTTAATATGGTATCAGAGCCTCTACTGGCTTAAATACCTCATGGGATGGCCAGGAAAATGTGAGATTGAGTATGGTGTAGGAGAGTAGCATAGTGTAGGTAAGTTTGCCAGTGGTATTTGTTTTTTTTTTTTTCACCAATTTTAATATGTGGTCGGAGCTAGATGAACAAGTTTAGCATCTTCTAGGCTTGTTGCATGGGCTGATTATCTATGCAGATCAAATCGACCCCAACGGTCCAGACGAAGCAGAGGCAAATTACGTCAAACGCATCCCTCGTGCAGTGGAATTAAGAAATGCTGGGATCACATTTGAGCGATCAGATTGAGGAATCAAGAAGATTAAATTTGATCCTACGAGTGCAATAATTCATCTTCCGCCGATCAATATCACAGACCACACAAAGGTACTCTTCCGTAACTTAGTAGCCTTTGAGGTGTGCAAGGCATCTAAAATCAATTATGTCACGTGTTACCTAAGCTTGATGGACGAGCTGATCAACTCTGATGAAGACGTCGCTGTGTTGAGGAGAAGTAACATCGTTACAAATTACCTTGGGAGCGACGCAGAGGTTGCCGATCTCTTCAATGGTCTATGTAAGGGAGTCACCGTTAGTCAGGTGGATGTACTCGGGCAACTGAAACAACAAGTGATTGTTCACTACAAAAGTAAATTCAAGGTTTGGTTTGCCGAGCTCATGAAGGACCATCTCTCATCGCCATGGAGAAGTTTAGCTCTGGCAGGGGCAATCATTAGACTGTTGCTTGCCGCTATGCAAGCCCTCTTCTCAATACTCTCAGTATCCCGCATTTAAACTTTTACATTCAATGGAATTCACACGGTTTGCAGCTTGTTTAGTGCAATCTTGGGGGGATTGAGCCAACAAAATGAAGCTGCAATATTCACTAATTTAGCAGCCAAAAACGCAGTGAAAGTCGTTGCCTATTTTATTAATTATTTGAATGATGTTTGGATAATTTCATGAATTTGTTTTGTAGTGCAGAACCAATTATTGAACAAATTAGCATTATTTAAATTAGTCGTTCTCGACGTTCTTCGGTGCCGAGAGAACAATTGGCTAATTTGATTGTGTGAATTTGTTATATGCTGATGGGTCTTGTCGTTCCTCGGGGCTTCAAGAGCATCGGTTACAGGTTATACAATGAGATCCTTGTGTGTAAAGGTCACTTTGTAGGATTGATCGCTGATCATATTCTGTACCTAGAATATTTTCCTAGAGACTATTGAAATTTATTCTTCGGGGTTATTTCACATATGAAAATATTTCAATAGGATAGTTCAGTGTCGAGACTCTTCTTCGGGGGTGTCAAGAATATTTGATCTTACAAATTCAGCATTGCTGGTCAGAAACAAATGTATTTTAAATGGGCTGAATGGTAGCTCAAAAATGGTGGAGAAAAGAGCATTTTCTATGAGATCTCAGAGTGGGTACAAATGTTAATGAAGACCAAAACAGAAAAATGTTTGTATTAAATTAGTGTGTTCTCCATTTCTATAATGTAGGAATTAAGGGGGGGTGTTTGAGATAATGCCTCATTTATGATGCATACTAAAGACTAGGGATTTTTTTGGTTTGTTGGAGAATTTTGAGACATTCTCTCAACTTCTCCCTCCAAGAGTGGAATTAGTTGGATCTCAACAACACTATAAATATTGTAATGTATTCGTGTGATTTGATATAGAAATTAATTATTTGTGTGTGAATCCTGTTCAGTGGATTCTCTCTCCAATTTCTAATAGACAACACAAAATCCAATGACGTTTGTGAAAACAAAATGTATGTGAACGATTGGAAACATACGGAGCTAAATACAAAGGGTAAATTTATGTTGCAATGTTTGAAGAAATGCAATAAGAGGAAACTACAATATCATTCGATGGTGATAGAGTTTCTAATCTTGTTAGAGAGGGTAACATTTGAATTACTTTCTAATGATTTAAAAATCTAGAAATAAATTTAAATATGTATAATTTTGTTAAGTTTATTTTATTGTGCAAGAGATGTTTTTGCTGTAATTGCACCTATTGACAACGATGAAAATGTGAAGTATTATTTGATGCGTTGCACCGAACGAAAAATGAAATTATTACAAAACTATAATGATCACGGATTTCAATATGACAGAGGGTCTATTATACTGAAAGGTTATTTTTTCAGACAAACTCATCAAAGTGGAGAATTTTTTTACTTTGAAGACTATGAACCTGATTCCATAAGTTGTCAATATAGTCACTTGGTGTGTGCAGCACGCATAAAGTTGATAGAAGTTCAATCAAAGAAAAAATAAAAAATTAAGAGATGGAAAATGTCAAAATCCGATCATGAATGGATTATTGAAGATGGAATTCCATTAGAATTTTTTTGAGTGAATTGTCCAAAAATTTATTCTCTTTGGATTAAATATGTTTTAGAACTTCCAGTGCTCAACTAAAAATTGATCTGCTTATGTTATTTGTGCAAGTGTTTGCACATGTAAAAATTGTTTTGGTACAAGCACGTGCTCTAGTATCAACTGAAAGTAGCTTTTCTATACATGTGCATTGATGAAAAATGTTATATGTATTGGATATATATATATATATATATATATATATATATATATATATATATATATTGTCGAGGGTCTTGGAACTAGTTTTTCTGTGTGCATTGATGAAAAAATAGTTCGATTTTCTGGTAAAAAGTATGGACACAATGTAAATAAATCATCTGCATTATAGTTTTGTATGAAAATTCCTTTCAGAGAAGAGACTCGGAGCACTTCTCTGACTTTTGGTGGGATTTGACCTACATCTCTAATCCTGATTGAAAATCTAGTACAAAATTTGCTTGTCCAATGGTCGGATATATTCAATGTGCATTGATGAAAAATGTTACTTGTATTGGATAGATATGTTCTAGAATGCACAATTAATTGTTCCAAGTAGTTTTTCTATGTGCATTGATGAAAAACTAGTTGGATTTTCTGGTAAAAAGTTTCCACAATGTAAATAAATCGACAAGGCTACCTATTTGAGTGCATTAATGACATTGACCCAAATTCAACAAACATATATATGTACTAGACTTATATTTCCAATCAAAATTAAAGGGATAATTTGTACATATATCTACTTATTTAAACTCTTTTTTCAATTAGAGCTCAATTGATACATGGTTAGTTGCATTGAAAAGCTATGTTCTTCCTATTGGAAATTTTTTCATTCAAACAAAACTACATGGAGAGATCAAAAGCAATCTTAAAATTCCAAATGTACTTCAACCATCCAAAAGGGATTTGTGCAACATTACTTGACATGCCATGCAAATTATAGTGAACAACTATCCAATAGAAACATTTAACATTATATACCACATGTGCCAAATGTAGATTGAAACCATCCAAAACTTTAAAATTTTAAAAACTTTTGACAATATATCGTACAACATTAAAACATTAAACATCACATGCGAAATGTAGATTGAAACCGTTCAAAACTTGAGTTTAAAAAACTTTTTGATCATATATAGATCGTTACTTCACATGCCATGCCAATTATAGTTCAACTAGATGGACAATAGAAACATTTAACATTATATACCACATGTGCCAAATGTAGATTGAAAACATCCAAAACTTTAAGTTTTAAAAACCTTTTGATTATATATCGTGCAACATTAAAACATTAAACATTTAAAGTTCATTAAATATCACATGCAAAATGTAGATTGAAACCATCCAAAACTTGAGTTTTAAAAGCTTCACATGCCATGCAAATTATAATTCAACTATCCAACAAAAACATTTAACATTAAATATCACATGCCAAATGTAGATTGAAACCATCCAAAACTTTTAACTTTTAATTTAACAAAAAAATATATATCACAACATTACTTCACATGCCAAATGTACTCCAAGCATCCAGAACTTAAATTTTAAAAACAAAACAAATTATAAAACATGTCATTACATAATATGCCAAATGTAGTTCAGATGACAAGATTAATTTATAGAAGACAACATTACTTCACATTCACATGACAAAAGTACTAAAACCATCCAAAAATTAAATAAAACAAATTATATTAACAATGTAATAAAATATGTCCAAAAATTGTAAATGTCACAAGTATCAAACTGTATCAAGTTTAACAAATTTTAAGACCATCTAAATTTTGAAATGAAATCTACAAATCATGTCCATCAAATAGAGACGGATCTAGCGTCTTCCCTACTAGGGTCTCAGTCCGCGCCCTATAATGTGAATGGGAAACCTACATACACAATGCACATGTACTTGAACATTAAAATTTGATGTTTTAAAAATGAATGAGAATATATATATATCTAGAACTTCATGTAAAAAACAAAATATAACAAAAAAATCATGCAATACCTCATAAGGTTCCCTCTCCATTTGATGAACAAGTTCTCCCATAGGAACATCTGCAGCGGTAAACTGTACAATATACATGTACAGTTAAATATATATATATATATATATATATATATATATATTAAAAACTTTCAAATGAAAATGCACGTGTACATATATAAACTTATTTTCAATAATATTAAAAAAAGGAACTAAAGACAACTTGTTCAAATGCTGTGGATGTTCCTATCTCCATTGCTAGAGTCCTCGGATTAAAGAAATCTTCTATAGGAACCTAAATTCAAAAAAATTTAAATAACTCAATATATATATATATATATATATCTCAATTTTTAATGGAACTTTTTGAGGTAGAATATATATATATATATATATATATATATATATAACTTTTAAACATAAATTTTAAACTTGTGAAAAATTGTCCATACTTGTGGCTCATCTCCCAAGGAAGTAGAAGGTACATCTCCCAAGGAAGTAGAAGGTACATCTCCCAAGGAAGAAGAAGGTACCGCCATCCCAAAAACATCAGACGGAATCGGTACCTGTTAAAACATTTTATCAAATTATATATATACATACATGTACATGTGTGGCAATAATTATTTATTTTAGAGTCACTTAAAAAACACTAACATACATGTGCCAACATATCATGATGGTCAGACCCATTTGCATCGTTTGAGCCAAAGGTCCCGAACGTAATATTAACATTTTCATCATGCATCATGCCTGAGAACTGCAAATGGTGTTTTAACATATAATCATACATTTTTGTTAGATTAATGTACACATACAAATAAATGTATACATGTACATACACATGTATTTATTAAAAATTGTACACATGTATATGTAAAAATAATTTCAAACCCTAAGGTCACTAACACATACTGTTCCGGTGCCCTCTTGCTCATAAAAAATTAGGTCTTGCAAACCATTGCGACAATTTTTTGCATATGTTCGGAGATCTTCAACACTCATGTTGTCAATCTCCTCATCTGTACAATAAACAAAATTGGAATGTGCATTTTCATGTGCTCTTTGTCGATTTAAACAAATATCGACTCCACTCAATCCGCTATGAACATTGTCGATCATAACATCCCTTGCTTCTCGACCTATTTGAGAAGTCGCATCCATCTCTGATCACAAAGTTTCGACTCGAAACGGTCGACTCACTAATGGCGGCTCAGGGCGAGGAAACTCCACATCTCGCTTAGCGCCCTTATGGTCATATAATCGACCTTTCCCCAGGCCAAAAAATTCTGAAGGAAGATCATTGTAATTGGGTTTCATACCCAAAAAAAATTCTGCATAAAAAAATTGTGCAAAATAAACAGGAACCTCATCGTTGCATGGAAGCCTTCCATAGGCCGCAAGGTGCCTATCATACAAATAACGAGCTATGTCTGGGTGCTTGAAATACTGCACCTTCAACATTTTTCTTTTTGGCCCTTCCTTGTAATTAAACATTGACTTGGCCACTTCTTTCGTAACTTTTTGTTTTGCGTCCTCCCATTTATCGGGACCCATCACTATTTCTTTTCTCTTTCTCATCATTTCTACAAATGAATCAGTCGTTGACCCAAGATTTTTGTACACATTTACCATTTCACCCAATGAATGTGTAACTATTTCAAGGCTTTGTCTACTCTCAGCAGGTAGAGACAAAGCCACAAGATCTCTTTGCAATTTTGCATGAAGTCTTTCACACCTTTGTAAGGTGCATTCCGCCATGTTGGTTTCCCATGGTATATCAGTAATCTTAGCCGGCTAATTTGTGCTGGGTTGACAACCTTCTTCTTGAATGTAGTGGGCTTCCCTGCGTCTATTTTGACCACTATTTCTAACATTTTCGGCCTATGCATCAATATATATAAAATTTCGTATATTAGAAAAAACACGTGTAAAAAAAGTTGTACAAATTTAATCAAAAAATATTGAAATTGATGGTAACCTTGACGTTGTTGGTTAACATCTTCACCAACATGACCCTGCTGAGAACCAGACCCAGAATGACGCTGCTGAGAACCAGACCCAAACTGACCCTGTTGAGAACCAACAACCATTGATTGGCCTTCGGGGCAATAAATATCACCCCCTTCACGCAACCTGCTACCACTCATACTTCGACTGGTTGAACCATGGCCACGCTCCATGGATGGAGTAGAAAATCTTCTCCTCTTACCTCCTAAAAATTAAAATATGAAACTTATTAACAACTAATTTAACTCACAAAGTTAATAAAAAATCAATTCCATATGTACACACATGTATGGAGATTTAAGATTATATTTAAATACCGTGAACATCCCCCGATTCCTGAACCTCCATATGGGATTCGACTGATCTTCTTCGTTCATCCTCCATGATATATATCTATTGGTTGACATTTACACAAAATAGTTTTCAAAAAATCAATTTGTAATTTAGTGTACACAAATTATGTAGAAAACAACTTTCAAAGCAATAATTGATCATGTGTGAAAGTAAATTTAATCGAAAAATAAATTATAAAAATGATAAGTTCACCAAATTGCGCTTTACATGGTCGGAGCACACTTGGTATAAAATTTACCACTTGTACACTTTATTTTGTGGGAGAAATGACACATGTACATAGTTTACTTTAAAGTTGTTGTGTTTTATGGATATTAAAATGAAGAACTTCTATTTAGATCCATTCCAGAGATTGACTGTAGGGGCATTTACTAGATATGTCACCTTTCATAAAACATGAGATCCAGAGGCTACTTGGACATTTACAAACTCTGCATATATAACTTGTAGAAGTAAACACTAGAGGCATTAACAATATCAAAGAACGTTTTCATGCTCAGACATGGGAATGTGTCTCTTTCCCTACGCAAAAAAATAGTTCAAGGTAGTTAATCTTCATAGACACGTCATCAAGCAGGTCAATGTGATCATCCCCAACTTACTTTTCATGAAATTAGGCTTGGAATTCTCTACAACCTGGTGGATGGAGTTGAATGGGAACTAGGTCAAGGCCTTTACAAAGTACATGCTAGTGAATAACACTTACTAGGTTATGCCAACAAATAAAGTGGGAGAAATGTTTTCTCCTCGAGGTTATCCAATTGGGTGTGTAATACCAACTGTTACACTAAAAATTTTCATCTTGACATTCTTCTATGTGTATGAGTTCATTATTACTCATACTTATCCCTCTGCAAGTCTAACATATCAGTTCCTCATATCAAGCCTTGAAAATCAGAGAAATGTTCCTAAAAATATCCTAAACTTTGGTGTCGCACTTTCTCTATATCTTGCCTGCGGTTCCGCACCTAATGTTCAGCTCTGTTGCGTACCTGAACGCACTTTATCTGTGTTAAAGGTGTAGACCCCTGTAAGATAAAAAAGGCGCAAGTAAATTCCAAAAAGCTAAATTAAAGTAAATTCTAGAAGCTTCTAGAATGAATCTTCTCTTGTGAGGTGCATGAATCCCTTACCTTATGGAGCTAACCCCTTGATGTGAGGAGCTTATCCCTTTGAAGGAGGATTATATCCCTTCATACTTGGAACAGAAAACCTCCTCTTTTCCACTATAAAAAGAGGCATTGGGTAGCCTCAAAGGGAGTTGAAGCTTTAGAATATTTGAAGTTAAGTGCTGTTGAGATTCAGACTCAATTAATTAAGACTTTTGTGAGGAAATATTACATACCTCTATTTGTCTTCATTGGAGGAGTGCAGAGCTTATCAAAGTAAAGGAGATTCCTACTTCGGACCCCGGAAATTCCTGTGCAACATCAAGGCTCAGGTTGTAAGGATTTTCTTCTTTTGAAATTAATACAAATATACTCATTTTTCTCAATAAGCTTTGAATCAATGGCTTATTTCATAGATTCCTTGATCACTATGATAAGCATGGTTTATGATGATTTCTATACAGGTGCTATGTAATATTTTTCTTGTTTGTGACTGTAGGTTTACGAGGAAAAACTCCTTCAAGCGTGCGAGGGACAACAACGACTTCAAACAAGCACTGGACAAATGGTAAGTCCTTAAAACCTCTATAGAGCTTTTCATGTATCATATATGCTTAGAGAAAGATTAGTTTATTTGGCTGTTTTTTGCTAGATACTTTTAGTACTAGGGATATCGGTCTTGTCCGCAAGATAGATTAATCCTCCAACAAATTGGCGACTCCATTGGGGAAAGAACTTGTTTTTTTTTGTTCTCTTTTATTTTGATTTGAGGAAAAGTTTTTCTTGGTTTTTTATTGATGGATATCTACCTGGGTAGCTTATTTTTTCTCTGTTTTTGAAAATTTTGAAATATTTTACGTTTTTCTTGAGCTTTTCAAGGGACCTCACTTTGTTCTTTTGCACAGTGCGAGAAGTTTCGCACTTTCCTTAAGTAAACAGTGCGGGACCACACCTGTTACTTCTGGAAGCCTACAGACCCTGTTAAATGTTTTGAAAAACATTAGATTTCTTTTTTCTAGTTTAGTTTAAATTTAATTTAGAATTCTTAGCATCTGCCCAAATCTGTATTTTTCTGTCAAAAATCTCTTGTTTCTGAATTTCTTTCAGCAATTTTTCATCTCATCAATCTCCATTAAGTTAATTGGGTGTTTTGAGTCTCTTTTTTGAGAAATTCTTAATTTGATTTCCTTTCGTCATTACTTGGAGGTTTTTCTCAGTCTTTTCACAATTTTACATCTTTTTGCTTTCGTTTTTGCTTTGGGGGGCTAAATTGTGTATGAGTGTTAATCGCCTTTGAGTGTTTTTTGATCTTTGGAACTCTCACCCGATTTTCTTGACTTGCACTTGATTGGTTCTTAGATTACATTAGAATCATCTTGTGTTTGAGAATTCTCTTGCATAGATCACATTTTCATAATTAGAATTCTCATTTTTAGAATATGAATGAAAAATGTGCATAGATTAAATTTGCATACTTTTCCTATGAATTGTGCATAGATTACAACTGCATAGTTTACATTATGAAAAATCAATTGTAGATTTAGATCAATTTTCTTTGATTTGAATTTAGATGTTTTTATTCTTGTTTTAAAAAACATAAAAATATAAAAATTGTTTTGGGATTGATTTGCATTAGTTTTTCTTGATGAAATTAGTGCATTAGATAATTTGTTATATTTTCTCTTAGTGATCAATTTTTTTCATGATTGGAATTGAATGGAAACTATCTCCTTACTTTAGTTAGGATTCATCGAATTGAAAAGATTACATTATCATATTCAATTGCATTCAGTTTTGGTTCGGGTCATAACATCATTGGTTTCGTATCCATTTACCCTTTTGACTAATAACAACCTAAATAACACAGCGCTTAATAAAATTCATCTAGTAAATTTTACATTTTTAGGGCTCTTTCCACCAATATAGCTTAGGATTACTTCTTTGGAATAGGTTGTAGTTAACTTTCCAAAGCAACAAAAACAAACAAGTAGATAAATCTTTTGGTAGGAAATAAATCCAATTGTAATTGGTACAATCTGGGAAGCTTCTCTTAAAGAAGTCAATCACGAGATCATGTCTAAACCTTTGAGACGATCAATTCTGTTTCATTGGGAAAGATAGAAGATTTTGCGTGCATTACAAATGGTAAATCGGATTAACCATTATCGAGGAGCCTGGGGTCACTTGTTGGTAAACCTCAGATTGACCATGTCGAGGAACCTTCAAGGGGATTGAGCTTTGCTACTCTGCCCTTGCGTGTGGAATCGGATGTAGATTGTTCCCCCAGTTGTATTTGTTATTGTTGGGAACCTTAGTGTCCATAAGCTTAAGATTATTTCCTAAGGTGACGGTGAAGGAAAGATCTCACTGTACCTGGAGCAGACATTGACTAGACTCACTTAGACTCTCTGGGGGGTTCTCTTCACTTGAGATGGTTTTGTGAAGAAATCGTTCTTGTGGATAAGACCAATCTCCCTATTACTAAAATTATCTAGCAAAAAATAGCCAAATAGACTAATATTTCTCTAAGCATGTAAGGTTTACAAAAAGCTCTATAGAGGTGTAAAATACTTACCGTATGTCCAGCGCTTGTTTGAAGTCGTTGTTGTCCCTCGTGCACTTGAAGGAGTTTTCCTCATAAACCTGCAGTCACAAACAAACAAAATATTACATAGCACCTGTATAGACATTATCATAAACCATGCTTATCATAGTGATCAAGGAATATATGAAATAAAACATGAACATATAGCTTATTGAGAAAAATGAGTATATTTGTATTAATTTCACAAGAAGAAAAACCTTACAACCTGAGCCTTGATGTTGTACAGGCCTTCCCGAGGTCCGAAGTAGGAGTCTCCTCTACTTTGATAAGCTCTGCACTCCTCCAACCAAGAAAAATAGAGGTATGTAATCTCTCCTCACAAAAGTCTTAGTCAACTGAGCCAATATTCTTAAGCTTGACCTCCCTTTGAGGCTACCCAATGCCTCTTTTTATAGTGGAAAAGAGGAGGTTTTCTGCTCCAATTATGAAGGGATAGAATCCTCCTTCAAAGGGATAAGATCCTCACATCAAGGGGTTAGCTCCATAAGGTAAGGGATTCATGCACTTCACAAGAACGGTTCTGCCACCGCAAGATTCATTCTAGAAGCTTCCAGAATTTACTTTAATTGAGCTTTTTGGAATTTACTTGCACCTTTTTGATCTTACAGGGGTCTGCACCTTTAACATAGATAAAGTGCGTTAAGGTATGCAAGAGAGCTGAACATTAGGTGTGGAACAGTAGGCAAGATAGAGAGAAAGTGTGACACCAAAGTTTAGGAGATTTTTATGAACATTTCTCCGATTTTCAAGGCTTGATATGAGGAACTGATATGTTAGACTTGCAGAGGGATAATTATGAGTAATAATGAGCTCATACACATAGAAGAATGTCAAGATGACAATTTTTAGTGTAACAGATTTCCCCCTAAAGTGAAAAGTCTGGAATAGATGAAACTGAAGTATGTCATATATGAAGATTGCAATACTTTATCATTTCAAGGATCATCCTGTGGACACCCCAGTCGGAACCTGTAAAAACATTCAATGCAAAATATATATATGTAATCATATCATCGCTGAGGTAGGCATTCCCATACTCAGATCAAAAACTAACTAAACTTGTTCTGATAGAGAAATGATTTTAATATTACATCAATAGTGTAGACACAGCATGGGCGCAACCATCTGTAATGAATAGTCTACTGTATAATAATAAAACTCCTCGTAGCCTGGATAGTGGAAACTAGATCCAGGGTCTTGATTTCTGCTTCCCGAACTAGTACGATTCTGTCCATGCGATTAAATGTGTTGAAGTCGAACATGGTATAAACCACTTGATTACCAGTCAATGATGTAAATTGTTAACAAGTATGAGAGAAACCACTAGTAATGTCAATGGCTCTCAAAGTACTCAGTACAATCCATGAAATGTGAATGAATGAGCTGAAGTCGAACATGTCACGGAATCATTCGATCGAAGGTCAATGATGTAACATGTCGTCGAAAGCAAGAAACCTGCCATTGAGGCATGCTGATTTCAAGGTATTGACGATTTCTAGATCAAATTCCTAGATAATGAGTTTTCGTCGATAGAAAGTGATCCGTCGTAGGCAAGCCCACAACACGAAATCATAGATCAAGTTTTGAAGAAATATATTGGCAAGGACTGACTCAAGGATGGTCAAAATGGATGACAGATATTTCACAAATGAATGGTTTATTTGGACTGTCCTCTTGAACACATAACGAAACTGCAGATGGTTTGGTGACAATTGACCCAAATCTAATACCCAGAAACTGGCTGAAGACTTTCAATATGGTTTGATTAACTATAGGGCAAAGGATTTCCCAACCCAGGTGAGCAAAAGTGTCATGTTCAAGAGTGGTTAATGGCTTTTCGATTAATCAAAATACAACAAACAAGTCCATTTTTCTCTCTTTTCCCCCACCATTTCTGGCAAGTACCTCTTTATTTTTGACAAGCTTGAGGAGGATAACATTTGCTTGTTTATAAGCTCATCCTTCGGATGAGTCCAACTTAGTTTAAAATTCGAACCCTAAGAAGGAGTGGTTCGTTCCTGTTTAAAATTGAACAGGTCCTTTACTATTAAATTTTAACAAGTCTAGTATAGGAGAAACTCGATGATTTTTCAATTTTAGAAGGTCAGAAGAAAAAACTTAAGAAAACTCCATGGGTGTACTTTTTCGTAAATTTAGTCTCTCGAGCCCGAAAAAGGATAAAATAATGCAGGAGAGAACTCTATTGACCATAATTAGTCAACGTATACCTTTTTTGTAAATAGTCCATTTCAGTCCGTAAAAGGGGTAAACTTATAATGAAGGGATGATCATTCATTTACTTTAACGAGTTCGAATAATCAAGTACTCGGCAATATTTTCATGTTTAGAGAGACTAAAAAGGGCTTAAAAGAGAACTCAAAATTTCACTTTTTCGTAAGTTTTAACGAGTTCAAAAAAGAGATAAAAATGTATTCATGGTTTTCACTTTTTCGTAAGTTTTAACGAGTTCGAAAAAGGGATAAAAATGTACTCATATGGACGACTTTCAATTTAATTTACAAGCAGGAAAAGACGGAAAGAACTCGACATTTTATGTTTTTTACGAGAATGAAAGATAGCAAAATAATCTCAGGATTTTCATGAGTTTAACGAGTCTTGAAAATAACCGAAATTGACTCAAGATAGGTTTCATTTTTACAAAATCTTGAAACAGAGGAAAACTATGCTTCAGAGTGGTTACATTTTTGCACAAGCTTGAAACAGAAAGAAAATTGTGCTTGATGCCCCCTAAGCGTAACTACTAGAGCGCATGCCCCCCCAGCTTCATTTCATTCAACTAAATACACTGTTGGTAATCTTGTGAGGTGCATGAATCCCTTACCTTATGGAGCTAACCCCTTGATGTGAGGAGCTTATCCCTTTGAAGGAAGATTCTATCCCTTCATACTTGGAACAAAAAACCTCCTCTTTTCCACTATAAAAAGAGGCATTGGGTAGCCTCAAAGGGAGTTGAAGCTTTAGAATATTTGAAGTTAAGTGCTGTTGAGATTCAGACTCAATTAATTAAGACTTTTGTGAGGAAATATTACATACCTCTATTTGTCTTGATTGGAGGAGTTCAGAGCTTATCAAAGTAAAGGAGATTCCTTCTTCGGACCCTGGAAAGTCCTGTGCAACATCAAGGCTCAGGTTGTAAGGATTTTCTTCTTTTGACATTAATACAAATATACTCATTTTTCTCAATAAGCTTTCAATCAATGGTTTATTTCTTAGATTCCTTGATCACTATGATAAGCATGGTTTATGATGATTTCTATACAGGTGCTATGTAATATTTTGCTTGTTTGTGACTGCAGGTTTACGGGGAAAAACTCCTTCAAGCGCGCGAGGGACAACAACGAATTCAAACAAACACTGGAAAAATGGTAAGTCCTTAACACCTCTATAGAGCTTTTCATGGATCATATATGGTTAGAGAAAGATTAGTTTATTTGGCTATTTGTTGCTAGATACTTTTAATACTAGGGAGATCAGTCCTGTCCACAAGACGGATTAATCCTCCAACACCAACTTCACCCATTTCCTAACAGGTTTCTCTCTTAGGTTACAAAGTGTCTTCCACCTTATTAGTTATATATTTTTCAATTTCCCGTGGATTCCTTGAATTTTTTCTCCTAGCATCTCCCTCTCTCACTCCTAGAATTATTTTCATCAAACATGCCCCATTGAGGATCTGGAGCAATGTTTGCACCATAATTATAACCGTCATTGCTACTAATTGAAATTGGAGAGTCATGTATACTAGATTTCTTGCTTAAGTGGCTCTTACTTGGACAATATCATGAGATGAGTTTGACATGATGGTCATATGAGGTTGGAAGCTACTTGGTGTAATTTTCCTTAAATATTAAAAAAAACAGGGCAAAAATGTCATTTTCGATCATTTTTTATTAGCTTCTGCATACAGTAGATGTTATCACAATTGCAACACAATCATGTTCCATGAGCATGAATTATGAATGTTGCAAGCCAAATTGCAAGGAAATTTGCATTCATTTTAGGAAAAATAAGGCTATGACATTAAGGTCCATGCTAGAAAAAATTATGCAAATAAGGTTGCTAAGTCTTGATACTTACCATGTGTTTCAAAGCCATAACGAAGGTTGGCTTTGAGAGTGTCCTCCCAAAGCCCTGTCTTGAGATGAAATTTAATTCAATGTCTCTTAGAGTTGCAAGGTGGAATTTATAGAACTATTTGATTTCTTTACCATAGATGGATATGTCCTTTCCTCTATACCTTTCTCTACCATCTTATTTCCAAGTGAAATAGGAATTTTCACATTTTGAATTCCATTACCACGTAGTTTGGTAGTCTGCTAGCTAGACCTATCACAAGTAAGGTTGTCATACCAAACTATTTCTCTTGCTCAACTCAGTGACCATGACTCTCTTCTTACACTGCTTACCATAAGATCTTCAATTGTACATGTCATGCAAAGTTGGGGGTTCTAAGTCTACACCTATTAGGTAAAGTTGTATTTTATGGAATTGTGGTCCTTAAATTTGGAGGTGTTCCACCTAAAAAAGTAGGCATTAAATATGGATGAAAAGGATTTGTTTTAACTTTGATAGAATTTCCTCGTGGAATTACTGAATTTCTCGACGACATCATGCTAGCTTTGCTCAGAGAAAAATATTTTGGAGGAGAAATTGAATTATTTTGACTTATTTTTGGCATTGAAGTTTGAAATAGTAGTTTGATGACTCCATTGATGACCTTGCTGAGGAATTTGATGCACACAATATTGACTTTGAAAATAGTTTAGAAGACGTTGAAGAAGTTGTAGATTTTGGTGTTGTCCCTGAATGTTTCTTTACTGTTGGACTTGATCAAGACACAATTTAACTTTACGAGTAGATTGAAGACCTTGAAGAGGTTTTAGATTTTGTTGTTCTCACTGAAGGTTTTTGTCTGGTTTTGTTTCTTAAACCATCATTTCCATAGGACATTTTTGGTGAATAGATTCTTGACCTTGATGAGAGGATATGATACCTTGAAGAGGGTACATCTTTTGGTGAC
This sequence comes from Pinus albicaulis, assembly GCA_034641835.2. Classification (NCBI taxonomy): domain Eukaryota; kingdom Viridiplantae; phylum Streptophyta; class Pinopsida; order Pinales; family Pinaceae; genus Pinus; species Pinus albicaulis. The sequence continues at coordinate 1,119,013,202 of CM076572.1, forward strand.
GTCACTAATTGTTTCTCTATTATTATGTTTGTTAAACATCTCGCTTAGGGCGAGGCAACTCCACCTATATTGTACAGTTTATGGGACAGAAATCAATATGTAGAAATATTCACTTGGTTTTTATAATTGGATAGAGGAATGACTTAAAATTACCTTGTATGTCTTCTCGTTTTAGAGCTCAAATTTTTAGGAAGGATTTAAGTATCCACCTTTCAAGAATCACTAGAAGAGGTTGATAAAGAATATAGGAAGACAAAAAACAAACCAGTGGTGTAATAAATGGATTTCTTGGGAGGTAGATTGGCATATGGACTTTTGGTAGCTAAAAATTTTCCAAATAAGTGAATGTATTTGAAAACCGAACCTCTAGTTTACTTTGGTTTAGACAAGGTCTAGAATTTGAAAAGTGAATTCCCTCTTTCTTCCTCTTTCATGTCCAATGATCGGAATCTGGATTGAGAGAAAAAAATTTCCAAAATAAAAATTTTGCATTTTATTTGTTTTACACATGAGTTTTTAAAAGCTAATTAACTCATAAATTTCTCACAAAATACACTTAAAGCTTGACACATAAACCCCTTCCCAATTGGCTAACTTTAGACAATCCTAAACACATTTTTATTTAACTGATGAGGGAGATAGCCCAACAAAACTAGTTTTTCCATATTCAAATCAAGTTGGTATCAAAGTACAATTTAGCTCATTTTAGTCAAGGTTAGTTAGAAGAATTATCTATTGGTTTATGTCTTCAATTTCCTCTCAAAATGAATGTGTACGTGCTTTTGAGAGACACACTAGAGGAATAAGGTCCAAATTTTTGATGAAAATGTGCTATGAAAGTAAAGGGTTTTAAAGGCAAGCATGTACAAGGCATAGTTGAGTACAAGGCATATTTGAGCCAAATGTTCTTCAGGAAGGGCCTAATTATTTAGGTCTTGGTTATGGAAAACATGGAGAATGCTCCAAATCCAAGGAGGCACATGAAGCTGTTCCAAGAAGGAATTTTATTTCGTGTTCATTACCTCAAGCTTGTGAAGTTTGTGTTCATGATGAATGGAAAATTTTGACACCCACTTTGCAAGAAGATGTTAATAATCATGTAACTAATGAGAATGTAAAAGAAGAGGATGTTGAAAGCTCTAGAGTCATTGAATTCATTGCTAGTATTTAGAGGAGAGCCACTAACTCATCAAATTCACCTCCTCAAGAAGGCGACAACGGTGAATGTTCAAGGTATAAATTTGCATGAATGTGCAAGGTATATGTAAGAGTACATGGAGATATTCACATGATGTGAATCTTTTTTCTTTGAAGGAGAAAAATGATATGTCAGCGAGCTATGTTTCTTGCATGATGTGTTTTTCAGTTTGATGGTTTTGTTTGTGACAAGACGTCACAAGATTTTGGGAAGGTCCACTCTTGAGCGAGAGCCTCATGATTACAACCTAATCATGAGAATCAAATGGCATGAACCAAACATATTGTGTATTAAATGAGGAATTTCGCTCTCTTAATCATTTCTAAATCACCCATATCACCAAGAAAACATGTTTTAAAATAACATACTTTGGTAGGGGAAAGACCTTAGGTCCTTTGATTGTGCACATGTGGTGTGAAAAATTGAAATTGACAATTTGCAAAAAGTGAAATTATGAATGAAACCACGAAAACAAAAATCCCAAAAGTGGAAAATGATTTAAATAGACCTAATTAATTATTTACCAACATAAATTATTCAACTTTTAGCAACTAAATGATAAGTAAAAAAATAAATAAATTTGTAATTATGGTTTGAAAGTTAAATAATCTTAAGAATCCAAAAAACAAATTATTTTTCAAAACATATTACTTTCAAAGTATCAACAAAGAATGTACAAGGGTGTTCAATGAATTAACGCTATTTATTTAAATTCCATGATGTATATCTTACTCATAATTTTAACAAATTATTAAATAATGATCTAGATTGGATAATTATATTATTTGTCATATATTTTAATGATTATAGAGTGAAAAAACTGAAAGAATCAACTTGTAGGGTCATTTTAATGGTGGGTAGAGAATTGGGGTCTAAAACCTTTTGGAGTCATTTTGAGGTATTAAATGACATTTCTGGGGGTCAAACGATTATCCCTTGTGCCGAAATCTTGAACATTATTATTCACTTAAAGGAATATCCAATGGTGCAAGAAAAACATCAAATTAAGTTCATTCAAAATTTATGCCTTTAGTAAGTTGACCTATCATGTTGACCATCATGGTATGAGAGAATGTCATTTTAGTCCCATTACTCATGCATAGCAAGCTAGGTCCATGTGGAATTTTAACAAGACTCTAAAAGGTCTAAAATCACAAACCTTGTTAATGGTTGACGGAGTCAAATCTTACACCTAGTTGGCTATCACGCTATGTTAAATACTTGGCCACTAGGAGGAATAAGAGTTCCATTTTGTGTTATTGTATTTTGTTCCACAGTTGAAAATACAACTAGAAGTGTGAAGTTAGAGAGAAAAATGTATGAAGTTAAGTTTTTATAGCAACCTTACATGCCAAAAGTCTTAGCTAACTCTAGAGAGATTACCTATTTCTTTGTACTTACATATTTTCCATACTAGAAAAGAGAGAGTATAGCATGTTTACATTTTAGTGTTTTTTTTCTCCCATAATGATTTCCTAGGGAAAAAAGAGTCTAGAGCATCATTATTTTTTAGGGTTGCTTGTCTCCCATAAGGATTTCCTAGGAAAATAATTGTGTTGATTTTCTAGAGATATGTATGTGTGTGTTTCATTATGTTCTCTATTTCTTACATTGTGTTTCATTATGTTTTATATTTCTTACATTTCTGTCCTCCTATTTTTCTTTCCAATCAAGGTTTATAAAGTAACATGAGAAGCAACATGAGACTTGGAACAATCATTTTCATTATCTATATGGAAGGAGAAAATGATTATATCCCCTCAAGCTTAAGCTTATGTAGTTTGTATGAAAAGAGAGATCCTAATATAGCAGGCATAAAAATACTTTGCTACAAAATGATAAAACATGTGAATGCAAAATTTAAAACATAAATCAAGATATCAAACACAATGACATTATGATGGAGAGAATATTCCTGTGGCCAAAATGAACATGCAAACCAAAAACTGTAATAAAAATATTACAACATATCATTGCAAAATTTAAAAACATAAATAACCTAACACACAAGGATATCTCAAAACACCTGAATGCATATGTAGAACAAAACCTATAATAGAATATTTTTCTACATACAAGACTGCACATTTTTAAAACATAAACTAACTTCTAGCAGACAATAATATTAAATTAGATTTAATTGTTTGTGTAGTTGAATTGATGTGCATAGAAAAACTGGGAATATAAATCTTTGATACATACAACACACAAATGCAAAATCTTAAAAGATAAATCAATCTTGCAAACAAAAGGGTATTTAACTAGACAGAAATGTCCATATAGATTCAGTCAGAAACCCAGACCTAGTCAAAGAGAACATGAACTAATGGTTTATTTCAGCTCTACATCAATGTTGAAAAATCGAGCTATTATGATGTGTTACAAGTCAGCCTACATGCCAAAGTGATGAAGGCCTAAAAGGAAGTAATTCTATCTATATTTATATACCTTGTCTGTGGCTCTTTTGATAAGGAATAACTCGGCAATCTCTGAAAACAGTTTACAGATTCTTGTAAGATTCAGTACAAATATGTTGATGGGATTTCAGTGTGAAGTTTAAAGAGTTTGAAAATAGTGTGGATCTATTGTTCAGTCATCTTTGAAGAAGACTGCGGATAGTATAGTATGAAGCAGATTTCTTATAGTGTGAAGCAGATTTTGGATAGTCTAGGGAAGATTACAAATGCCTGAAAAAATTATGTGGATATATGTGGCAGGAGGTAGCACCAACTAATGTTGGTGATAAGACTATTAAAATAGAGACAGAGAACGAACCCAAGGGTTTATATGACCCTGCTCGAGAAAGGCACTTACCCCTAGGGAACCACACACAGTTCCTACAGAGCTTACCATTAACACTTGGCTGGCAGAGACAGGACAACAGGTCTTCCCAATAGCACTACCCATGAGCCATAGACAGGAGGTGGTTTTATGTGCCCACTGTTAATCCCCCATGACCAGTTGGACGTGACCTTTTCTCAATCCCCCCGTACCCAAGGAAAAGGAGGTGTGTGATTATCCTATGTGTTGTGTTACCAGTTCGGCATGCACAGGAGGTAATTCTATGTGCGGGAACAGTTTCTTATACCCCATATGTTGTGGATAAGACTGTTAAAATAGAGATGGAGAACAAACCCAAGGGTTTGTCTGACCCTGCTGTGTCAAAGGTTGATCAAAAAAAGAAGAAAAAACAAGGCGGCAAGGAAGAAAACAATGAAGATGGCAGTGGAAAAGATAAGTTTTCCGGCTTGATTTTTATGTGTAATTCTCATACAAAGCAGGAATGTTTCCGATACAAAGTGTTTGGGTTGCCACCAACCAAAAAGGAGCTTGTAGAAAAGGTGAATCCCAGAATGAAGCTCTTCTTGTATGATTTTAATCCAAGTAGTGACAAAGGATTAAGCCCTTTAACATATTCAATTCCAAAAAATATAAAATACCCACTTAACTGGGCAATACATAAACAAGCCAAAAGGGGAATTCAACCGAAACACAGTCCTGTAAAATTTTTTAATCAGTCAATACGAAATAATTTTGAAGCATCCATTTCTAATTCATTGTCGATTTGTTATAGGATAATTTTGTATCATCGTTCACTCCAAAACAATTTTGTAGCGCTCACTAAAATTATATATTGTGGTTTTGAGAAAATGGTAGGGTCGAACATACCCGATGAAAGCAGCAACAACACTGACGACAGGAGCAACAACGCGGACGGGAGGAGCAACAACGCTGACGAGAGGAGTGAAAACGCGTGAACAACAATGACACTGACAGAAATTCGCGGGAATAATGAAACCGGTAAACAAAAAAACTTCGCAGGAGATCTATTTATAGGAATTAGTTCGGCCGAACTATTTTATAAGTAAAAGTTCGGCCGAACTCACAGTTTGGCTGAAATTTTGTTGGAAGTTCAGCCGAACTTTTGTTGCCAGTTTTCCAATCTCCGACAAAAATTATTTTTTCCCGCGCCGTCAATGTGCCGTCAATCTAAACAGAATCACGAATTCGACCGAAATTTCTAAGAAATTTTGGCTAAAAAATTGTCGAAAAAAAATTTCGGCCCCCGATTCTCACAAAAGTGTAACCCAACTTCATGTTTCTGCCCACATTGAAGTATTTTATTTAACAACCTATATCCATCTTAACTCATGATCTATCAAGCACCAAGAGGTATCAAATATCTAGATGTGAAAATCTCTTTTTTGAGTGCAAAACTTAAGAAAAGGTTTGCACCTCGAGAGATTTGATCCCTCTCGGGGCTTGATAGAAGATGGATCCAAGCTGGTTTCAGCCATGTGTGACCAAGGAAAATCTATCGATAATATGAGGAAATATGATTAATTTGATCAATAATATGTAAATACATCTAATATTAATATAACCATTTTAAATATGCTAAATATGTTTGAGTTTGATCCCTCTTACGGCTTGATAAAAGATGGATCCAAGTTGGTTTCAGTTGTGTGCGACCAAGGAAAATCTATCGATAATATAAGGAAATATGATTAATTTGATCAATAATATGTAAATACATCTAATATTGTTATAACCATTTTAACTATGCTAAATATGTTTGAGATTTATCGATTCATTTTAATTTTAAATTTTCTTAGTTACCTCAGTTACTTTAATGATGGAAGATGTTGAAATAAAAATTTTGAATGCAAAGTCACAATGTAATAATATTGAATGATAGAAACTGTGAATACTAAGAATGTAGTCAATTAGAAATAGCCTTCATTGTGATCAATCTCAAACTATTTTCCTTTACTATTCTTCTTGTCACCCTATTAGTTTTGTCATCTTTCCATATCTATTATATAAAAAAGATAGTAGAAATCATAAATCATAAACAATTTAAATATTTAGGTCGAGTTGTTGTAATAAACATCATACCTTGTCTCTCTTGATCTCCAATATTATTAGGTTTCATTACTATAACACAAAATGTGTTCTACATTGTCAATAATTTTTTGTGCTTACTGTGAAATCAATGCACACTATTAATTCAATGACTTTAAAACTGTTGTACCATCATATATCCAATTACAACAAATCATAAATCAACATATACACTAAAATCAGTGCATCTAATGCAAGAAATAAAATAAGATTAGAAAAAAACATCTACACATAAATCAATTCATCTAATGCAAGTAATCAAATAGGATTAAAAATCAACATCTACACTCAAATCACTGCATCTAGTGCAAGTAAGAAAATAGTATTAGAAACCAACATATACACTAAAATAAACGCATCTAGTGCAAGAAATCAAATAGGATTATAAACCACCATCTACACTGAAATGAATGCATTTAGTGCAGCCAATCAAATAGGATTAGAGATCATTTATATTGATAAATTCATATAGTGTAAGCAATCAAATATAATTATAAATCAACATCTACATTGAAATTAATGCATCTAGTGCAAGCAATCAAATAGGATTAGAAATCACCATCTACACTGAAATAAATGCATTTAGTGCAAGCAACCAAATAGAATTAGAAATCATCTACATTGAAATCCATGCATCTAGTGCAAGTAATAAAATATCATTAGAAATCAAAATCTACACCAAAATCAATGCATCTAGTGCAAGCAATCAAATAGGACTATAAATCACCATCTACACTGAAATCAATGCATCTATTGTAAGAATTTTTATTCCCTCTCTCCCCTCTCCATATATATTTATATCTCCCTCCATCTCTCATTCTTTGTCTCTTTATCTCATCCCCAAAAACACACACTCTCTCACTTCATATTTATCAATCTCTTTGTCCCTACCTCCCTGTCTCCATCTATCTCTTCTTTCTCTTCAACTTCCATCTATATCTCTATATCCCTTTGTCTCTCTATATCAACCCCAAAACATACACTCTCTTTCTCTAATCTATCTATCTATCAATCCCTCCTCTCCCTCCCTCCCTCTCTCTCTTCCCCTTCCCTCGCTCTCCCCTGCTTCTATCTCTATTACCTCCTCCTATCCTCTCTTACTCTCCCTCCCTCTATCTCTCTTCCCCTTCCCTCCCTCTCCCCTAATTTTATCTCTCTTACCTCTTTTTATCCGCTCTCACTCTTCCTCCATCTTCCTTATCACTACTTCTCTCTCTCGCACTCACACACACACACTATGTTTTTCTTCTTACCTCCATCTCTCTACCCCTCCATCTCCATCTCTCTTTCCCTACTTCTCTCCACTCTTTCTCTTCCTTTCTCTCCCAAATCTCTCTCTCTCTCTCTCTCTTCACCTTATAACATTGTCACTATCTCTCTCTCTCTCTCTCTCTCTCTCTCTCTCTCTCTCTTCACCTTATAACATTGTCACTATATGCCTCTCTCTCTCTCTCTCTCCTTATCTCCCCCATTCTCTCCATCTCTTCTTATTTTTCTCTTTATCTCACCCACAAACATACACACTCTCTCTCCATATCTCCCTTGTCACTCCATCTCTCTCTCCACTTGTTACTATCTTTGTCTTTCTTCTTCCCTCCCTCTCTCCCCATCCAACTCCATCTCTCTACCCATCTCTCTCTCCCCCTCCAACTCCATCTCTTTATCCCTTTGTCTCTCCTCATCCATATCCATATATCTATCCCTCCCTCTCCCCTCCTCTCTCTCAAGTCCCCTCTATTTTCCTTCACCTCTCTCCCTTTCTCTCCCACCTCCCTCTCTCTTCCCCCATCACTCACTCTGTCTCTCTCTCTTTCCCTTACAATCTTCCATATTCCCCCATCACTCTCTTCCTCTCCCTCAATTCCTCTCTCTCTTCCCTCCTCTCTCTCCCTTTATCACCTCCCTCCCTCTATATTCAACCCCTCTGCTCTCTCTCTCTCTCTCTCTGCCCTCAAATCCTCTCTCTTTCCCCATCACTCTATCTCTCTCTCTAGCTATGTTACTATATCTCTCCCTTTCTTCTACTCTTCTCCTCCAACTCAGTCTCTCTATCCATCCCTCTCTCCTCCTCACATCCTTCCTCGCTATCCATTTCTCTCCTCCCTCTCTCTCTCCCTCTCTCTCTCTCTCTCTCTCTCTCTACCCTCCAATCCTTTCTCCTTCTCCCCCCTCTCTCCTTCTCTCTCTCTCCATCCTTCTCTCTCTTTCCCACCTCCATATTTATGTCTCCCTCTCCCTATCTTACCCTTCTCTCCCTCTCTCTCTCTCTTCATTCCTCTTCTCCCCTCCTCTCTCCCTTGTCACTCCCTCTATTTCTCCACCTCCATCATTTGTCTTTGTTCTTCCTTCCCATATATATCTAGAGTTTATATATATATAACAAATTTAATATTTTATAATATAAAGTTATTAATTTTAATAATTTTAATATTATAATATATTAATATCAATATTTAAATGTTAATTTTAGGGTTAATAATGTTTTTTTTTTCTGCATGGTATTATTATTAATTTGGTCCATAGGCTTCAAATATAATTAGATGTTGATTTCTACTCCTATTTGATATATTTTTATTTATTTATATTACCTTTTTATACGTCTTTTATATATATGGTATTTGGCCCATGGTATTAATAATAATGTGTCACATGGTATTTGGCCCATAGGCTTGACCTAAATAAAACTTCTTTTTGACTTTTTGTAAATATATAGAGGTTTATGAAGTAAATATAAAAATAATTTTTATTTATTTGCAGCTTGTTGACACTGTAATCCTTCCCACAAATATTATTTGCAAAATCATTCGTAGTTTGTTGACACTCAAATCATTTCCCACTCACGCGCTTCACCTAAATAAAACCTCCTTTTTTGAGTGTTTCTAAATATAATTAGGATTATGGAGTAAATGTAAAAATAGGTTTTATTTATTTACCATACCTATGGTTTATTTATTTTTTATTTATTTACCATACCTCTTTTATAAATATGATATTTGGCCCAAGGTATTTATCCCATGGTATTAAAACGGTATTTTTCCCATAGGGTTCACCTAAATAAAACTTTTTTTTAAAGTTTTCTTTAAATATAAAGAGGTTTATGGAGTAATATAAAAATAGGTTTTATTTATTTACCATACCCCCAATAAATAAATAAAAATATACCCCATACATTTCAAATGTTTATTTACGTTACATTTATTTATTTACCATACCCCCCTAAAAGGTTTATCATACCTCTAGAGTAAGTATAAAAACAGATGTTATTTATTTACCATATTATCCTGTAAATAAATAAAAATATACCCATGGTACATTTCAAATATTTATGTGCATTACATTTCTCACATTACATCTACACATGTGTCTTATACTCGGACATGTTAAATGTTTACAATAAATTTCTCACATTACATCTACACATCTCCTTATACTCCTAAATATCAAAAGTTTACATTACATTTCTCTCTCACATTACATCTACACATCTCCTTATACTCTGACATATCAAAATTTTACATTACATCTACACATATCTATTAAAATTTGCTTTGGGTTGATGTACTAGGAATTTAGTGGGATACTCCCAAGAGTCAATGGAGGCCATAACATCCTTAGCAAATCCATCAGGAGCTACTTTGGATCTATTTGCAATTTGCAGCATTGTAGTGGTATTTCTCAAAGCTCCTTAGAGGTTGAGCTTCAACATGGTTTGCTTAGTAAGCACATTGATGGTAACCTAAAGATAAATCAATGTATGAGGGACAATGATACCATCTATGTGCACATCCACCAATGGACGTGCAGGGTCTAGGTATTTTGGGAAAATCACTCTCCCTAGCATCAAATCAAATTTGACCCATAATATTGATGGTGGGGGTGTATCTCTTCCTTCTTCCAGGATTTTTGAAGAATTTATCCTTGATAATATTATTATAGATGGGAACATACTTAATGGCCTGGAGAAGGGGTATCTTGACACACATATTCTTCAATTCTCCTAGAAGTTCAGTCTCTTCTCGAGTGTGCTATCTAGGATGGATCAATCTCTCAGGAAAAGGAGTTGGATTTACTTGAGGGGTAATTTATTCCCTTTCCTCTTTAATCTCTTCAAGTGGATATGGTGGATAGTTGATCAGGAGATCATGTCCATTGCTAAAAAATGCTCAAAAATAAAATTGCTCAAAAGTGTTCCAAACCTGAGCGACCAAAAAGGTATCATTGCTACAATTCTGGCGCCATAAAATTTTTTCAAAACGGAGGTCGTATGCAAAAGTTATCGCAGTTTGAAAAGTCCAGTAAACTGCAAAAACTGGACTTTGACCAAGTTTGACTTGGAAATTGGAAAAATTAAAAAAGAGAGTATTCCAGGGAATATTCCCTAGAATATTCCATTTTGACCAATCCAGTCTTGATAAGTGGCATCGTGCGATTTGTTGCTTGGTTGAATTTTGATTCACGGGCCAATAGAAAGCTACCACGTGGCCCAACAATGGTCTTATAACATTATTAAGGGGTGGTTGGGGTCGAACCCTGCACCTCGTGCCCGCCAAGCCTACGTCTTACCGTTCCACCAAACTAGTGTTTCTTAACCATCATGGAACTCCGCTTCTATTTAACGTTTGTTGCATTATGTATCGGGGGTTAGGAGGACCAACCCTCCCAATATGGCCTTAGCGCCAATACCCAGGGCTTAAGCACAACGTCAACCGCTAATTATTAATCCATGGAGTGTTCACATTCAAACCGTCGATGCCATGGTTTTCTGTACCGTGTTAAAGAACTCCAACGGTTTCGGTTTAAAGACCAAAAATTGTGTGGCATGTGCCCACTTTAAACCATAATATTAATTTCCAAAAATTTGTGTTTGGGGGAAAACTTGGAGCGGCCACCAAATTATAGATATTTTCCTATTTTAGCTGGAGTTAACTAGTCCTCCACATTTAGTGGAGCTTTCCTAGGTGTGATTGGGAAGATTATTGTTTCGGTCATAACTCTTGGAGATTTTGACCATTTTTGGAGAATGAATAGTCATTTTTGGCTAATTTCGACACGTTGAACTCATTGGAATAGGTTTTCAGAGCCATTAGAGGTCATTTCATGCAGCTTTTCTTTAGGAGAGGTCAAGGAGCCACTAGGGCCACTAGGGTGTTTTTTCAGTGTATTGAGATTCCATTATCTGTTTTCTGCATATGAATAGTCATTCCTAACTAATTCAAGCATTCTGAAGCTGTTTTTATGTAATTACCATTTTTGAGCAATAAGATATGAGGGACATGCCATTGAGAGCTGCACCAACAGATGTAGCCCAGGAGGGGTGAACTGCTTCATCAATTTGCTGAGTATTGTCATATGTGATTCTTTATTCTCTCTCATTTAGTGTTGAATAGTGTTATAAAAGCTAATTTACATGTTTTAACCTCACATACAAATTTTTTTAACTAATTTAAAACCATTTGTTTCACCTACAAATTTCAGTGAACCTTAAGCACAAATTTAATTACTGTTTGGATAATTAGCACAACAAAACTAGTACATTTCATTGAGATCAAGTTGGTATCATAGCTTGAGTTAAACTAGAGTTTTTATCTCTGGTGTTTTTATGTGCAAATATTTTTAACTATTTGCAAGGGTTTTCATGCTTACTAGGCTCAAGCTTAAGAGATGAGAAGGAAAATTGGTGGAAGCAAGAGGTTCTCAAAGTGAGCCATAGAAAAGGAAGGCAATATTGCCACATTCTCCACCACCTCATTCACCTCCAAGAGAAGTAGAAGCAACATCAAGCATGCCTCTAGGAGAAGAAGGAACACATGAAGAGGTGGATCCCAAAGAGGAAGAAAGAGTGTTCACGAAAGAATTCCTTAACATGACTGAAATGGTGAGAGTCCTTCATCAAGAATGGAATGAAAGACTAGAAGGAGAAGGATCCAAACTTCACAAGGAAGGTCAAGGATCGTCAAGAGGCCATAATGATGAAGATAAATCCAAGAAGGGTAATGGAGAAAATGGAGACAGTGGAATTTCACCATCCTCACCCTCATCATCATCATCTAATAGTTCATCTTCAGTACACCAGTCACGCAAGTCAAAGAACACTGGTAAAAGTCATTTTTTAAAACTTGATGTTAAGTTTGAATTGCCAATGTTTGATGGTGAAGTTAATGCAGGAAATCTAGATAATTGGATTAGGAAATTAGAGGTCTATTTGAGAATTCAAAATTTTCATGATGATGACACCAAAATCCAACTAGCTTCACTGAGAATGGAAGGTGCAACACTTGTTTGGTGGGAAGCCAAGACAAAGGAGGAGATCAAGAAATATGGTAAGATTATTTTATCATGGACTGATTTCATTTCTGCAATAAAACAACAGTTTTATCCATTAGCTCACATGCAGAAAGCCATAATGGACTGAAAAAATTTTAAACAATGGAAAGGACAAAATGTACAAGCGTATACTCAAGAATTTAGAAGAAGAGCTCTTTTACTAGGAGTATATTTTCATAGTCAATACACTTTTCTCAAGTATATAGGAGGTTTACATACCTACTTAAGACATACAATCCTCATCTTTAATCCTACAAGCCTAGATGAGGTTTGTGTTCAAGCCACACATTTAGAGGCAAGGAGAAAACAAAACTTAAATGGGAATGAGGAAAGTGAGTTTAAAGGCAAATGCAAGAAAAAGAGAAATGCAAATACTAGAAAAGAGAAGGGAAATTTTTTATGCAAACACTATTCTAAAACTAGCCATGATGAGGACCATTGTTGGAAACTTCATCCAGAGTTGAAACCAGAAATTTTTAAAGCCAAAGAGAAAGCCAAGGAAAAAGGAAAGACAGTTGCAATAGCTGAACAAGACCTAGGGCCAGATTCAGGAGATGAAATAAAAATCATAGCTATGGGATTAAATAAATTGAAGGGGAAAGAGATTTAAAATAAACCCAGTTATAGTATATCTAACTCTCACATAGAAGCTCCAAGTGAATAAAAGAGAATTGAACTGTTTCATGTGAGGGTCATTTCAAAACATACCAAGGTTGACACATTGTTTGACAGTGGGTCACAAGAAAATTTACACTCTGAAGACTTGACCAAGAAACTTAATCTTGAGACCATTCCACATCCAAAACCATATCAAGGTGGTTGGATTTGTAAGGATGCAAATTTACAGGTTTCAAAGAACTGCATGTTGCTCTTTGCAATAACTGAACATTTCATTGACACGATTGAATTAGATGTTGTTCCGCACGATATAACAAGTATGGTGTTGGGAATTCCTTACTTGTATGACATGAAAGCTATCTTTCATCACCATGAGAACAAGTACCATTTATTCAAATATGGAAAGGAGTACATTGTGAGAGCTCATCGCAAAAAACTAGACCCTTCTTTAGTTAATGTAGGGCAGATGAAAAGGCTCGTCAATCCAAGTCAAAACTTGAAATTGATGACGATTAAACAAAGAGAAGTTTTACATCATCCTTTTCATACAAATACTGATGTATATAATTAGTTTTTTAAGTTTGAAATCAGGTTGTCTTTGAAAGAAGATGACAAGTAGTTGCAGCAGTCAAATTTGGTGTTGAATGGTGCTGAAAACCAAGTTTTAGTGAAAGAAGTTGCAAAGGTTCAAGAGAGGGCAAAACAACTTGAAAAAGAAGGAAAAAGATTCAAAAATGATCATTGCTGGTTTCAGAAAGGCATGGTACAATGGCGAGGAAACTTGGTCAGGAATCGACAGAAGTTCAAGACTAATTCAACAAAAAATCGCCATAAGGATAGGATGCAAGGTGAAAGTAATTTCAAGTTTCCTTTGATTATATATCAATGTAGAAACATGATTTTTACTACAAAGTTAAGTTGTTGTTCTGCAATTTTAGTAAATGTGTAGCATGACAATGTCAAAAACATCAATGGTTGGTCAATGGAATCAAGGAAAATTTTGCCGTTTCATGAAAATCTCCAATTAATAAAATTAGGGAAATTTCAGTGGATAAAGGTTGGAAGAGTGGGGACACATTCTCCTCATCTTCATGTATAGTAGTCGAGAGAGCTTTTGGGGTCCAAAAGCTTCCCAATGGGGAGGTGTGATTAGGAGATCATGTCCATTGCTCAAAAATGAAAAGTGCTCATATGTTTTTGGAACTCAATGAACGAAAAGGTCTCATTAGTACGATTCTAGCGCCACAAACGGTTCACAAAATGGAGGTCATATGAAGAAGTTATCGCAGTTTGAAAAGTCCAGTAAACTGCAAAAACTAGACTTTGACCAAGTTTGGCTTGGAAATTGGAAAACTTAAAAATGAGAATATTTTAGGGAATATTCCTCAAAATATTCATGGAATATTCCTCAAAATATTCTTTGGAATATTCTATTTTGACCAATCTGGTCTTGACAAGTGGCATCATGTGATTTTCTGTTTGGTTGACTTTTGATTCACGAGCCAATAGAAATCTGCCATGTGGCAGGCCCAGAGGTTGCCACATGGCCAAAGAACGGTCTTATAAAATTATTAAGGGGTTGCCTAGGTCGAACCGTGCACCTCGTTCCTACCAAGCCTACATCTTATCGTTCCACCAAACCAACATTTCTTAACCATCATGGAACTCCTCTTCTATTTAACGTTTGTTGCATTATACGTCGGTGTAATATTCCTTTTTCGGAAATATCACAAGTCTATTCTAGAGATAGACTGTGGGGAAATTTTCCAGATATGTCACCTTTGAACAAAGGATGAGATCTAGAGGCTACCTGGTCCTGCAGAGACTCTGTCTATAGATATGTGAAATTCCTTCCTCAGGAATTGCCCAAGGAATGGGACTGCAACGAATGTATGAACATACAATAGATCAAAAATGTTATTTTAATAGCTGTGAGACAAGAAGATACACATATAGCCAACGATTATGTCATAGCAGTAAAAGAGTACAAATTATTGAGGAAACAACCTCTCAAGCAAGGCAATGCAAGCCTCAACAATACATGTACATGAATATGAAAGAACACTGCTATTTCTGCAGAAACCCAGGCTATGAGGACACATTATATGATAGAATACTACTGAAAAATGATATCAATACATGTAAATGGAAATATATGGCTCAAATACAATAGGGGAGAAAAGCTCTAACCCTTAGAAGCAAAAATACATCAATCCTCCAAAGGATTGGCTGAAATATACAAAATGAAAAAAATGTCGGAGTTGCTGGGCAACTGCTGCAACTCAAATCTGGAACTCAATGAATAAGGTTGAAGATGATGAAAAAACTGAAGTATACCTCCTCCAATGGATATCCAAAGTGTAAGGCTGATCCTTACACTTGAGATCTCACCCTCCAATCAATCTGCAAAAACCCCGTAGCAAATGCACTATGAAAATAACGCAGTTACTGGAGAAAATTGCGCATTAGGGGAAAGAATATGAGTTGGACTGATGCCAATATATGCAAATAAGCTCCAAGGCTTCCAAACTTATCCTCCAAAGGCAAGAAAGACTCTCCCTTTGAAAAACAATCAATGGAAGAGGTGTTGTGGAGTCTCCACTACAACACCCTACAACACAGTATTATGCTGCTGCAGCAATAATGTTGTCCTAGAGGAGGATGCTTTGGCCTTCATCCAAGAGATGTGGAGAATGAAGAACCAAATTTCAAGAGGCCTCTCAAGAAGGTGAGGAAATCCTAAACATGAGTTTCCTGACAATTTTTGCTAAGCAACAAAGAATGCTCAATGTCTGAATAGACATGAAATCATAAACATATGCATGAATGTAAATGGCTCTCCTCCTCTCCATATATAGAAAATTAAGGCTCTCCATGGGTCCTACTTTGAATTAGGGTTTCTATTCCTCTAGATTCTTCCCTCCTCTATCTCTGCACTATCCCATGTAGTGCTTTCCACCTCATACCCTGCGCTGGTTGACTTGGTCAAACCTCTTTGCAAATATCTCCTTTCACACATTAGGGTGTAAAATATGGTTCCATGGCTGATCCATTTTCACACTAAAGGGATTTTATTTATGTTTTTATTATCATTTTTCCTCCTTACCCAATTATTCATATCCTAAACGAATTTAGAAAAAAATTAATGTTCCAATTTATTGAAGAAAAATTTGGAACATTACAGTCCTCCCCTCCAAAATGTTGCTTGTCCCCAAGAAACTACAAGGACATAACTAGAAGGTCTCCACTCAAGGCATGGAGTCTGAAATATGATGAGGAAAATCTTCCTCATGTGGATCCTCCATCCCCAAGAAATCATCCAAACAAAATGAGCCACCTCCCAATAAGGCAACTCCTGAAAATCTCCTTCCACCTCAAGCTCCGAAAATAAAGGTGGGATGAAAATATGAACTTGGAAAGAACCATAGCTTACCCCATGTTTTCCTTCTCTCAAATCATGACAAGTGTATAGTTTATTCTTATCCTGGGCTGCAAAAGTATTACCCTCAAATGGCAAAGTGAAGAAAAATCCTCCAAAGAGTTCTGCTCCAATAATGAAGAACAAGCTGGCCTAGAACATATTATCCATGATGAATAGGACATGGTCATCATAGAACATCCAAATGAGAAGTTTTATGTAGGTTTTACATGATTCTACAAAGTGCAAACAACATCTCAAGAGGATACAACGCAGTTTCACCCACTGCAACTTCAGAAAATTACAGGGCAAGCAATGTACAAGATTCATCACATCTACTAAAAGATAGTAAATGGCTGAATGTAAAAACAATACACGATCAAGCACTTGCCCATGGCTGTACAATGGATGAATACCAATCTCATGGCCCACCTTAAAAGAGAACAAACATTTGGCTGTGGTGGCCATATCTCCTCCCATGCTCCCATTAGAACATGTAGTGCAGAAATTGTGAAAAGTTTTCCCACTCAAGGACACATCCAACTTATGTTTCTCCCTCATAATCATGCCTCCCATACAAATCTTATATATATCAGAAAATGTAGACATGATCAGCAACAAATTGAAGAAAATTTTGAAGGTTACAAGTGATGCAAGAAGGTACCAAAAACTTTCCCAGTAGTGACAACACAGTTTTACAAGTTGCTGCTTGATAAAAATACATGGAAAAATGTTTATTTTTACATGGTTAATCATGCATGTATTTATATGATACACGCTATAGTGCAGCAACTGAACATACATGTGATGATAAAACATTTTTCCAAGGCCACAAAAGAGATGGCTGCCTCCATCATGTAGATTGGCCCAATTAAACTCATGGAGCAATGTGACAAGCTTGCCCCCTTGTGGAGCAATGCACTGCATAAGAATGGTAAGAGTGTGAAAATCAATGAATGTATAAACAAAATTCTCACCATATGCTGGAAGTAAGATAGTAAATGGGTCCATGAATGATTCCTCCATAGTGTGTTGGCATGCTATGGAAAAGAATGAACCATGTGCTGCAAGAAGATAATCCTCCTCATGCTTGGAAACCCAAGTCAAGAAGAATATACCATAGTGATAGATGCCTCTATCATCATTAACTCCTCTTTGTTCATCAAGTACAACAAATATGAAGTGATCCTGGGACCTATATGTTATAGATCCACCACATTTCTACTGGGCACGCTTCATCCATAAGTCTTTTCTCCAAAGTGACAGCACTGGAAGCTCATGTAAATAATCTCATGTCAATACAAATCTTTGTTCTTTGACATGCTCCTTGTCAAAGACTCCTCTAATAATGCTACAACCAATGTGGAATAACTCCCAAGTTGGAAGTGCTTCCAAGCCATCATCAAATATCAAGGAGATAATTTCATCTCCTCCTCCTGCAACATCATGCAATGTGTGAGAGAAAATATACTCTTGCTCTCCCAGAAACAAGCTAAGAAACAAGACATTTTGCTGCCTCCCAATACCTCCATCATACTGATCATGTGATGAATACATAATGAATGATATGAGTATCATATCAAAACCATGCATCCATACTCTATGCTGCTCAATGATGCAAGTATCCATCTTCCTACTCTTAAGAAGAGTGTTTGCCAAGTGATGGCCAAACTCTTTCAAGAGTAACCAGCGCGGCCAAGCCTCTTTCTTCTCGGTATCATAAATTTGCAAGTATCCCCCTAGCTCCTTGCTCATCAACCACATCCACTCAACCACTTGTGGATGCTTTCTTCTTCTCTTCACCTTGGTACTCCTCCTATGAGGGCTACCATCCTCCCAAATCAAATTCCTGTCTTTGCACTTCATGGGATTTTGAAATGCAAGCTTCTCAAGGATCAATGAGACCCTATCAAGACCCAAATAGGTGGTAGGAAAAAACCTCCCATCATGATGTGTATGGCTCAAGGAATTTCCAACACAAGCATGAGAGATGTTATCAATCCTAAGATGTCCTCTAGCTTCTATCTGTTCTTGTGAGAAAGGAAGGAAAGCATTGCACTCCATGGTGTGTTGAAGTGCACCTCCAATGAGATCTCTCCTTGAGACCTCCCTTTTATCCATAGTCTTCCAAAACCAATGAGGTCTTGGATCTGAAGGTATAAGTTCCTCTTTGAGCTGAGAGGATCTCATTGCGAAAATTTCATCTTGAAGGGAGAAAGGGTTTCTTACTCCAAGATGTCTACCATCATCCTTCAAGGCTTCAAACCCCAACCTCCAATGTGATGTAAAATCCAACAACGGCTCATGAGAGTGATGGTTTGCTTCTTCCTTGAAAATTTCCATGTTGCACAATGCAGTGCAACCAAGTTGCTCTATGATAGCAATGGGATTTGACCCTTGGTGATCCAAAAGTAAACTTCCACAATTTTCAAAATAAGTTGCTGCAACAATAGATTGTGGAAATGCTTTCATACCTTGATGTGCATTTGGAACTTATTGTAGGGCTGTAAGAGTTCCTTCATCCAAAGTGTTGGCTTCCCCAACTGTTGATTCATGTAGCTGCTCCTCCATGAGTGTGACAACGTTATCACAAGGCTCCTCAAGTGGTGATGTGATCTTTTCTTTCTTTGCCCCTTCATCATCAAAAGTTTTGATCAACCCTTGGATGAACTTTGAAAAATTTCTCACCCCTTCATGGCTCAAGTGGCTGCTCCACCAAACATAGGCTTCACCCTCCAAGTGTAGCGATAATATTTCAACAGCTTCTTTCTCTACTATAGGATGTAGTAAGAAAAATGCCTCCCACTTTCTCACCCAATATTTTGCTATAGATAGCCCATCAAAAGTAGGAAACAAGAATCTATTGCCTTTGATTTCTCTTTTTCTACATGGTCTCTTCTCTTCCTTCAGCTGGATGAAATGAGGAAAATCTAGACCCTCCTTGAAGCCTCTAGTTTGAGATCTATACTCAACAAGGTAATCACTTAGAATCTGATAATCCAAGTGTCTTCCATGCTAAATCTCTTCTTCTTGATGAGAATAGGAAGTGCATGGTACTTCCTCTTATTCTTCTTCAATCTCCTTGACCTCCTTGGAGAGGTCTCCTCTGGATTTGAAAATAGATGAGAATAAACTCATCTTCTTCAACATTCTAATCTTCTTGGCGAAGACTCACAGGATGCGCCAAGAAATTTGCTCTGATACCACTGTAATATTCCTTTTTCGGAAATATCACAAGTCTATTCCAGAGATAGACTTTGGGGGCATTTTCCAAATATGTAACCTTTGAAAAAAGGATGAGATCTAGAGGCTACTTGGCCCTTCATAGACTCTGTCTATAGATATGTGAAATTCCTTCCTCAGGAATTTCCCAAGGAATGGGACTACAATGAATGTATGAACATACAATAGATCAACATCGTTATTTTAATAGCTGTGAGATAAGAAGATATACATATAGGAAACGATGATGTTATAGCAGTAAAAGAGTACAAGTTCTTGAGGAAACAACCTCTCAAGAAAGGCAATGCAAGCCTCAACAATACATGTACATGAATATGAAAGAACACTGCCATTTCTGCATAAACCCAGGCTATGAGGACGCAGTCTATGATAGAATACTGCTGAAAAATGATGTCAATACATTTATATGGCAATATATGGCACAAATACAGTAGGGGAGCAAATCTCTAACCCTTAGAAGCAAAAATACATCAATCCTCCAAAGGATTGGATGAAATATACAAAATGAAAAAAAAGCCAGAGTTGTTGGGCAGCTGCTGCGACTCAAATCTGGAACTCAATGAATAAGGCTGAAGATGATGAACAAACTGAAGTAGAACTCCTCCAATGGATCTCCAAAGTGGAAGGCTGATCCTTACACTTGAGATCTCACCCTCCAATCAATCTGCAAAAACCCCGCAACCAATGCACTATGAAAATAGCGCAGTTACTGGAGAAAAATACACAGTAGGGGAAAGAATATGAGTTGGCCTGATGCAAAGATATAAAAATAAGCTCCAAGGCTTCCAAACTGATCCTGCAAAGGAAAGAAAGACTCTCCCTCTGAAAAACAAGCAATGGAAGAGGTGTTGTGGAGTCTCCACTGCAACACCTTACAACACAGTATTATGCTGCTGCAACAATAACGCTGTCCTGGAGGAGGATGCTTTGGCCTTCAACCAAGAGATGTGGAGAATGAAGAACCAACCTTCAAGAGGCCTCTAAAGTGTTAGGTAAAATTGACTCGGGATAAAGTCAATGTTGACTAGGGTAAATAGTAGTGGTTTTGGGGCACATGGTATTGTGCACCCATGGTTTTCAGCCCATGGTATTGCATGTAATGGAGCCTATAAAAGGCTAGGAATACTTCATTGTAAGGTAGGCTTGGAGGTGAGTGGTGAAGTCTTACTTGGCCGGATTGGCAAGGGTTTTGGCCAATGTTTAATGAAATTTCATTGGTTGGGTTTTTCCCCGGAGTTTGGGGTTGTAAGGATTCTAGACACCACATATCTCCACAATGGTATGATATTGTCCACTTTGGGCCTAAGCCCTCATGGCTTTGCTTATGGGCTTTACCCCAAAAGGCCTCATACCAATGGATATATTTGTCCATCCTTATATACCCATGATCCTCCCCACTTCTAGTCAATGTGGGACTTTGGTCGTATACCCAACAATCCTCCCCTCGAACAAAGGACCATCGAACCTCCCCTCAAACGATTATCCATCCGTCCACTCTCTACCAACCAAGATTCTCTGCTCCAATGCGTTGGAAGCACACGCCTTACATGGAGCACCACCTGCCTCGAGAGCTTGCTCTATCCCAGGTCAACTCCTCTTCACCGTGTTGGGACCAGGACACGTCCATGAAGAATCCAGAGCATACCGCCTGTCTAACCGAGCTCATCCATGGATCCCATCGTGATATTACCGGGGCCCACCACCTTCGTTCGGCATTCGAGGATTCATCCACTTCGCTAACTTCGGGGCATGGCTCCGATACCACTTGTAAGGATTCTGGACACCACATATCTCCAAAATGGTATGATATTGTCCACTTTGGGCCTAAGCCCTCATGGCTTTGCTTATGGGCTTTACCCCAAAATGCCTCATACCAATGGAGATATTTGTCCATCCTTATATACCCATGATCCTCCCCACTTCTAGTCAATGTGGGACTTTGGTCGTATACCCAACAGGGGTTTTCCCGGTAAAATATTTGTGTTAATGTTTATGATTTGTTGCTGGTTCTTTTTCATGATTATTAATCCTCTCGGTAAATTTATTATTTCTCCACTAAATTCTTAACAAATGGTATCAGATCCATATTTGGCTTCAGAGGGACACTTTTGTAGCCAAGGGTTTTATTGGCCTGTGAATGGAGAAATAAATGCACCCTTTTGCAGATCTGGCCATACGGAGCATGGTGTTTCTAGGAAATAGGAAATATCCAATTGATTGATTCCATGGGGAATTACATGGAGGGTTTCTCAATGGATAAAGAGAACAATGGTGCTGCCAGCTCAGATCTCACTACTAGCAGTGATAAGAAGTTGGTCCGAGAAATTCAAAGATGAGAGGATGTTTGCGCGTGGATTAATTAATTGATGAAACATGTATCTGAAGAGAACTCCTAGAAGACTGGCGGTTACAGAAGTTGGTGACCCATGTAATCCGGTAGATGGGTTATTTTTATATGGACATTGATTTCATATGTACAAAGACAACAACAATGAAACAAAAATATATATTATAATAGAGTTAATTTTACATGTAAATGGGCATATTGTTGTAAGACCTGGTATGGCATGCGTACCCCTAGGTAATCACTGGTAAATTCTGGGTTAGACGTAGGTGATAGGGGGGATGTCAAGTTAACAATTACCCTGGGTAAAAATTTGAGGGGGGAAGAGCTAGAGTGAGCGGGGTTGTCTCATCTAGCAGGTTTGGCTAGATTTAGTCAATAATCCCCAAGTCAAGTTTAAGTGGGGAATTGTTAGGTAAAATTGACTCGGGATAAAGTCAATGTTGACTAGGGTAAATAGTAGTGGTTTTGGGGCACATGGTATTGTGCACCCATGGTTTTCAGCCCATGGTATTGCATGTAATGGAGCCTATAAAAGGCTGGGAATACTTCATTGTAAGGTAGGCTTGGAGGTGAGTGGTGAAGGCTCACTTGGCCGGATTGGCAAGGGTTTTGGCCAATGTTTAATGAAATTTCATTGGTTGGGTTTTTCCCGGTAAAATATTTGTGTTAATGTTTATGATTTGTTGCTGGTTCTTTTTCATGATTATTATTCCTCTCGGTAAATTTATTATTTCTCCACTAAATTCTTAACATAAAGAAGGTGAGGAGATCCTAAATAGGAGTTTCTCGACAATTCTTACTAAGCAGGAAAGAATGCTCAATGTTTGAATAGACATGAAATTATAAACATATGCATGAATGGAAATGGCTCTCCTCCTCTCCATATATATCAAATGAAGGCTCTCCATGGGTCCTAATTCGAATTAGGGTTTCTCTTCCTCTAGAAGCTTCCCTCCTCTATCTCTATGCTATCCCATGTAGTGCTTTCCACCTCATACCCTGCGCTGGTTGACTTGGTCAAACCTCTTTGCAAATATCTCCTTTCACACATGAGGGTGTGAAATCTAGATCCATGGCTGATCCCTTTTCACACTAGAGGGATTTTATTTATGTTTTTATTATCATTGGGCCTCCTTACCCAATTATTCATCTCCTAAATGAATTTATACAAAAATTAATTTTCCAATTTATTGAAGAAAAATTTGGAACATTACAATCAGCGGTTAGGAGGGCCATCCCTCCCCATATGGCCTTAGCACCAATACCCAGGGCTTAAGCCCAATATTAACCACCAACGATTAATCTATGGAGTGTTCACATTCAAACCATTGATGCCATGGTTTTCTCCGCCATGTTAAAGAACTCCAACAATTTCGGTTTAAAGACCAAAAATTGTGCGGCATGTGCCCACTTTAAACCATAATATTAATTTCCAATGGTTATTGCTTGGCAGAAAACTTGGAGAGGCCACCAAATTGAGGATATTTGCCTATTTTAACTAGAGTTAACTCCAGTCCTCCACATCTAGTGGAGCTTTCCTAGGTGTGATTGGGAAAATTACTATTTGGGTCATAACCCTTAGATATTTCAACCATTTTTGGAGAATGAATAGTAATTTTTGGCTAATTTCGACATTATGAACTCATTTGAATAGTTTTTAGAGCCATCAAAGGTCATCTCATGCAGGTTTTTCTTTAGGAGAGGTCAAGGAGCCACTAGGGCCACTAGGGTGTTTTCAGTGTATTGAGCATCCATTCTATGTTTTCTGCATATGAATAGTCATTCATGACTAATTCAAGCATTGTGAAGTTATTTTTATAGAGAGAACAACCATTTGAGGCTTTTTATCACATGTACTTACAATTTTTGGGCAATAAGATATGAGGGACATGCCATTGGGAGATGGACCAGTAGATGTAGCCCAGGAGGGGTGAAATGCTTCATCAATTTGCTGAGTATTGTCATACGTGATGCTTTATTCTCTGTAATTTACTGCTGAACAGTGTTATATAAGCTAATTTACATGATTTAACCTCAGATAAAAATCTGTTTAACTAAGTTAAAACCATTTGTTTCACCTGCAAACTTCAGTGAACCTTATGCACAAAATTTAATTACTGTTTAGATACTTAACACAAAAAAACTAATACATTCCATTCAGATAAATAGTTATCTGAGAGAGACTTCCTAGACCTAAGGTTAATTTCTTGGATCTACATAGCATAGGCAAGGTAAGATGTCTCTCCATTGTAGACTTGTTGTGAGTCTTTATTATTCAGGTTGGGAATAGGTTTACGAGGCATCTGAGGTTGCATAGGTGGACGAGGATGAGTGAGTTGTGGTTGAGGTTGGGGTGGAGGTAGTAAAGAAGGAGGTTTTTTGAGTTGAGGCCTCCACCCTTGTGATGGGTTTCTCCATTGAGGAGGTTGGGGAGCATATGACTGAAATGGTTGATTGATAGGTTGAGGATTATATGTAGGGGCATAAGGCCAAGAAGGACGTGCGGGAAATTATCAATGGGTAGAGGAATACCAAGATTCCAAGGGTGAATTTTGGATTGAATTGTAGTAAGAATAAGGCGCACCTCAACATGCCTTGTAAGGTATGGTCAAGGTCCTTGAGGCCTCCTTAGACTAATGAAGTAGAGTTGTTGTGGTCCACCTTCCACCCCTTGGTATACAACTTTTAGGCCTCGTAAGGAAGGTAATTTTTATGTTTCATGGTTTTCTTCACATACCGAGCATAATTATATGACATTCATTGGGAATTCATTCTTAGGTTGTCTTCTACTGCATATAGGGAAAAATATAGCGATGACCATATTTTCCTCTTGTTTCATCTTGATCTACATGCTCTCCATTTGGAATGCAAAGGTATGCAACATTTCACTCTTGAAATCCTCCAACATGCTCCCTATCTCACTTTTGATGGATGAGGTGGAGGAAAAGTTATTGGCCAAGCCTTGGATACTTCTAACCATCTTTCTAGCTACCCTAGAATGTTTTTTGAACAAATTTTTGATGTCATCATAAGACAACTGATAGGTACCCCCTCTAGATAGCACGTTGAGGGATTCCAATACTTCCTATGTGATCCCTCAGAAAAGAGCTAACTTGCGTGATCCAACATCAAAGGTGTAGTTGGATCTATTGTATTTAAGTTGAAACCTTTC
This sequence comes from Pinus albicaulis, assembly GCA_034641835.2. Taxonomy (NCBI): domain Eukaryota; kingdom Viridiplantae; phylum Streptophyta; class Pinopsida; order Pinales; family Pinaceae; genus Pinus; species Pinus albicaulis. Next base: position 1,119,038,427 of record CM076572.1, read on the forward strand.
CTCATAGTCTTCTAAAGATTCATCAGGCCCTATTGTCATCCTAAATATTTCTTCCTTGGTTTCTTTAGACCAACAATAATATTTGTACTTGTTATTGAAGGACCCTTGTATTTGGGCCTAGGTAGCGACGTTGTTCCCAATACGACCCATGAACCAACACAATGCTACATACTTTAGGGTAGAGGGGAAAAATTTGAACTTTTTTTCATCTAAGGCATTGTCATAAGTGTTACATAGAACAAAAAATTCAAACCTGAAAATGTCAGGGTCCTTAGAAGTTGGGCCATGGAAATGTGGAAGGGTAGGGTTGATGTTTTTCATTCTAGTCTCTCCATTGCTTTCTCCAATTTGCAAGAAATCATGGTTTCTATTCTTAGCCATAGCTTGGACAAGTGAAGTGGGTTCTTCTTATTCCCCAGTATGTTCTTCAAAGATTTTAGGGTGCTCACCTACAAGGTATTTTAACACACAGTCACTGAAGAAGAGTGAAGGTTGACTGTGTAAGGATGTGGGGGTTTTCGGTAGAAATTTTCCTTGTTTGTCCCTACTCCTACGAGGCATGAAAGATAAAATTTTTGTTTCTTTTCACTTTTTTAACTTTTATGAAAAACAAAATTAGAAAACAATTTTTAAACAAAAATAATAATCTACTTTGACACCTCCCCAACAACGACACCAAAAAGTGGTGAGCCCTACTATTCCACCAATAGTGCTGCAACTCCCAAGGGCTACTCAAATATAATTATCAACTTGGGGTTCATACAAACTCATATGTGACAGTGTTATATGCACAAAAATTGGATTCTACTCATGCCAGCCTCAAATAGGTCTTCTTATCAGTAGTACTTCTAGGACATTCCTCCTACTGGATTAAAGTGAAATTAGCTAATGTAATGTAGAGAAATAATTCTAATCTAGGAAAAGAAAATCCTTATCAACTTCTACTTATAATTGAAAGTGAAATAAAATCACAAACAACTAACCTAATTTTAGAGTAGGAAACTTATTCTATGTTGAAATCATTCATCTAACTAGCTATCCATTTGCAGTAAAGGAACTATGCTATCTTCACAAACTTCATAAAAAATAAATTAAATGTCTATATACTGCTTAAACTAACTTTTACACTCATGTAAACTTTTGTCCTATTTATGCTAATTCTGTGATGAAAGAAAACACAAATTCCTACTATGTTTTCGCATCAATGGAGAAAGGATTTTTGGAGTGGCATATGGGTCTCTTCTATTCATGAATTCAAAGTTGGAAGTCAAATTCATCCTATACTAGGTTCAAATGGAAACAAGGAGCAAAAATGGAGTGGAAATGGTGACCTAAATGATGGTACAATATATTTTTATTGCTACAAAAAGTCCTAAAGTGCTACAGGAAGTAGGTCAAGAAGGACCTAATGATGAAAAGAATGGAAGGAAAGTGTGGAAAAGTGGGAGAAGGTGGAATTAGGAAAGTGAGTGGTGACCAACACCTCCAACCAAGCTCAAATCCCTTAGAGGGAATTTTCTAACTTGAAGGGTTGGTCATAGTGGTGATGAAGATGATTTCACAAAACAGGGTTTTGTTAGTAGAATTGGAGGTTGGAGAATTAAAGATGACTTCCCAATTCTGTATGTCTTCTGCCTATTCCCCTTATTTTTCTTCCCCAAGGAAGCGTCCAATTATAAGTTGCGACCAAGGGAAGATAATTGGGTAGATGAGAGCCTGGGAAGTAAAGAGTTCACCAACCCACTTAATGGATAGAGCAAGGCATATCTCAAAGTTTATTCTTTCACCATCCTATCTAGACATTGGTCGTAACGCAAGAAATAGTGTAATGTGTGATAAAGAAAAAATAACCATAACAATAGTGTGAACAAAATTAATTGTTCAAAGGATTTAATTTGCACGTCATCCAAGAAAATTGTGAACAATAGTGTTAACAAGGTTTTTTACAAACCATTTAATTTTTTGTTTAACGTGGAGCCACGAGGAATCAATATGGGAATTGGGGAATTGGATTTTGAAGCTGAAGTTATATATATATATATATATATATATATATATATATATATATATATATATATTAATTACAACTTGTCATTTTTTATATGCCCATCGATATGACTTTTTTTAAAATTATTGACCAGTTAAAGATAACGTGTATATTTTAAAATAAACCTTTCAAATGATTTAATTTGTGGGTCATCCAAGAAAATTGTGAATAATAGTGTTAACAAGGTTTTTTGCAAACTATTTAATTTTTTTTTACACTATTAGAAGTGACGTGGAGCCATGAGGAATCAATATGGGCATTAGGGAATAGGATTCTGAAGTTGAAGTTATATATATATATATATATATATATATATTAAAACTTGTCAATTTTTAATATGCCCATCAATATTACTTTTCTTAAAATTATTGAACACTTATAGATAACATGTATATTTTAAAATAAACCATATTTGACTTGTAAAAAACCTGAAAACGTTCATATGGGCATCAATTTTAAAGCCTGCTTAGGTGATTCGGAGTTATAATGAACCTTAATAAAATAGTATTAAAATAAAAGACTAAAAAATAAAATAACTTAAGAAATTAATAATTATAATTATGAATAAAACAAGTTTTTCAAATTAGCCCAAGGGGCGCGGTTTTTTAGCTAGTGAATGTAATGTTAAGGTGTTCATGTTGTTATGAATGTCATAATTTCAAACCTAATGTTACCTTGTTCATGTTGTTGTGCATATCCTAGCTTAAAACCTCATCATACGGGTGAGTTGGGGCGGTGAAGTAGCACCTTGAGGTTATAGTCGTAGCTGCTAAGGATCGAACCTGCGACTACGAGAGTTTCTTGTTATTGATTTCTGTAGTAAAAAAAAAACACGTGTGTAAAATTACATAAAGATAAAAGAAAAAAATCATAAAATTAATGATGTGGGATAAAAATAAGCTCCTCTTTGAAACTTTAGTCACTCATGTTATCTTGTATGGATGTGAGGTTTGAGGTTGCAGCATCTATAGAGAATCCTGGAGAAATATTGAGAAAATCGATAAGCTCTTTGTAACGTATAACCTCAAAATTAAAATCAATACACCCTATATTATTCTCCTTATAGAAGTGGGCCTTTCCCCTATAGAGAGCCTAGCTATGACTAGGGTCCTGTTGTACAAGCACAAAATCAATATCATGGGAGACCATAGACTTCCTAAGCTAGCTTTAAATTCCACCCAAAACCACTTAAGGCTCAAACAAGGTTGGTATAAAGATACCAGGTCTTGGTTAAACCATTGGGAGATCGATGAAAATGTTGTATTGCAAAATATTAATAACATTAAAAATATTGTTACTTCTAAGTTTAAAGAGAAAATGTGGCATGCGAAAGATTTAGAGGCTAAAAGAAAATGAATATATTATAAGGAGGTCATCAATTGTACTCTAGAGGATCAAAAGTATCTCTCTGTTTTAACTAGATCAAATAAAAAAAGTAATATAGGCAAGATAAGAACAAACTCTCATGAGCTCCATAATGAAACAGGTCGTTGGGCAGTTCCTAAAACAAGATGGGTGGAAAGGACCTGCCATCTCTGTGAGAATATGAAAATTGAGGATGAAAATCACTTCCTCTTAGAGTGCCCTACATACACCCACATTAGATCTCAGTTTCATAATATTTGTTGAAATACCGACCTTCGTAGCCTTTCAACATGTCAAAATTATAGTGAGCTCAGGATGCTTCTCTCCAAGCTCTTTGAGCATAGGAGTAAAATTTTAAAACAAACTAAGAAATTCATTTCTTTAGGTCCTATAGACCAAAGTTGGTCTCAGTGGATGTTAACCATCATCATCATCATCATCATAAATAATAATTAATAATTAATAATTAGATCGACATAGATCAATTTTAATTCTAGATCTGCCAAGCATTGGAAGGATTACATATATTATGCAACTCTTTTTAGAGTGGAAAAAATTAGATTTTCTCCACCTATAATAAATACTGAATTAAGATAAATCTAAATTTATTTTATCTTAAATATTAAATTCTATTAAATATACTTTAATATTTTATTTAATTTTAAAATTAAATAACTACTCATTTATTTAAATTAATTTTTAAGTGAAATAAATATGTTACAATGTAAATCTTTTAATTATATAAGTGAAAAATTCTATTTAGTTAAAATTTATAATTCTAAATATATCAATATATAAAATTCCAACTTTACTTTAAATATGATATATAATAATAATAATAATATAATTTAAAAGTTAAAATTAACTATGACATTAAATTAGTGCTTGAGACATTTAATTAATATTTCAAAATTTATTGTGAGGTAATGTATCTACTTCTAAATAATGGTTTGTTTGTTAAAGATGATGTAGAGGTACGTTTCTTGAAAAATGTTTAAGAGATTCACATATTATATCTCCTCTATATTTGAACCTATCAATAATTCAGTTAATATGTGAATAACGTCATAGTTGCATAGAACTAGTTTTAGTATTTTTTTTTCTTTGTTTAAATGTATTCTCTCCATTACCACATTTATGGGGAGCTTAGGAATGAGAAAGAAATATTAATGATTCTCAAAACTTAGAAGCTTTTGGGAGCCTCAACTTCAAGGAATGTGAATTTGGGAATGAATTTCTAGTATGAATAAATATGGTTTTTTTAATAGTTTTTAAACTTAAATGATAATTTGTATTATAAAAATTACATGAGAGATACAAGATACCTTAAATTTAAAATAATAAAAAAAATTAGAAAGTGAAGCCTTTTGAGTATACTTCGAAAAATTTCAAAACCTTAGGCTCCAGAAAAATCAAATTTTATAATGGAGGATCGTTTCTCAAATCCTTATCCTCTCTTCTATTCAAATTTTATAAGAGAAGCTCAATGATCATGAGAATTTATCCATATATTCTTCAAAAAATCAAGTTGATTTTAGCAATGGGAATTGGCATGCACCCTAAAACAATTCCTATCCAATATGTTTGAAATAAAAATCTTATGAATGAAGGTATGGGATGGGGCCAATGGTTCCTTGTCCAACCATAACCATTTCTCCAATTGTTAATAAGTTTCATTTATTTTACATAATGTCTATATCTTTATTACTATACCAAAGAATATGAAGGAATTTTTAATAAGAGAAATAGGCATGCACATTTCTAATTCTCTTGATCACGTGACATAGTTTATTGTCCCATGGAAGATAATTAGAAATGATACATATAATGATTGGTTGAGAGTCTCCCCACACTAATAAGGACATTATATTCATTTTATTTTCGAAGAAAAGTCCCTGTAGGAGAGAATATGCTTGTGCTATTTTATTTCCTAATGTGCCCAAAGAGAAATCCTAGTTGGATTCTTTGTTTCCTCTAGGGAAAAAGATCACCACCCATCTCTTTCCACCCCTTTATTATCTTTTGAAGCTGCATCAAAGAAATATATATGTGAATATCGTGATTTAATCTAGTTTGAAATTCATATTTTGACTACCATAGTTTTCAAAATTTATGAGAGGAAATGTGAAGGGATCATGAATGGAAATATGAAGAACATTTTCTCCACACCATCCAAATTCTTGGTAATCCAATGAATTGGAATAAGTGATTTTCTGATATTTATGAGGCCAAAATTCCTTGAAAATGGATAAGCCATTAATAACTACACTCCATGGAGAGAATTTATGACCTTGAAAAATTCTTTTATTTTTAGCTATCCATACTTTCCATAAAATATATTTAGGCAAGGAAACCCAAATATGCTCGAAGGAAATTTTACCTTGTGTTGGTCCCCAATAATTAAAATTCTAATAGGTGAAGTACTCATTTACTTTGGTTGGCCAAATAAATAATTTCTCTAGAGAATGAAAACAATTTTTCCACATGAAATGAATTAAGGGACATTCCAAGAAAAAAATGAGAGAAAGAGTATTCCTCAAAAGAATAAAGAAGGTTCTAAGAAGGACCAATTATTACCCTCGTTTTATATTATTAAAAGTGACTAACTTATGATGTAATAACATCTAGAAAAATATATTAATTTTATGGGGGTTATTTAGAACCCAAATATTTTGGAGCATGCAAGATCTTGGAAGGATTCCTTGTGGGAAACGTAGATGTAGATATCCTTGTTGGACTGAATATTCAAAGGATTTCTATCCTCTTGCATTTTCATCCTTGTGCTTCAGAGCACAACTTACAAATCTACTTTCCAGAAAACAAAACAATTTTCTAAGGGAACTGAATTCTTTTGAATATCCCATCCGTTCCAACTACCTTCATCCATCCAACATGAGATGTCCATATGTAAATGTTTACTTTGAGAGGAAAACCAATCTTGGAGATGCACAAATTATATATTTTAGGATAGCGAAGGTCAGCGAAGGATCCCATAGCTCCAAATATTTATCTTCATCCCATTGCTTTGAATATAGGTTAGATGCTCCTTAATGAGAAATAGGTTTGATGATATAATAATTGAAATGGGGGAATATTCTTTATCACAAATATGAGTAGCATAACATCATATATGACCCTCATATAGGTATTTAAATTTAAGGACCTTATTCTAAAAATAATCATACTAAGATATTAATTTCCAAACCATCATTTCCAAAATTACCATTCTCATTAACAATGGATCACTAATTCCTAAAAAATCATGCAATTTGAGTGTGTGGACAATAAGACATTTGACCAGGTCAAATGGCAAGGCTAGGGTGAAAACACCATCACACCTAGAAAAAACCATGCCAAGACAACAAGAAACCACATACAACACCAAGCATGCCAAATATAGAAAGGAAATCACACATGTAAATGAATACCTGCAAAGAATATTGCTATAACTGCTTGATCCTGCTCTTCCTTGTGTGTCCCTTCCTTCTTCTTGCCTTGTTTTCCTTTATTTCTCCAACACCTAATTGCTCCAGGAATACTCTAAGTGTCCAAGGGTATGAGAGACAAAGAAAACAATTAGAGAGCTCCAATAATACACTCACAAAAGGTTTAACCGGCAAAAATATTTTCCACTGATCCTCAAAATCGTTTTTATAGAAGATGCCTCTATTTTCTCAATTCTCCATTATTTTCCTTCATTTTACTCCTCACATGCAACCTATGAACTTTCACATTCCTTTTCTCCTATTTCCCATTATTTTCATAAATAAAATTCCAATTAATGCCTCATGCTTTTCCAAATCCTTTTCCTTTTTCTTTGCCAATTTTCTTTAGCCATAATAAACCAAAATGAAAACTTGCTAGGATGTTTTTCCTAAAATTTAGGTTGGAATAAGTGTCCCATCAATCGTGGTTATAATTTTTAACTTTTATTACATGGAATTTTCACTAGGGCTATTACAGAACCCTCCCCTTTGGGTGAGCACCATCCTCAGTGTTCAATGACACCTACAACCAACAAACCGTTGAAACAAAACATACTACCTATGGAATTTAACAACACAACTCATTGCAGTATTTATAATGAATAACCTATTGAAAACATGACAAAATTATGCATACAGGAGTTTTATAACACAACTAATTACTATATTTACAATAATATACACATATGCACATTCTCTCAACTAGAAAATAAAATGATACGTTGCTCGTATCAACAAAAAGGGAATCCAGAGGATCACACCTCCACCCTCAAAGTAGTACCAAGATTCACTTCCTTTCGAGGAAGTCCATAATCCACTATCAAAGACAAAGTTGCATCCCATGTCCAATGCTACAATCCTATGTCACTATACCCTTAGTGAACAATTACCTACTCATTGTCCCAAGGCACACTCCAAATGCACATCTTATTCCAACTAGTAATGATAATGACCAAAAAAATCCATGCCCATCCTCCCCTTTTGTGCTACACACTCCCTTGGGAAATCCAGTAATCCCCTTCTCTGCAGTCACTGATATTCCAAGTTCTGCTAGCCCCCCCATCCTGGGAATTCCATCCCTTGGAAAGGTTTTCTTGCATCAGAAGATACAAAAACGAAGGAAAATCCATACCTCAAAACCATAATAACAGTCATAAAATTCTCATGGAAATCAATGGACACTATTGGGTACCAGTGTCCCACAATGGACCTTCTCCTCAAGTCCTTTACCAACATACTGCTGCATGTTCCAATTCCTTTTGTTGATGTTGCTAGTTCTTGCATTCGGTTTCAACGACCCAATCAAAAATTTCGATGCTTCCTGTACCAAGCATATAATTTCCATCAGATTCAAAATAAATTGAAATAAATCCACATCATACCTTATTGGTAGCTCATCAATAATGTACACTTGAAATCTTGTTCACTTCCTGTCATGACAAGTCAAACTAGTTGTTTGATCAAATCTTTATGTATAAACAATCATATCGTGTTAGCTCAAAACACAACCATCATAGGTCAAATTCATATATCATATGTACCCATCATAAACCAGAATTACCGATCACATGTAATCATCATAGACCATAGTCATAAATCACATGCATAATGAAACTAAAAAAAAATTCGATACTTATCCTTCATTGGTCCTTACTTCTCCCATTATTATTTTGTACCCATACCAGATTGGTTGGAACACTCGGAAAGCACCTAAATAATCTTCCTCTCTTTAATCATGTACACATACACATAGTCTTCATCACAATATGTGCACCCACATATGACATACAACATTATATAATACACACACCCACACAAACGTACAACACATACACCTACACTCGATGTACAACACAACACAATACATATGCTAACACCGCCATACAACACAATACATATACATACACAAAGTAAAACACAATTAATACACATGTCATGATACCACGACTACACCATCCACATACATAGTACCACATGCTACAACACAACATGTACAACATGCACCCAATACCACATGTATAGTAGTACCATATGCACAACATGTACACAACACCACATGTATACCAGTACCATATGTACAACATGTACAAAACACCATCTGTAAACAACACTACCTGCACAATGTGTGCACAACATCACATGTGTAGGGAACCACTTGCACAACACATACACAATTCCAAATGTACACCGCACCATATATACAATGTGTACACAATACCACATGTAGACGACACCACATGCACGATATGTACATGACACCTCATGTACACAACGCCAAATGAACAACATGTACATGACACCACCTATACACAACACCACTTGTACAACATGTACACAACACCACATGTAAAATCATGTACACCACACCATCTGTACATAGCACCATATTTACAGCATGCAAAAAACACCATATGTACATAGCACTTCATATACGTCATGTACATACGACCATACATACAAAGCACCACATATCCAACATTCACACAACGCCATATGCACACAACATTGCATATCTAACATGCAAACAATATGATATGTACCTGTCGCTACATATCTAACATGTACATAGCACTATCTATACCTATAACTGCATATGAAATACACACACAACGCCATATATAAAACAAGCATACAACATCATACGTATACACTACTACATATGTAATATTACACATTGCCATAGGTATAATCACTGAATATACAACATGCAAAACATATACAAAAAAATAGAACTATACCTCAATAGCCACACGCTGAGCCCACAAGGAACCTTGCTTCTAGTGTCTTTCCACTATCCATCCTTATCCTAACATGCCATGGATTAGACTACTTTCACTTCGTTCATGCACTCCTTAGCATTACCTGTCCATAACATAAACATAGGCATAGTACAAGCATATAATATCAATTCATTCCCACATGATACCAACCTTATATATCTATCCAAGTTACTCTTCCCAGATGATTCCTCATTAGAAAAAGAATATCTTCATGTCATTCCCCCATATAAGAAATTATTCCTCCACAAGAATGATCCTTGAAAACCCTCTAAGACAACATCATATATACATGCACAAATGCATATATATAATCATTAGCATAAAAAAATTACAGTCATGTCATACAATGACATTCGTATATACATATAAAAATAAACATAAAACCATCATGATCCATGATGACCTTGTCAATTAATGACATACATACAGACTTACATACATGCATACATATATGCATTCATAAAAATCAACATACAACAATCATGATCCCTTCAGAAAGTGGCCTATATATATATATACACACATTATTGTAATCATGATCACAATATAATTACAATATATCATAAGGCCTAGGTTAATAAAAATCATTTTATGTGTGCATAGCATGCACAACATTGAGAACAATAGTTCCCATCATAGCTAACAAATCTAACACCTTATATCAATTCACATTATCCTTCATGTTACCTTTCTTTCATATGTTCTGCCACCTTCCATTTACCTGAATCGACTCAACCAATCTAACCAACCATCATATTCTTACCTTTCGTTGCGCTTACTCATGCACCGCATTTCATCCGAGTCTTTCCTTACCTGTTGGGTTTCATTCAAATCTTCCCGAGTTCCATTAAATTCCTCTTTCCCCAATCAATTCCCAAGACTCTCAAAAAATAAAATACAATCATAGGGAACAAAAGAAAAATACCACAAAAACTAATAACAATTGAACGACACAAAAAAGTGGTATGCACTAGACATAAAAAAAACTGCAAATGAAACTTAAAAAATGACAAAATACAAAACATATAAGACTCTAAAAAAACACCATGAATCAATCCCCATGGTTCCCAATGGTTCCAAAGGAAAGCTTTGCATGATACTTCTTCAATATTTCATGGAAACATCTTTCCATGTAATCCTTTGCATCATACTACCACAAACACATAATTGTCATCCCATAAATAAACATAACAACATGCTAGTTACCTTGCCTTGTCATGCCAAGCACATTTCCTTGTAAGTGAACATGTATACCTCTCAAGGAGCTCCAATTCCTTGATGAATCCAACCATAGCTAGATATCACTTTTTATACCTGTAAAATACATGTCCATGAATATAACATATATCCATATAATGTCATACTAATTCAATGTTAAGAGCATTCGTGTATGCAAAGAAATCATTCATTTGGAATTAGGGTTTCCAAACATATCCAAAGGCATTCTTTTCCAATCCATTTCTTTCACCATTTACCTTTTCTACAATTGAGTCTTACAACATTCTATCACATCACCCAACTGTTAGTTATATAAACACTTCAATTATTACCTTGTCATGCTAATACAAAGCATGTTTCCCTGCAACTGTTTACACATATCAATAAGATATTCCAAATATCAAGACATCATAAATGCACAGTCAACCTAGATTATTATGACATAATAGAAAAATTAAGTCAGCTCATGCGTGAATGTCATAACCCGAACCATCTACCTAGGCCAATCCAATTTAGCATGATACATATAACATCAAGATATTAATGCTATAACCCTAATCATTATGTTAAATAACATATAGCATCAATATGACATCATTATTGGAATAAATACAAATTAACATATAACATATTCATCAAAAAAATATAACATAGTCATCAAATAATACCATGCCTGACTAGCCAAGGCATGTACATATGATCACACTAGGTAACTAACATCTACCATGTATGTATCCATCAAACCGACGAAATTAAAGGGATACACATAACAATAATGCATATGACTACACATATCAACTACCATTTATCACATATGTAGCTATGATAATAAAATGGAAAACATATAAGTAACCCTAATGCTTACAAAAACCATGACTCACATACATATATGCCAAGCATACAAACCTATATGAAAATATTCTCTTATCCCAAAGTTTAATGCTGCAGCTTCTCCTTGACGATCTAAATCTCCTACTCTACATTGTCCAACACATTAGCATCATAAAATACCAATATCATCATGATGACCTAATTGCATACAATGACCTCACAATTCATGATAAAATCCATTGTGCCAACTTAAATGGATAATACATAAGCATGAAAGCTTTTTAACAAAACTTGACCAACCAATGCATGTATGAAATGTAATGACATGTACCCAAGAATGCATAGAAAAAAACATGTATCCAAGAATAACCAAGAAATGGATGTACAACATTTAGCATCTGGAGTGTAAAAACTCTGATAAACTTTATAAGTATATATTATTATTGATAAAATATGAGATATATGATTACAATGAGGAATCGCTGAGGCTTTAAATATAGCCTCATATTGTCCCTTGGTGAAGAGGCATGATCTTTGATCATGCCTTTTCACTTAATAAAACCTAAGATAACTATATCTAACTAATAATTAATAAAATATACATAAAATTGCCCCTCTCTTAAAGATGCTTTGTCCTCAAAGCATATGTAATTATGGACAATGGTGATGAATGCCTGGGTTTCTTGAGCGGCGAGCTCTTGCTTCCCACATTTTAAAAAGATAGTGGAGCATCTTCTTGAGTTCAATATTTTGTTGATGTGGATAGTGACAAGATCTGATATTGATAGGGTTGGATCCTATCTTGAATTCTATTGGATGTTTGATTTTCCTATCGAGAGGCACTTTTATGGGTAGATCTTGGAATACTTTTTCGTGTTTCCGAACTATTCCTTGTTCTTCTGGTGACTCTTCGTGGCTCCCTTTTGAAGATAACATTTCTAACTGATGACATTGTACTGTAAATGCTGGTGCTCCTGTTTGAATCATCTTCGTCATCAGAGAGGAAGATACTATTCTGGGGCTTGGAATCCATACAACCTGTGTTTCTTCCCTTTCCACTTAAAACTTATAAACTCCTTCTGATGGTTGGCAGAATAAGAACCTAAATTTTGTAGCCATTGAATTCCTAAGACCACATATACTCCTCGTAATGGAATGGTGTAGAATGGAGATTCTAAATGAATTTTTTTTTATCTATAGTTTTAATTTATGGCAATTCCCTACTTGCTCAATCTTCTTACCATTGGCCACCATTACCTTCATATTAGGCATGGGGAAGGTAAAGATGTTAAGTCTTTTTGCCATGGTTGAATCTAGAAAATTGTGGGTACTGCTAGTGTCGAAAAGAACCATTATGTTGTTGTTCTTGATATGTCCTCTTAACCTTAGGGTTTGAAGTTGTGATATACCTGTCATAGCTGATAATGACACTTGCGGAATAGTTTCGCCATCCACTTCTAGAGAGAACTCTAAGTTTTCTTCTAATCCTTCTATATATGAATCCTTATTGTTAGCGTCATTAGTTGCTTCACAACTGTATAGATTTTTCGCTTTTCCATTAGCACATATGTGCTTAGGGTCCCAGTTTTCACCACAACGCTTGCACTTGCCCTCTCTCATTCTTTGTTTTTCCACATTAGATTTTTATTCTTCATGAACATGGGGTGGGACATATTTTGTGTCATCTATATATTCAGTTGGAGGAAATATTTGTCTCGAATATACTTTTTATGGTTTTGATTACCTCTCAAATTTCTTTTTGGCAGCTTTTGCTTTTTTCCTTGCTACTTCTACTGATGTAATTTCATCAACTTCGAGCTCTTCTTGTATATGGATTTTAAGTCCTAAGATGAAAGACTGGATTAGACGAGATTCTAACAATCCTGGTACTCATGTTGCCAAGGTCTCCCATTCTCGAGTGTACTCATCCACATCTCCTTTTTGGTGTAATTTGATAAACGTTGAAAAAAACTTTTCTTCTTTTATGCCTTGAATCCTTTTGAAGAATTCATCCTTAAATTTCCTCCAACTAATAGCAAGCGTCGTCTTTTTCCACCACATATACCAATTATATGCTTCTCCTTCAATTTTCATGGAAGCATGCTTAATTTTTTCGTCATCACTAGTAATGTCATAAATCTCAAAATATTCTTCCGCTTTATTAAGCCATGCAACGCTATTTTTTTCATTACCATCAAACTTGGGTAGCTCGATTTTGGCTTTTCACTGATATGCTAATGGTGGAACAAGAAGGGGATATCGATTAGCAAATGCATTCCAGAACTGCTTATTTTGAAAATATGCAGTACTGTCTTCTTGATGATGTGGGGAATCGGTTTTTTCCTGATGCTCTTCTGAGTTCCCTGAATCTGCGGAATTGTTTTGTTGATTTTTTTCCATATTAGGAAATATTGGGGAGTGTGTTTGACTTAACTTATCTATCTTATCATTTAGCTTGTTGAAGAGTTCTGTCATCTTGTTCATTGCTTCGCTATGCTCTGTCATATTTTTCATTGCTTCGCTATGCTTTTCTGTGGCCTCGTGATGATTTGGCCACATTTGTCGTTCTATTCGATTTTTTGTATCATGAACCTTTTTGATGTCATTGGAGTGTCCTGCAACTGTACCTTCAAGATCAACTAATCTTTTTCCGAATTCTTTGGAATTATTATTGATTTGTTTCTCGAGATCCACCAATTTCTTCTGGAATTCGGCCATCGACATCGATGAAGACATTGAACGTGTATGAGGTGGGGAATATTTTTCTGCCAGATTTTCCCTCTTTTTTTTTTAAATTAATTAATTAATTAATTAAACTAATTTTTTTTTGAAATAATATATATATATATATATATATGTGTGTGTGTGTGTGTGGAAAATTTTTTGTTAACTTTGAAAAGTCACGTTGTTTTTAAAAGTCATGTTGTTTTAAAAAGGGTGAATGGGTTTTAATACCATGGGAAATTACCATGGGCTCCAAAACCACGAGCTTGTAAACCACGAGCAATTACTCTTCCTTATTTCTTTTTACTTCTTTATATATATCTCTTTTTTATGTTTCTTTTTTTCTTCTTTTTAATTTATTTCCCCCTTTATGTTGACTTTCCTTCTCTCTTTTGATTTTTTTTATTAATATATTTCTTCCTTCTTCCTTTTTTAAACAAATGTTGTTGCCCACAAGCACTTGGTTTTAAAAAAATCTGCAATTATGGAATTTTCTTGTAATTCCTTAATTCTGGGTGATCACACAGATCCCAAAGAGTGATGGCTCTGATACCAATGGAGTGTAAGAACTATGATAAAATTTATAAGTATATATTATTATTGATAAATTATGAGATATATGATTACAATGGGGAATCACCGAGGCTTTAAATATAGCCTCATAGTGTCCCTTGGTGAAGAGGCATGATCTTTGATCATCCCCTTTCATTTAATAAAACCTAAGATAACTATATCTAACTAATAATTAATAAAATATACATAACAACATCATGTAAGAAAGCATACATGTCAATCC
This sequence comes from Pinus albicaulis, assembly GCA_034641835.2. Lineage (NCBI taxonomy): Eukaryota > Viridiplantae > Streptophyta > Pinopsida > Pinales > Pinaceae > Pinus > Pinus albicaulis. The sequence continues at coordinate 1,119,053,673 of CM076572.1, forward strand.
ATAAGCATGAAAAGTCATACACACATGACGACACATGTCCCAATGATGCCAACAACTTTCCCATGACGACATCATTGTAACCATGACCATCACCATGCACATGAAACAATCATATAGAGACCACAAGCATACTACACATGAATTCAACCAACATAAATGTATGATCCACACACCACCCATCCATCCTGAGAGTTAAACCATGCTCTGATACCAGTCTGTAACACCCTCCTCCCACATATTCCTAAGTTACTAGCCAACTGGGGTAAACATGCAAGGAGAGGATACTAATATGAGATTCAAAATCCTATATGACTTTAAGGAAGTGGAACCTCTGGAAACAAGACAAACAAACCTCACAAAACATCTACAACATCCTCAGGAGGTAACCCAACCATTCAGGTTGTTGACCCTTGAGGGGGACTGTTTTGACCCTTTTATGCCATAGTTGGAGGCATTCCAAGGAAAGGTAGTATCAGGGAGAATATAACCACAGTAAAAACACAACATGCATGCGAAAAGGGCCCCAAATGGCCAATAATGTGCTTGCAACTATTAGATTTGTGCCACTTTGTTAGCACCAGATCCGAGGTCACTGCCCAGAAATTCATGAAACTTTATGAGATGATAAATAACATTAAGAAAAAGGCACAAAATAAATCACATCATCAGGATCTCACATGGACCCCTCTTGTACATGATAAGTATTTCGTCAAACATATCACAAACATTGCATCTACAGGTGTAAACAACATATTTAAACATAGCCGTCTCATACTTATCTGAGAATCGATAAGAAGAACTGCTCCCTTAGACAATTAGCTACAATACAATCTATGTGACCATAGATATAGTGTGCATTCATTTACAAGTAAAAACATGGAGATAGCCATACATCATCACTCACAAAAAAGCATTCTTATAATCCAACATAATAACAGCAGAAATACAATAGATACAATAGAAATATAATCCACATAATATCGAGTAAAATTATATATAAAATGCCAAAGGAATGAATTTTCATTAATGAATATAGAAACCAACCAGGGATGGGAATACCACATTCAACCCAGCCATATATTGGATGAGAAATTTTTCTTTTTAGCCAATCACCCCGATGCCATATTCCAAGCATGAATGTGAGACTCGTAACCAACCAAAAAAACCCATACAAGCATGAATTCTATCGGATCTCTTCGCCTACACTGTCAGTAATTTGAGTGTCTCCTAGTCTCTTAGGCTTTAGGGTTGTAGTGGTGGTTTTAGTGAACAAGTGTACCAAACCACCGGTGCTTGGTAGGAATGCTTGCAGCCTACAAGCTATGGTCACGGGAAGAAAAGATGGTTAGTAGGTTAGTGAACACATGCTAATATATATAAAACACACTAAATTATGGAATTTATTATGCTGCATATAACAAGGAGAAAAAAAAATTAAACTAATACAAAAACAAAAACTCACAATGAGTCAAATGTACCAATAATGCAAACAATGGAATAAAATCCCCTCTTATTGACCACTATTAGTAAGAAATATAAAACGTTACACACTTGCCAAAGGATCCTTAGAACTATGGAGTTCTAAGACCCAGTTCAAGGATGTTTTTACCGTTGAGCTGTTGTCACAAGGCCTCTCTCTTCTCCAAAGGGATTGAAGCATTTGGGTCGCCAACAACCGAATCCTCTAATTCTAATGTTGCTCCAGATTACACACTATTGGTTTTCCAATCGGAAATTTGGCCAACATAACAATTTTTTCTCATTTTTTTCTTCTCATGGTGGAAATTTATAGGAAAATTAAAATCCTTCTTCCCTCTCTTGGTACAATTGTGGATGGTGACCCAAGAGAGAGGGTTGATTCCTTTGTGTGCCCACTTGATTCATTTGTGTGCTCACTTGAGGTCCCAATGTGGCTTAGGCGGCTGTCCTTGGGTGGCCTCAAGTGGAGGATCATTTCCTGAAGTGTGTCAAGTGGTCCTATATGGTGACTTCTGCCACTCCCAGGACCGCATGGGCTTTTGAGGGAAATAAGTGCAGACCAGTGTACCTATCGAGGAAAAATGCGCACAAGGAACATTTTTCCTCTGTCTTTGGTGTGCAATTTGAATTTTTCCTCTTCACCTTAGAGATTTTTTAATTTTTTCAGATCCTCTAATGTTCCTCAGCCCTATAAATCCTTCTGCTTGACATTTAATACTCTCATTTTTCTTGTTTTATTTTCCAGTGATAATACTTTCCCCCTAATGTGTGAGGTCTAGGAAGAATTGTATAGAGGAAATACATTATAGTTTCTTTTCTGTGTAACCTATGTTGAGAGAGAGAGAGAGACCTTCTTACAACCCAAGGTAGGAAACCCCTTACACTAGGTAGAAGAGTGACCATATTCTTTCAAAAACCTGCAAGAAATAGTATGATACAATAAATACAATTTTTCTGAGAGGTAGGCATGTCCCATGCTCGTAATGCTTTGGCTAGCTAAACAAATCTATCTGAAAGACAAAGGTTCTGTCTGTGTCACTGATATGGTAGTGATGTGTTGATTTTGTTGATGACGACGATTGATGATGCCCTCAGGGGAATTTTTTATTTGACGATAGGTTGAATGTGGTGCCTACATAGTAATCTTGGCATGGCATATAAATTCTCAATGTACGCATGGGTGTATCACTGGGACCTTCCCGTGTAAGCATTGCTGAAAGAGATGCTTATAATGGCACGAGTCTTCGAAAAATCAGAACAAAGTGCAATGGTTGTAAAGTATGATACCATCTTGACATGAAAGCTTGTATTGTAGTTGAATGCTAGGAGGATCAATTACATCTATGGGCAATGATGATTCCCACAGTTCCACATGAGGATTCCCCTATTGTGGTGAGGATCCATCCAAGGTACTTCTTCCTTCTTGGAGAATGGGTGTTGAAGTCAATAAAAAGAAAGACTCAACCGAACGAGAGAGCTACTAATGCAAGGGACCAAGGTATATGATTTGATAGGTTTAACATAGGCATGATGGTGAGGGTGACTAAAAAATGATGATGGGAGTTTAGTGGCACAAGGTAAGAGCATAAAAAATTAGTTTAGCAGTAGTCATAACTATTTCTCATGAGGAAATCCCCGGAGTCGGTAGGACGTCCAGGGTGGGTATATGTTGGTTATGAATGTCTTGGTGACTTTGTGTGGAAGGTGTGATGCTCCGACCAAGGGTGACAAGGGACTGCTACCATGGGAGAAAAATGGATGGACGAGCGGGGACTATTATCCATTCGAGATCTTTGTACACTTGCAAAAATAATGAAAAAATGGGATTGGATTGTACAAAACACATAGATGGGTGCCCCAAAAAAATGAAAATTCTTGCTCACTGATGATGTGGGGAAGGTATTTTTGCAGAGGGTGGGGGCCCCATTGGTTGGTCGCTAATGTCGGGATGATGAAGCAGATGGAAAATATCACATATGGACTATGTTGATGGAGGGATGGTAGGCCAAATGTGAGACACGATGGTGTGTATTCGATTTGCTTGTAAGAAATGCTAGTCCTGGAAAGGCGTTTTATTTCGATATAATAAAACTTGACCTGATGCATGGTGGATGAATGGACATGAAGTGCTTCCCGAATTGAGGTGGTATGGCCATAGCATTGTGATTTTCTGATGCATGGTCTACTTTGAGTGACGAACACCATGGAGGGGAGGCTCTATTGACCAATAGGGATGTTTATCATGTGCAAGTTGGGGAGATGATAAAGATGGTCGGGTGTTTCAATCCTGTCGTTTATTTATTGTGGAGAAATGATGCTAGGATATGCATAGTTTTTTTGGGACTCTATCATGCTAAGGGTAAAATGATACCTGATCTGGGACCTTCAGTGCATGAGGAAATGGATGATTTTTTATGTCATACAATACCTGCAACAAAATACCCCAAGTGAAAGAATATTTCTTATTCAAATATTATTGAAAGCATGTTCTCAATGAACAAAGTATAAGAGAGGGCATACCTGTTGGGACTAAAAATTTATTTTTTCAGAGGTGTGAATGTGTGGAGCCTGATTTGGGCATTATGAGGTGATAATCACTGTGTTTCTTTCAGCTTTGAAATTGATTCCTCTAATATATCATTATGGTCGTTAAAATGATCTGAAAAGGGCGATATATAGTCCAAAATGGCTCATTTTAGCTCAGGCCAGGTGGCAATATCGTTCTCTACAATAGTGGTACTAAGCCCAGGAATTTCCGAGTAATACCATGTGAAGAAATATCGATAATCTTGCAACAACTAGTGTAAAAGGTTATCTCTTCTTGTGAACATGCTGCCCTTAGCGATATTTCTTCGACTTTTTTCAGGATTTCAAGAGATATTCACCTTCATGGTAGGCGAAATGTTTGACATGTTCCCTTATTCAAAAACATCGGGTGCCGGAATGGGATTCTTGAACCAATCAACTTTCCCTCATGGAAGGAAATCTTTTGATTCAATCACATGAATCTCTTAGTTTCCTGTCTTGTTAGGGCTAAACATTTTTTCAAGAAGAAAAAACAAGTGGTGATGCATTGCATCCCACAGATAATGTGGCTCCACCATGGCCTCAAGGATATCCTCATATGAGTGGAATAAGGATGCTAAGGGGGATATATTCTGCGTAAGGCCGTGAGGAAGAGGTTTTGTCCCAATGGAGTTGGTCGATAGACATGAAAATTACTCCATCATCGATGTGGTGGAACTTTCCGCAGTCGACAGGGTGCATATGGATTGGGTTTGCACCATCGTTGGTGCAACTACTCTCGTTGATGCAGCTAACTCGACACCTATGACTGATGAGTAGACAACCCGAGTCATGGTTCCGATACATGATGATATGAATCGTATATGATGTATCATGTTGTCGACATTTGGTGGGGGAGGAATTTCCATCATGGCAACTTGTGTGGGAGCAAGGCTATATTTCTCATTAGGCTGAGCACTTTATAAAATTTGGAAGTTGTGCTTGGTGGAGAGGTGCCTGAATGTTACCATTAATGGGCATGCCTTTGTTTCACGGTTATGGCCAATGAAAATGGTGCATGGTACCACTGTGCCTACTGAGTAAATTTTGTGAGAACTAATGCTACACTTTGTTCCTGAAGTGGATACTTGGAAAGGATCAGTCATATGGGAGAGAGTCCTTTTCTGCCATTTCTGAGTTTTTGGTTTCGGTAGGTCTAACTCTTTTGGGGAGTGTATACTTAGTGCTACTCTTGCCGCTCGAAGCTTGGGGAGGTGCTCAAAATTCACAATATGGTGAAAATGTGAGCATATCTGGCAATAGTAGTCCAACATGATAGTTTGAAAACCATGATCAACCATGCTCTAACTTCGCATTGTGACAAGAGATTGTCACAATGTGAAAATCAACCATGGTCAACGATGGTTAACCAAGGTCCAATGTTGCATTGTGAGAAATATTCTCTCAATATAAAAATAAATCATGGTTAACCATGGTCCAAATTCAGATTGTGACAAATATTATGCCAATATGAAAATAAAACAAGGTCAACCATGTTTGTCTTAAGGTTTATAATATTTATCATAGGCATTATATACATTGGGTTTATAACCCCTTCGGTTTTTAGTATTAATCCTTTTGGTTTATTAGTCACTTGAGTTTATAATATCAATCTCTTGGGTTTATTAATCTAATAGTTCATATTCCTAGGGTAAAATATTATTCACAAAGTTTATAATATTAATCATAGTGCTTAATATAAATACATTAGGTTTATAACCATGTTCTACCATGGTCCAACATCACATTGTGACAATTATTGTCTCAATATGAAAATCTACCATGTTCAACCATCGTCAACCTTAGTTAATCATGGTAAACCATGGTCCAACCTCAAATTGTGACAAAGATTGTATTATTATGAAAATAAATCATGTTCAACCATGGTAAACCATAGTACAACGTTGCATTATGAAAAATATTGTCTCAATTTGAAAACTAACCATATTAAATCATGGTCAATCATGGTCAATATGAAAGGCAACCATGGTTAACCATATTCAATCATGGTCAACCGTGGTATAATGATACATTGTGACTAAGATCTTAGGGTTTATATACTTTGGGTTTACAATATTAGTCCATTGGGTTTAATTATTCCCTTAGGGTTTTACTATTAATCCCTTGGGATAATTTATGCCCTGGGTTTATAATATCAATCCCTTTTGTTTATTAATCTAAGGGTTTATATTCCTAGGGTATAATATTATTGATATGATTTATAATATTAAATCTAGGTTTTAATATAAATCTCTTGGGTTTATAATATAAATTCCTTGGGTTTATTAATGCCTTGTGTTTATAATATTAATAATCACTTACGTTTATAATATTAATCCCAAGGGCTTATAATATTAATCTCTTGGGTTACCAATATTAATACATTGGGTTTTAAATATTAATCCATTGGCTTTATTAATCTCTTAGGTTCATAATAATAATTCCTTAAGTTTATTAATCTCAGGGTTTATATTCCCAAGGTTTAATATTAATGCTAACAATTAGTGTTATTCCCTTGAGTTTATAATTCTTTGGATTTTTAATATTAATCACTTTGGTTTATTAATCCCTTTGGTTTATAATACTAATTTTGAGGTTTATAATATTAATGTTAGAGTTTAATTTTTATTTTAGGGTTTATAATATTTATATCCCTTGGGTTTATAATATTAAGCCCTTGGGTTTGTCATAATTATTTTATCAATATGGAAATCAATCATGGTCAACCATGGCCAACCATGGCCAACCATGGTCCAACACCACATTGTGACAAATATTATCTCAATATGAACATCAACCATAGTCAATTGTGGTCCAACATCGCATTGTGAGAAAGATTGTATCAATATGGAAATTAAACATGGTAAAACATGGCCAATCATGGTCAACCATGGTCACATTGTGACAGATTATCTCATTTTCCAACTTCGCATTTTGAAAATATGCTCACCCATTGTCCAACATTGCATTTTGAGAAAGATTTTCTCAATATGAAAATCAACCATGGTCAACCATTTTCCAACATCTCATTATGACAAATATTGTCTTGATATGAAAATCAATCATGGTCAACCATGGTCTGACATCGCATTGTGACAAAGTTTGTCTCAATATAAAAATAAAACAAGGGAAACCATGGTCAATCATGTTTATTTTAGGGTTTATAATATTTTTCTTACACTTTATATACCTTGGGTTTATAATATTAATCCATTCAGTTTAATATTATTCCCTTGGATTTATTTTTTACTTGGGTTAATAATATCAAAGCCTTAGGTTTATTAATCTAACGGTTCATATTCCTACCGAACAATATTATTCATATTTTTTATAATATTAATTTATGGTTTAATATAAATCCTTTGGGCTTATAGTCATCATCAACCATGGTTAGTCATGGTCCAATGTCGCATTATGACAAATATTATCCCTATAGGAAAATAAACCATGGTCAATCATGGTCAACCATGGTCCAATGTCACATTGTGAAAAATATTGTCTCAATATGAAAATAAACCATGATCGATCATGGTCATTCATGGTCAACCATGGTTGACCATGGTTAACCATTGCCCAATGCCGCATTGTGACAATGATTATCTTAATATGAAAATAAATCTTGATAAACCATAGTGAGCCATGATCCAACGTTGTATGGTGAGAAAGAATATCTCGATATGTAAATCAACCATGGTAAAAAATGTTCAACCATGTTTATTTTATTGTTTATATACTTATCATAGGGTTTTTATACCTTGGCTTATAAAATTTATCTTAGTGTTTACCATAGGATTTTCATGATACAAAAATCAGTCATGGTTAGCCAACATCAATCATGGTCCAACGTTGCACTGTGACAAAGGTTGTCTCAAAATGAAAATTAGCCATGTTTATTTTAGGTTTTATAATGTTTATCTTAAGATTTATATATTTATAGTTTATAATATTAATTCCTTGGGTTTAATTCATTCCTCTGGTTTTATAGTCCCTTTGTATTTTAGTATAAATCCCTTGGGATTATTAGCCCCTTGGGTTCATAATATCCATCTGTTGGGTTTATTAATCTAAGGGTTGATATTCCTAGGGTATAATATTATTCATAGGGTTTATAATATTAATCCTAGGGATAAATTTAAATAGTTTAGCTTTATAATCATGATCAACCATTGTCAACCATGCCCAACATTAGATTGTGACAAATATTTTATCAATATAAAAATAAACCATGTCAACCATCATCAACCATCGTCAACCATAGTAAATCACAGTCAACCATGGTCCAATGTCACATTGTGAAAAATATTGTATCAAAATAAAAATAAACCATGGTCAACCATGGTCCAATGCTGCACTGTGGCAAAGATTGTTTGAGTATGAAAACCAATCATTTTCAATTATGGTCAGTTATAGTCAACCATGGTCAACCATGGTCAATCATGGTCAACCATGGTTGAATGTCAGATTGTGAAAAATGTTGAATATGAAAATCAACCATGGTCAACGATCGTCAACTATGGTTAACCATGGTGTAACATTGAATTGTGACAAAGACAAATCATGGTTAATCATGGTGAACCATGGCAAATGAATAATGGTCAACCATGGTTAATAATCATGGTCACATTGCTACAAACATTGGCTCATGGTCCAATTGCACGTTGACAACCACGGTCATCCATGGTTAACCATAGCCAAACATGGTCCAACATCACATTGTGGGAAAAATGTCTCAATATTAAAATAAATCACGGCTAATCATGGTCAACCATGGCCAGGCAGTGTCCAATGTCTCATTGTGATAAATATTATCTCAATATTAGAATCAATCATGATCAACCATGGTCCCACGTCATATTATGACAAATATGGTCTCAATATGAACATAAAAAATGGTCAATCATGGTCAATAATGTTTATTTTAGGGTTTATAGTATTTATCTTAGGTTTTATATACCTTAGGTTTACAATATTAATCCCTTGGCCTTAATATTATTCCCTTGGGTTCTTTTGTGCCTTGGGTATAATATCAATCCCTTGGTTTTATTAATCTAAGGTTTCATATTCCTAGGGTTTATATTATTAATCCTAGGATTTAATATAAATCCCTTGGGTTTATAATATAAATTCCTTGAGTTTATAATGTTAATAATAGCTTACGTTTATAATATTAATCCCAATGGTTTATAATATCAAAATCTTTGGTTCTTAATATTAATCCCTTATTCTTTTATTTTTAATCCCTTGAGATTATAATAATAAGGGACCCACCTCTGTGCAAAGATTCTATTCCTAAGTCTATGAAGAAATACATATTTTACCCCACTCTGGTTTTGAACATGTGACCTCTTAGGAGGAAACACATGCTCTTAACCATTAGGCCTAGTTAATTTGTATTAATCATTTGTGTTCAATATTATGTCTTAGGGTTTATAATGCCTTGGGTTTATAATATTAATAATCCATTAATTTAATAATATCAATATTTATTATATTATTGATAATATCAATAATATTATAATATTATTATAATATAATAATTATTATGTATATATTATATTATAATAATATTTTATATATAGTTATTATTATTTTATTATTTATTAATATCAATATTAATATTGTCCACGTGGTCTTGGATAGATGGGGATGAGGTGCTCTATTAAGGCACTCCTTGATGTGAAGTCACTCGTTCAATTATGTGTTGTGATCGGGGTGATATATTGGAGATGATAAAGATGGACTCCCACTAATATTTATATATATATGAACAACATTCAATAATGTGATTGTGCATGTGAATCATATACACCTTTCAACATATATCAACCACATTTATTAATGTGATTGTGCTAGTTTAAAAGATATTAATAGAAATAAAAGCTTAAATATTTAACTAAGCAAGGTCCAGCAATATCAATGTACATTTATAAATATATTAATAATGTTAAACCATTTTTAATATGAACAACTAGTACATAAATAAAGTATTTTATTATCTAAACTTTGATGTCAACTCTGCATATATGTATATATTATATAATGTAAATAAAAATTATTATGGTACGAAAAATATTTCTTTAGTTTATCACGATGGAAAGTTTTCACTATGTTCTCATCTTTGCTTTCTGTTTGAGACTTTTATGGTGCAATATAGTCCTTCCCTTGCCCCAAGTGGGATTTCTTTTAGGGTATTATGGCACTAATGATTCTATGCACAATGAATTACTTGTAATATCTCGGACTTCTTTTCTAAGTTTTCCTAAATCATGCATATGTTTGTGCCACATAGTGGTATTGCGGTGGTCTAGTTTTATTTATGCCCTAGATTGGTCTAGGCTTGGTTTGATAGGACTTCTCTTTAGACATTGTTTTTTCCCTCCTATTCGTTCTTTCATGCCATATTCAGGTCTTGCTCCATTTGAAGGTTTGGATGATGTGCAATACTTAAAATGGGGTACTTCTTGAGGCACCTAACTCTATTAACATCTCGTTTGGTCTTGAATTGTTTGGTTGCAATCAAATTTGGTATACAACATTTGCTAGTTTTTGGGTTAACGATCTGTGGTGTGCTAGCAACTTCTAATTATGGATTCAATACTTTCCTTGGGATCCTAAGCCACTATATATCGTCCACTATTTTGTTGAGTTTTTTCCCTTTTAACACTTTTTCCCATCCCTCAAGCACCATGCCTGGAAGTTCACGTGCAATTGCGGAAGTGGAGGTTTCCACTCTCCCTAATGTAGAACTTTCCTTGGGCACAAGGGGCTGTAACTCATACCATTTTTCTATAACTTCCAATATTTTTGATGATTCATCACCTTGAGTCCCTGTCCATTGAAGATATATTTATCTAATTTTGAAATCCTAGAGAAGTTAGCCTAGTGGGTTCTTCACTTTGGTTAAACAAATGGCACATGGAAACAATGTCTTAACTCCATTACCATTCATTGGGAGATGAAAAACCTTTTGGGCAGGGTTGTGAAAGAGAAACATGAGTGGTCAAATGACATTACATCAACATTCTCCAATGGGATGTGAAACATATAACTACTCCATTGCTAAGGATCCTACTCTAGTCACTTCCTCAAAATTTTTATTTTATTACAATAGAACTTTTATCTGTAGATGAGTAGCTCATAAGCTTGGTTATTTCCACACTTGGTTTTATTTTGGTTAAATTTTCTTGAAAAATAAACTATCAATCTCTCTGGTTTTTCTTATGTAAATTGAGACTCCCTATCTCTTAATTTATATCTTGATGCTTTCATATTTTGAACTAATAACCAATATAAATAAAAATAAATAAATAAAACTAGAAAAGAAAAAAAGCATTTCAAATAGTTTAACTATTTTACATTTTAGTCTTTGGTATAGGTATAATTTTTTTGTTAATTTTATTAAAAGTTTTAGCAAAAATTTATTAAAATTACAATTGTATAAGCTATGCAATTCCAATATCAAAAATAAATAAATCTCTTTTCAAGTTTTGTAGTTTAATAGACAAATTTAATATTAACGAAAAACAAATATCTAATATAAGAACAAAACCATGAGTAAAATAAATATCATCTCGAGGAGAAAAACATTTTAAAATAGAAAGCTATCCTAAAAAAAATAAATTGATTCGCTGATAATATATGCTTAATGCGTTTAAACCCACAGAAATCTTTATTAAAAAAGGATTACAATCTAAAACATACGTTTGGCGATGGGTAATGCACATATGACATATAATGTCATATCTCCACGGTTGCAGCGGCTATAGCTACGCCCTTAAACTTTTCAGGTACATGGAATTCAATCAACTCGTGAGTTGACGGGTTTAACAGGCAACAAGGCTGACGCAGAATACTGTCAAAAAAATATGGCCGCGCCACTCTGCAGTGCACCCAGAACCACAAAATTTTGTTGGAATAAGACTTTCTCAACCCAATCGTTCTCCTCCGCATCATATTTCATCAAGCGTCGTTCAGTGAAGGCATACAGGTGCCCAGAAGCAACTAACGACGACGACCTGAACGATGGCACGAATGTCCACATATCTTCCACTCGTCTCCACACGCCCGTCATTGGATCATATATTTCTGCACTGTTTCCATCGCCGAATACAAAGAAATTTTCACCCAGAAAAACTCCATGACATTTGCCTACTTCTTGGTTCATTGGAGGCAGAATTTCCCACCTGTCTTCTTCCACATTGTAAGCCTCTGCTGCTGCAAGCAAATCATTTTGGTGTGCGTGAGAGGGTCGAACACTATTACTCTGTAGCTACTCTGCTTATATTTCGAGCCTGGCACATGCTGAATGATACAGATCAAGTGGTCACTTGTTGCAGAGGTCAGCCGGTCCTTAAATGAAACAAAACAAAAAACAAAATGAGAAGTGACCAACAATTCTTTACAATATTGCTGACAAAAAATTTGCCAAGAAAACAATAATGAAGTATTTGTGTTACCATGCTGTTCTTCCCGTTTAATGAGTCGCAGGTTGCCGTCCAGAAATTATGTGTCGCGCAATAATTTGCAGAGTGCCTTGGAGAAATTATGAATCGCTTGAAAATAAGGAGTGTGAATATATATAAAAAACCAGAACGATCATAATAGAACGAAAGTGAAAAATCCATATTGCTTTAATCAAGAAGTGAGCGTTAAAGATTTGAACGTTAAAACGTTAAAGATTTTAAAGTTTGCGTCAAATTATAACAAATGTGCACGTGTAAAATGGCTTTCACCTAAATTGAGCTGTTATCCAAATAGAAATATTTGAAGTAGCATTGTCCGTTCAATGAACTCTTTAGACGTCATGAAAATGTAAACTGTGAGAGATGGTTTGACCTAATTATTTTAGGTTTTAAAATAAAATTTGATCAGATATATTTTAAATTTTAAAGCTATCTATTTAATTGTGTTATGGTAAAGATATTGGAACGTATTACTTTATTTTTTTATTAAAATTAGTATAGTTATTAATGCATTTTAATTTATTAAATTATATTAAAATAATTTATTTTAATTTTGGATCTAGTAAATTTCTACTGTTATCAAATCTTTTTTTATTCTAAACCATGTTTGCATCTCAAAAGATTTGATTTTTCTTTTGAGGTGGGATGGACGTATGTTGGTATAATATGTACTTAGTAGCCTTGAAATATTTTATTTATCATTTAGGTTTTCTGCATTAAAATGTTAAAATATGCCCTTTCATATTTTTTTCCATGTATGTATACATTCAATTATTTTTAATATTAATATTTTCTAAAATATCACATATCAAATTATATTAACTATTGAAATAATTACAAATATTCATCATGCACTAAAAAGAAGCTATTAATGAAATAAAAATTCTCTCAATCATTCCCTCTCTCTACATGTTTCATATTAAACTCTTTTTAAAATATTCTGCCACATTGAAATATTTTATTTATAATATACAATATTTCTTTGTTATTGATGTTTTCAAAATATCATATATCAGCTCCATATTAGAAATAAAATAAATTACACATCTCCCCATTTATGGAAAGTGAAAATATAAGATTTTTTTTTTTTTTTTTTTAAATTTACATTACTCTATATTTCTCTATTTAAAATAGATATAAAATTATGTTATTTAATATATACTTTGAAATATTTTACTTTTTTTCCGGAAAAAGAAAAATCAAACTTTCTATTATGATCATAAAAAGTTACATAGTATATGCCCATTGGCATTTCGATAAACTGTATGTTTTCCCCTCAGCCAGAGATGAAAGAACATAGATTTTACAGCTATAAGGAAAGCAACACCATTGTTTCCACTAGCCTTAACAAGCTTTTAAAGATATAGCCCCTGTGTTGACCCCTTGCTTCCCAAGAAAAGGAAAAACATCCCTAAACAACAGTGAAAACTAGGCCTTTTGCTGATTTTTACACAAAAAACATTTGAGTAGTAAACGCTATTTCAAATGTACAAATTTTTGAAAATTGAAAAAACCCCTTTTTATCTCTGGGATCTCCTCACACGAGGAAAAAAATCTGAAACAGAGACCAAAAAAAGATGTACAATATAAGCAAGTCTGTATTACAATAAAACAAGAGTGTGTATAATTGAGTAAAACGAAAATAACTGATAGATTTATCATTTAGAGAGAGAATGGAGGTTGATCCAGGACCCTAATTAGTTCTCCTTTGAATTCTTTGATTACCCAAGACCTCGTAGCTTGTTGTATGCTGTCCTTAGATAGGAGGTCCGCGTCCATGTTTCGTTCCTTGTAAATATGACAAGAAAATATTTGATTAAAATGAGCTTTCAAGTTCAGAACCTCTTCTAATAATGGAAGCAGAATATAGATTTTGTATCTTTGAATTCCTCTAAACCATTTAATAATAACCATGGAGTCTCCAAATATTTGGGCTGCTCTCAACCCAGGTTGAGAAAGCCAGCACTGAAGCAATTTAAGTGATTGGAGCTCGGAAAATTTGTTTGTTCTAGATCCTAACCCCACAGAGGCTTTTAAGGTTATTCCTGAAGGGAAATGGATAGTGAGCCCTACCCCACACTTGTTCAAAGGGTCTGAAGCCCCATCAAAGTTGGCCCATGGAATATCACCCCTGATTTCTTCCTCCTTAATGACTCTAACAGGTTGGGATTCCTTGGGGATAGGAATACGTTCGTATATCAAGGCCCCTTTCAATGAAAGAAGAGCTACAAGAATCATAGTGTCCCTAAAGATAAGCTGGCTCCTGGAAATCCAAGTTCCCCATGAGACAATTAGCGGGACATTTCTCACCCGGTCATTAGGGGCTTCATTCCACCACTTTTGCCAATCCTCTGAGATGGAGGGACCTTCCCATTGCTAGCAGAGGTTTAGAAGCCTTAAATATTTTTCCCATAAACAAATGTTAAAGGGTCAGGATAGGAAAAGCTGCTGAAAAAATTCCTTATTCTTTTTGCACAGTGAGCACCAACCTAGCCCAATCTTGGTTCTTTTCTGCTTATCATCCCAGGAAGGTGCTTTGTTCTTTAAAATACACCTGAAGAAGAGCCTCGATTTTGGTGGGCACATGAGTTCCCACAATGGCTTATACCACCACTCCGGCTCAGCCCACCCTTTTTGAGCCATTAGCCATTTGTATCCAAATTTTGGGGCATACTGGCCTATGGGGGAGTGTACCCATCTCATAGCATCCGATCTCTCTTGAATGCAGACATTTGTTCTTTGAAAATCACTTGTATATCCATTCCATTCTTCCCTCCAGCTTCCTTCAAGCTAAAGGTCCTCCCCTGAATTCCACACTTGTATTAAAATGTTTGATTGGCCTAATTGATCAATATTACTCGGATAGCGGATTCCTCTGCTAGCAAGATGCTCAAGAAAATCTCTAGAGAGTGAAAATCCCTCGTTGCACCCTACCCAAGGGTCCTGCCCAAGTATGACCTATTGGCCATTTCCTACATGCTAAGACAAACCTTGTTTAATTATCCTGATAGAGGCCAGAGTGGCTTTCCAAACAATCAAGGCGTTTTGTACCTTTTTTCAGGTAAGCGCAGTTAGTCACCCATTGACATAGGGTCAATGTATTTTCTCTTAACCACTGTTGTCCATAAATTCTCTAGGGTGATATGTCTCCATCCCAGCTTTGCCACCAAAGAAGGGGTGAAAGACAAGAGCTTCTTAATTCCCCATCCTCCCCAAGCCTTTGGTCTCGCCACTTTCTCCCACGTAACCCACGGAAGAACATATTCTACCTTTGATCCTGCCCACAAAAAGTTGTTACATATCTTCTTTATTTTTGAGAGTATACCTTTTGGGACCCAAGTTAAAGCAACCTAATACACAAAATTTTACAATGCAACTGCTTTGATGAGCACAAGCCTTCCTACCCTAGACAGCCATTTGAAGCTCCACTGCTTCATTCTAGTCTCGATTTTTGCCACTAGCCAGTGCCAATCCCGAGTTCTATAGGAGTCTAGCTTTAAATAGAACCCCAAGTACTTAAAGTTGTCATTGAAATATTTAACTTCAAAGGGGAGCACCTCAGAAATTCTATCCGCTTCTGCCCTTGAAAACCTTTCCATGGTTATAGAGGATTTTTGTCTGTTGATGCTCAGGCCCATTGCCTTGAGAAAAAGATCCAACATTGATTTGATTCGTCTGATGTCTTCACTACTTCCATTTCTGAACATAAAGATATCATCTACAAATAAAAAATGAGTGATGGATAGGTTGATTGCCACTTCAATTCCTTTCAATTCGCCTCTCCTTTTTGCATCATGGATCATCTGACTTAGGCCTTCTGTTGTAAGGAGGAAGAGGAGAGGCGATAAAGGGCAACCCTGACGAACACCCCTATGAGCTAGAGAGAAAGGAGTTGCAGCCATGTTGATCAGAATGGCAATGCTAGTAGTTGTGATACATCCCATCACCTAATTTATGAAATTGTTCCTAAACCCCAGATGGGTCATGAGCAGCCGAAGGTACAACCAACTTATTTGGTCATATGCTTTAGATAGGTCCATTTTCACTATCGTTCCTTTCTCCCCTCTTCTCTTGAGACTGTGTAGAGATTCCCGAGCCACATCTACCACCTCATGAATTTACCTTCCATCCAAAAAACCAAATTGTTCCTTAGAGATGTTTTTTGAGAGGAAAGGCTTTATGTGAGTGGCGATCACCTTTGCAATAATTTTGTAGACACAGGTCCAAAGAGAGATAGGCCTCAAGTCCTCAAAGGATTTGGGATCCTCCTTTTTGGGGATGAGAGTGAGGAAGGTGGAATTGAAGGGTTGGTGGATGGTGTCGTTGATCCTTGACTCTTCTACCACCCCAAGCAAGTCCTCCCTGAGAGATTCAAAAAAATGTTGGAAGAATTCCACCATCCATCCACCTGGGCCACGACTTTTGTCCTTCTGCATTGACTTTAGAATCCCTTCCACCTCCTCTTTTGTCACTGGATCCATTATGCTATCATTTCCCTCCTCTTCAATATATCTAGGGAAGAATTGTGTCACTTTGATAACTTCTGCTATTGAGGGCTGTATTGGGGCTTTAAATAGAGATCTGAAGTGGTTGCATCCCATACTAGATATTTCCTTGAAGGATTTTGTGATTCTCCCTTCCTCTAATTACATCCCCTAAATGGTGTTTATATTTTTGCGCCCTTTCGCGTAATTTTGGGAAAAAATGGTATTTTCGTCCCCTGCTAACAACCAGCATGCCCTACATTTTAGGTGCCACATTTCTTCATTTTCAAGTAAAATTTTATTTCTGGTAAATTCTAGGCTCTTAATTCTATCCCTCATTTCATTTGTTTAATAGCCCACACCCTTCGGCTTTTCCAGCTGATCCAGTTCCTCATTTATCAACCGAAGGGTGTCCTCCTCCCTAGATTTTTTCGCTTTTTATCACTCCAAAGTGGCCTTTTTCATCTGTTTTAGGTTATCCATGACATGGATGCTCTTTCTTCCAAGCTGAACCTCCTCCCCCTTCCTCCAGGTGTCTTTAAACAATAGATTGAGTGACTCATCCTTAAGCCACGAATAGTTGAACTTGAAAGGGGCTCGAGGTTTCTTGTGGGGTCCCATGATTTCCACGTGAATAGGCAGGTGGTCTCAGACACCCCCTTCCCCCACCCAATGCCGGAAGATCGAGGGTTGGGTTACCAGCTCCTCTTTTAGAAGAAAAATATCCAGCTTTTTTGCCACCCTGTCCTCTCCAGCTCTTTTTTTCCTTGAGGTGGGTCTTGGCTTAATTAATTTTGCATCCACCAGATGCAAAGAACCTATCTTGTTTAGGAAAAATTCTGTGAGAGGGTCTGCTCGAGCAGAAGCACCCCAGGCTTCTAAGAGCCCCAGAGAAAAATTCAAATCCTCTCCCATAATGAGGTTTGGATCTTTCATAGATGATTTGGAAAACAACTTATTCCAGAAGGAGACCCTGTCCAAGCATGCACCATAAAAATTTAGTAATAGGTGAGGATGGCAGAGTTCATTGGAATAGACTTCCATTGCTAAGACATTGTCCATTCCCCAATAGTTAATCTCCTTCAATATTCCAGACTTAATACCCAACGCCAGACCCCCGGACCTCCCTAAACTATCCATAGTCTGAAAGGACCAACCCAGGAAAATTTTGGACAGAGCTCCAACAATTTCCTCCCCTGCTCCCAAGGTCTCTTGAAGCATAAGGACATCATGCTCATAGGATTTCACCAAAGCCCTAAGTGCTAGTTTTTTAGGTTGACTAGCAAACCCCCTATAGTTGAAGGATAGAATGACCATCAATAACCCAGGGAGGGGGTCTACACTGCTCTAAGAACCCTTGAAAGAGAAATTTGTTTCCCATCAACAATGTCAAGTTTTTCCCTTACGTGGGATTTCGAAAAAATTGATTTCCGACCCCTAGTCTTCCTCGAACCGACTAGGAGAGGCTAAGGTCCAAGAACTCCCACCACATTCTGAGGCATAAGCTTCTTATCTCTGGGTATAAGGTTATAAGGAGGTTTCTCCGCAAGGTAGGATAAGGAGGGGGGAGGCTTAGGGCCTGAGATGATAGGAGGATCAATGAGGAGTTCAGGAATAGAAGTAATGATATTGTCCAAAGTCTTCGAAACATATTTCATATGAATAGATCCCATTATGACAGGCCTGTAGGGACCAACCATTGAAAGAGATGAAATAGACGTAAACAAAGAGGAGCATTGAGATATGATGGGGTCTAGGATCGTACCCTCTTGCTGAGGTGCTGAGGTCACAATGTCTAAAGAACCAGTGGGAATGAGGGGCTACTCCTTCTACTGATTATGTGTAATGGGACTTCTTGCCTCTGTCTACATATCTTGAGGGCCCTCTTTTGGCTTTTGTCCATTTTCTCCTTCCAAACCTTCCATCGGCTCCCCTTCAACTTATCTGAGCTCCTCTTCTTCCTGAATCTTGGCTGGCATTCGGGTCTCCCTCTTCTACTTCCTTCTTCTTCGATGGCCTAAAGGGAAATCCTTAACCAAATGACCATATTTGTAACATCGTTGGCATCAAAAGGGCATATGTTCATAGTCGAGCATCTAGGTAAAAGAAAGGTTCTTTTACTTTAGATGTATCTCCTCAGCTAGTACTTATTTTGGGTTAAGACTGACTAGAATTCTTGCTGCATTCTTGTCCATAGTCTGTTGGTAAGACGTATCCACATCCAGAAACTGATGAAGTGTGTTCCCAATCGATCTAAAAGTTGATTCCATCTAGAAAGGGGGAGGCAGTCCTGGAAGTTTAACTTACACTGGGGTTTCCTCAATTTTCTCCCATTACGCATCAAACAACGGTGTCCATTTCCTAAAAAGAATAGGTTGTTTCCCAAAATTCTAGTTGTGCCACAATACCCATTCAAATGATTCATTCTTTGCAAATTTGATCATACAAAACCCTCTAGCTTGGGTTTGGACTTCGACATGTCTCTCTAGAGCCTCTAACTACGCTTTTGAGGTCCATTCTGATATGTATTTTACCGTGAATTTCCTCCCTTTGACTATGCCTACTAGAATTTTTTCAGCAGCTTCCATTACCTCGTCTATTTAAATGTCAATCCCAAACACACAACATGGGATTTCTTCCTTTTTCCTGATCAACTTAATTTTCTTTCTCTTATTTCCTACAACCCCACTCCTTCCTCCTTTCTCAGCCCCCTGCGGGGTTTCAAGAGCTTTTGGCCCTTCTAGATCGAGCGACCCAGGTGGCCCTTCCGCCTAAAATTAGGGATTCTCCCTCCTGCTTGATCGCTTATGGCCCCAGAGCCTGCATGCACCTCCACTTCTCTGTGAACACCCAAACACCACTCATGTTCCTGATGTTGTCTTGTGGGTAGGATCCCACCTACATATCCGATCTCTAGCTCTCTGATGAGTATAGGGTTTTAAAAAATACTTTTTCCAACCTTTGGCGAAGTTCCCACCACGTCAAAACCCTGTAATGGGTGGAAATCCTCGTACTGTCGGGTCTCTTTCCATTGAAAGGGAATTTTGTGAGCAAACGAGGTGTCCAAATGGAATCCTCTGATCAGATCCTGCTGAAAATGGGCTTCTTCTAGGAAAGCCTTCAAACCTACATTCCCTTGTATCCCACATATAGCAACAATGTCCTCTAACCCTCCCGAGAATAACTGATTTTTAAGACCACCGGGCATAGGATTACTTACATGAGCTACCACGAAGTCCGCTTCTGTCGTCCTCTCAGGATTTAAAAGATGGTGATGTAGGTCAGGTCTGCTATTCGCCTTCCTATCACTGTTGAAGGTATTGAGAAGGCTTTACTCCAAAAAGTCTATCCTATTCCCTGTGCCCCAGATGTCCCCCGAACCTCTGAGCTTTGAACCTTGAAATATTTTAGTTATGATTGACAATAACATCCATTTTGTTATTAATATATTTGTGTTTTAAATATCAAATCTAAAAGTGGGAATAGAATGATTTACACATTAGGTAATATCCATAATCATATTTCATGTCATATCCATATTAAATAGTGAATAAATCACATTTCTTCCTCATAGTAAAATAATTTTATTTATTTTTATTCATCACCATATTAACTAGTGAAGAAATTGCATTTTTTTCCTCATGCTAAAAGGTAAATTATTTCACTTACTTTCATTTACTTAATATCTCTATATAAATTTATGTAAAATCTAGGTGTTAATTATTGAGGTATTTTAATTATAGCGGATATTAATTTTTTTTAATACTATTTTTAATTTGTTAATATTAATTATTATCTTAATATTTTAGAGCTTTCTAACGATGTATCATGTGTGTCAAATGGAGATAGTATGCCAAAGTTACAACCCCGGGAAGTTGAAACACCAATTTACCCAAACGGGGCCCACAGTTGGCGCTTCATATCCTAGGGTTAGGTTTTTGGACGTTTAGAGTTTTCCATTGTCTCTCAATAATAAATAGGCCCTCGAGCCTCATTGCAAGATAGTTCAGAGGCATGTATCTGCCACATCTCTTCTCAGAGATAAGCTACCAGCACCCTAGCTATTTGATTTCCATTATATCTGTAAGAATATTTTTGTTCTTTGATATTAATGAAATGAAGCATTATTTCCATTGCATCTCTGTGTTTATAGCTATTTCTGTATTTTATTGAGTTCCTGCATAAATCCGGATCAGTGGTATTAGAGCAGATCTTCCCTTTCTCTGTTTTTATTTGCATGTCCCCAACGCGGTCAGGGTATAAGGAGTTAGGGCTTGATCTGGTTGAAACCTTACAAGATCAGCCTCACAAACCTTAACGACCTTCCATGGCAGAAGAAAAGAAAGACTAGGGAGCAAGAGACCTTATCAAAATATTGCTTGAGGATGCCCTCAAAAAACAAAGGAATGTGATGATGGATAACTTTGCTCAGATCCTTCAACGACTGCCCACCTACGATGCATCTGCATCTAAGAGCCACTCTGGAGGTGCCACTCCCTTCAAGGTACATGTAAACTTTGACATTCCTATATTTGAAGGCCAGATAGATGCAGACATCGTAGATAGATGGTTGAATTTGCTGGAAGGTTATTTCTCGGTCCATGATTTCTCTGACCGAGAAAATATTATTTTTTCACTTCTCAAAGCTGCCCCCCATGTCAAAGATTGGTGGGAAACCTACTGTGAGCAAAAGGACGGGACATAACCTTCTCTGTTCTCGGCTGCACCCACTTGGAATTCATTCCGAGATGGCATCAAGGAATAATATTACTCTGTGGAGAGCTATAAGGACAAGTGCATCCAATGGACCACGCTGCACCAACAAAAGGATCAAGATGTGCACAAACTAGTGAATTTGTTCCATACCCTACGTACAAAGTTGGGTATTAAATATTCAGAGAGACATTTGGTGCTCAAGTACCACAGTTGTTTGCATAGACACATTCAAGAGGAAATGGAGTTCCTCGACATTACACTGCTTGGCACGACATATCACTATGCCGCCAAGATCGAGAAAAAATTTAAGCAGAATAAGCGAGACTTTGGATCCGTGAATCTGAAGCCAGGGAAAGGCATGCCCGAATTGCAGAAAAAGGGGCAAGGCCAAAGCGAGGTGACTCAGAACAACACCTTAAATCCAAAGAGGAAACAGGGAAGTGGTGTGAATTTGATAATAGCCCCACTCACCGTACAAACGAGTGTCGAGCCAAACAATCCTTGGTGGTTGAACTAAAGGCACCCAAATTAGATGCATGTTCTGATCCTAAGTCAGAACCAGACAAAGGCGATGACAAAGGGAAGTAGATCATTGATGCAGATCCCAGTGCCATTGTTTCCACCACCAAGATCCAGAGGGAGGATCCCGAGGATCCAGAGGTGGGAGAGTGCCTCTTCCATTCGCAGATGTGGGTGAAGGGTTCTCCACTGCAATTCCTTGTCGATAGTGGAAGCCAAAAAGAACCTCATTTCAGCAGAGGTCATGAAGTGGCTCAACCTACCGACCATAGCACACCCATAGCCATATACCATCGGGTGGCTTCACCCAGGGAGAGATCTATGTGTTTGCAAGCAGTGCCGCCTTCCATACAGTATCAAGCCATTCACGGATGAGGTAGTGCGTGATGTTTCTCCCCTTGATGTAGCTGATGTATTATTGGGCCAACCATACTTATGGAGGCGACATGCTGTGTATGAGTCTAGGCCTCATGCTATTATTATTACTTTTGGAAATAACTTGTATAGGATATCAAAGGTAGTACCGCCTCCTGTCATCTCTTTGACTACTGAAAAACAACACAGTAAGATTGTTTCCCAAACCAAGAAATTTATTTTCCTTATAACTCTCTCACAAGGAAAGAATAATATTGTGGCCACAAACTCAAAATAGGGCTCCCCTGCACCGCTACAGCAGATGGACAAAGCCATGGAGGAATACGAGGACATTTTCTCCTCACTCATAGAGGTTCCTCTACACTGTCAGGATAAGCACTCCATTGATCTGACCCCCGAAGCACCGCCACCTGATGTTGCCATACCCCATAGAACTACATAAACAGATTCCACACATTCTCTGTCTGAGGCTAATAAATAAACCAAATTTACTAAACGCATCCAGCATGCCTGCCTGTAGGTCCATGACATCTTCAACAAATCTAATACCCAGTTTAACAGAATTTGCCTCATCTCATGGAGGATCTCAATGCAATGGGGACCATTGCTTCCTAAGGAGGGAGGAATGATCTAGGTGGATATCGGCGGCCACCCACTTATTCCATTTGGACCCGCACCATCAGTTCTTGCAGCTTTTCACTTTCAGCATAAATTACTATTTTTAGTAGGTTTTCGAGTCCTAAACTCCCAGAGCCATTTTGGGACCATAATTATCAAGGTGGATATTGGTGGCCTCCCACCTATTCCATTTGAAATGCCACCATCAGTCCTTTCATTTTTTTAGTTTCAGCACAACTTACTATTTTTAGCAGTTTTTTGGGTCATGAACTTCCGGAGCCATTTTGAGGCCCTAAACGAAGTTTTTGGGCATCGCGCCTCTGGAAAATATGATTCCATTTCGAAATCAATATTAGCGGTCAGTAGTTGTAATCCTCAGATAGATATTTTTAACGATGTATCATGTGTGTCAAACAGAGATAGTATGCCAAAGTTACGACCCTAGGAAATTGAAACACCAATTTACCCAAATGGGGCCCATAGTTTGCACTTCATCTCCTGGGGTTAGGTTTTTGGACGTTTATAGTTTTGCCATTGTTTCTCAATAATAAATAGGCCCTCGAGCCTCATTGTAAGACAGTTCAGAGGTATGTAGCCGCCACATCTCTTCTTATAAATTATCTACCAACGCCTTAGCTATTTGATTTCCATTGTGTCTATAAGCATATTTCTGTTATTTGATATTAATTAAATGAAGCATTATTTCCGCTGCATCTTTGTGTTTATGGATATTTTTGTATTTTATTGCATTCCTGCATAAATATGAATCAACTAAAAAAGAAAATAACTTAAAAATTAATAATTATAATGATGAATCAAACAAGTTTTTCAAATTAGCCCGAGGGATGTGTCTTGTTAGCTAGTGAACGTAATGTTAAGGTGTTCATGTTGTTGTGCATGTCATAGATTCAAACCTCATGTTACCTTGTTCGTGTTGTTGTGCACGTCATAGATTCAAACCTCATCGTACCAGCGAGTTGTGTTGGGGGCAGTGAAGTAGCACCTCAAAGTTATAGTGGCAGCCACTAGGGATTGACCTTGCGACTATGAGAGTCACTTGTTACTGATTCCGCTAGTCATAAAAAAACACTTGTGTCAAATAACAGAAAACCAAAGAAAAAATGAAAATAAAAAGAAATAAAAAAACATAGAATTAATGGTTATAAGTATAATGATAAGTAATAATTAATAATTAATAATTAAATCGACAAAGATTAAATTTATTTTTGGATCTGCCAAGCATTGGAAGGATTAAATCTCTTATGCAAATATTTTTTAGAGTGAAAAAAAATTAGATCCTCTTCGCCCATAAGAAATATTGAATTAAATGAATCTAAATTGATTTTAGCTTAAATATTAAATTCTATTAAATATATTTTAATATTTTATTTAATTTTAAAACTTTAAAACTACTCATTTATTTTAATTAATTTTAAAATGAAATAAATATGTTAAAGTGTAAATCCTTTAATTATATAAGTGGATTCCGTTAAATTATAATAGTGTTACATTCTATTTAGTTAAAATTTATAATTCTAAATATATCAATATATAAAATTCCAACTCTAATTTAAATATGATTTATATTCATAATAATAATATAATTTTAAAGTTAAAATTAATTATGGCATTAAATTAGTGCTTGAGAAATTTAATTAATATTTCAAAATTTCTTGTGGGATAATGAATGTACTTCTAAATAATGATTTGATTGTTAAAGCTTATGTGGAGGTGCGTTTTTTGAAAAAGGTTTAAGAGATTCACATATTATTTCTCCTTTATATTTGAACCTATCAATAATTGAGTTAAAATTTGAGCGAGTAACGTCATAGTTGCTTTTAGTTTTTTTTTCTTTAAATTTGTTTCCTCCATTACCACATTTATGGGGAGCTTAGTAATGAAAGTGGAATATTTCTAATTGACTAGGAATGATACTGAGAACCTAGAAGCTTTTGGGAGCCTCAACTTCAAGGAATGTGAATTTGGGAATGAGTTTCTAGTATGAATAAATATGTTTTTTTTTAATATTTTTTAAACTTAAATTATAATTTGTATTATAAAACTTACATCAAAGATATAAGGTGCCTCAAATTCAATAATAAAACAAAATTTTAGAAAGTGAAGTCTTTCGAGTATACTCTCAAAAATTCAAAACCTTAGGCTCCAGGTAAATTAAATTTTATAAGAGAGGATTATTTTTCAAATCCTTATCCTCTCTTCTATTCAAATTTTATAAGAGAAGCTCAATGATCATGGGAATTTATCCATATATTCTTCAAACAAACAAATTTATTTTAGCAATGGGCATTGGCATGCACCCTAAACCAATTCCTATCCAATATGTTTGAAATACAAATCTCATGAATGAAGGTATGGGATGGGGCCAATGGTTCCATGTCCAACCATAACCATTTCTACAATTTTTAAGAAGGTTCCTTTATTTTACATAATGTCTATATCTTTATTATTAGAACAAAGGATATGAAATAATTTTGAATAGGAGAAAGATGCATGCACATTTCTAATTCTCTTGATCACCTGGCATAGTTTATTGTCCCATGGAAGATAATTAGAAATGATATATATAATGATTGATTGAGAGTCTCCCCACACTAATAAGGACATTATATTCACTTTCTTTTCTAAGGAAAGTCCCTATAGGAGAGAATATGCTTATGATATTTTATTACCCAATGTGCTGAAAGACCAATTCCAATTGGATTCTTTGTTTCCACCAAGGAAAACGATCACCTTGCCACCCCTATATTATCTTTGGAAGCTCCATCAAATAAATATATATGTCAATATTGTGATTTAATCTAGTTTGAAATTCATCTTTTGACTTCCATAGTTTTCAAAATTTATGAGAGGAAATATGAAAGGATCATGAAGGGAAATATGAAGAATATTTTCTCCACACAATCCAAATTCTTGGTCATCCAATGAATTGGAATACGTGTTTTTCTAAGATTTATGAGGCCAAAATTCCTTGAAAATGGATAAGCCATTAATAGCTACACCCCATGGAGAGAATTTTTTCCCTTGAAAATACTTTTAGTTTTAGCTATCCATACTTTCCATAAAATATATTTAGGCAAGGAAACCCAAAGATCCTTGAAGGAATTTTGACCTTGCGTTGGTCCTCAATAATGACAATTCTAATAGGTGAAGTACTCATTTACTTTGGTTGGACAAATCAATAATTTCTGTAGAGAATGAAAAGAAAATTTCCACACCAACTGAATTAAGGGACATTCCAATAAAAAAATTAGAGAAAGACTATTCGTTAGAAGAATAAAGAATGAAATAAGAAGTACCAATTATTACCCTCGTTTTATATCCTTAACAATTAATATCTTATGATGTAATAACATCTAGAAAAATATATTAATTTTAGGGGGGTTATTTAGAACCCAAATATTTTCCCACATGCAATATATTGGAAGGATTCCTTGTGGGAAAAGTAGATTTACATATCCTTGTTGGACTGAATATTCAAAGGATTTCTATCCCCTTGCATTTCCATCCTTGTGCTTGAGATCACAACTTACAAATATAATTTTCAGGAAACAAAACTCCTTTTCTAAGGGCAACGACAAACTTTTGATATCCCATCCTTGCCAACTCCCTTCGTCCATGCAAGAAGAGATTTCCATATGTAAATGTTTACATTGAGAGTAAAACCAATCTTGGAGATGCACAAATTATATATTTTAAGATAGCGAAGGACTGCGAAGGATCCCATAGCTCCATATATTTATCTTCATCCCATTACTTGGAATATAGGTTAGATGCTCCTTAATGAGAAATAGGTTTGATGCTAGAAGCATTGAAATGGGGGAATCTCCTTAATCAAAAATATGAGAAGCATAACATAATATATGACCCTTAGAGAGGTATTTAAATTTAAGAACCTTCTTCTACAAATAATCATACTAAGATATTAATTTCCAAACCATTATTTCCAAAATTACCATGCTCATTAGCAATGGATGTCTAATACTTAAAAAATCATGCAATTTAAGTGTCTGGACAATAAGCCATTTAGCCAGGTCAAATGGAAAGGCTAAGGTGAAAAAACTGTCACACCTAGAAAAAACCATGCCAAGACAACAAGAAACCACATGCAACACTAGACATGGAATATATAGTAAGGAAATCACATATGTAAATCAATACGTGCAAAGAATCCTGCTATAGCTACTTGATTGTGCTTTTCCTTGTGTGTCCCTTCCTTCTTCTTGCCTTATTTCCTTTCTTGCTCCTACACCCTAGTGTTCCAACAATACTCTAAGTATCCAAGAGTATGAGACAAAGACCCAATAATAAGAGAGCTCCAAGAATACACTGAAAAAAGGTTAAACAAGAAAAAAACTTTCCCAGTGATCCTCATAAGCCTTTTTATAGAAGAGGCCCATATTTTCTTCATTCTCCATTATTTTCCTTAATTTTCCTCCTCACATTCAACTTATGACCTTTCACCTTCATTTTCTCCCATTTTCTATTATTTTTATAAATAAAATTCCAATTAATGCCTCATGCCTTTCCAAATCCTTTTACTTTTGCTTTGCCAATTTTCTTTAGCCATAATAAACCAAAATGAAAACTCGCTAGGATGTTTTTCCCAACATTCAGGTTGGAATAAGTGTCCCATCAATTGTGGTTATAATTTTTAACTTTTATTACATGGAATTTTCACCAAGGTTGTTACAGAACCCTCCCCATTCGACGAGCACCATCCTCGGTGTTCAATGACACCTACAACCAGCAAACCGCTGAAACAAAACATATTACCTATGGACTTTTATAACAAAACACATTATAGTATTTACAATGAATAAACTGTTGAAAACATGACAACATACTTCATACTGGTGTTTTATAACACAACTCATTATGTTATTTACAATAATATACACATATGAACATTCACTAAACTAGAAAATAAAAGGATACGATGCTCGTATCAACAACAAGGGAATCGAGAGGATCATACCTCCACGCTCAAAGCAGTACAAGGTTTCACTTCCTTCTGAGGATGTCTAGAATCCACTATCAGAGACAAGGCTGCATCCGATGTCCAATGCTACAATCCCGCACCACTATACCCAGAGTGAACAATTACCTACTCATTTTCCCAGGGCACACTCCAAATGTGCATCTTATTCCAACCGGAAATGATCATGACAAAAAAAAATCCATCCCCATCCTCCCCTTTTATTATACACACTCCCTTGGGCAACCCATTAATTCCATTCATTGAAGTCACTAATATTCAACATTCCATTGCGCTCCCCCATCTTGGGTAGTCCATCCCTTAGCAAGTCCTTGCATCGGAAGATACAAAAACCAAAACAAATCCCTACCTCAAAACCATTATAATAGTCATAACATTCTCATGGAAACCAATGGACATTATTGGGTACCAGTGTCCCACAATGGCCCTGATCCTTAATTCCTTTACCAACATACTGCTACGTGTTCCAATTCCTTTTATTGATGCTGCTAGTTCTTACATTCGGTTTCAACCACCCAACTGAGAATTTCAATGCTTCCTTTACCAAGCACATAATTTCTAGCAGATTCAAAATAAATCAAAATAAATCCACATCATACCTTATTGGTAGCTTGTCAATAAGGTACACTTTAAATCCTGTTCACTTCTTCTCACAACAAGTCAAACCAGTTGTCTGATCAAATCATTATGTATAAACATTCACATCAGGTTAGCTCAAAACACAACCATCACAGGTCAAAATCATAGATCACATGTACCCATTATAAACTAGAATGAAAAATCACATGTAATCATCATAGACCATAATCATAAATCACATGCATAGGTTAGTCGGTCCTTCATCAACTGTACTACAGTGAAAGCATACAGGTGCCTATAAGCAACTAACTACGACAACCTAAACGATTGCATGAATGTCCACATATCATCCACTTGTCTCTGCATTCCCGTATTTGAATCATATATTTCTACATTATTTCCATCGCTGAATATAAATAAATTTTCAGTGAGAAAACCTCCATGACATTTGCCTACTTATTGTTTCATTGGAGGCATAATTTCCCACCTGTCTTCTTCCAGATTGTAATCCTCTGCTGCTACAAGAAAATCATTTTGGATGTCTCTCCCACCCACAATGTAGATAAGCCCAGTGGAGGAAGAAACAAAGCAGATGAACCAGTGCCTTGGTGTGGGAATTTCGGCTACTCGGTGCCATTTGGAAGAAACAAAATAAAAAATATAAACTCCATATTAGAAATAAAGTAAATTACACATCTCCCTAGTTATGAAAAGTGAAAATATAAGATTTTTTTTAATTTACATTACTTTATTTTTCTCTATGTAAAATAGATATAAAATTATGTTATTTAATATATACTTTGAAATATTTTACTTATGATTGACAATAACATCGTGGGTGAAAATGTGAAGTTGGGTTACACTTTTGTGAGAATTGGGGGTGGAATTTTTTTTTCAGCAATAGTTTGGCCGAACTTTCTCAAACGTTCGGCCGAACTTTTTGAGAAAGTTTGGCTGAACTCGTTCTGCTGTTTAGATTGACGGCATACTGGCGATGTGGGAAAAATGATTTTTTGCCGGAGATGGGAAAACCAGAAACAACAATTCGGCTAAACTTTTAGTTCGGCCGAAATTTTAAAATAGTTCGGCAAAACTCATGTTTTATAAATATATCGCCCGTGATCTATTCTCACTTTCACGCATTTCTGTTCTCATTTTCTGTGTTTCGCACATTTCTGTTTCTTTTGCTCTGTTGCTGATCATATTTTGTTGAATTTTTGTGTCGACGTTAAGCAAATTTTGTGGCGCTGCTACTGCTCTGTTGCTAATCATATTTTGTTGAATTGCTACGGTGACGTTAAGTGAATTTCTAGGTAAGTATAATCCACCAATTTTCTTTCTCTCAAACCATTGAATGTTATATGTTCCAAGAGAATTATGGGTTTTCTAAGCTACTCTTAGGGATGTAGTAAAGTGCAGAAGCACTACTTAGTTTTGATATTTTGTTTTATTTTTGGCTTTTTACAACATTACAGTTGTAACTGCACAATCATTGTAAAAGCTTAGTTAAATCTCTGTTTGCAGACATTGGTGATAAGGGGACTTGAAACTTATTTCTCAAGTGTGTTTTATAGGGAAAAATGTCCAAGTCTAAAAAACTGTTAATATTTCTGTATCAAGTAGCAATACACCCTAGTCAACCTTTTTGTTAGCAAGAAAAAAATAGTAGATTTTCAATTGAAAGTAGAATTCCTCGGCTATACCTAAAAGGCCACTAATTCATGTTTTATATCTCTGTTGTATACCTTTTTGAAGCTAAAGTTAGGGTATTAGACAAAAACCCATAATTTTTGGTCAATAAAAAGTGGTGTAAATGAGGATTTTTGTTTTGTCTCAGCTTAAAATCTCCTCCTCCGTTGATGAATATGCTGGGTCAAAAAGGGACATATATAAGGATTCAATGATTCCAAATGTAGAAAGGGAGATGGAACTAAATGAGATGATAAGTGAAAATTTTGTTTTTAACTGAAAGTACACTGAGGATTTGACAAACTAGATTCTAGATTCATACATATGATTGGGATGATGAAAACCAAAAGCATTACTAAAAACAGGTACATTGGCAATATGTCACCTTTTACAGAGATACGGTAGAGAGAAACAAGTTAGAGAATTTCTTGAATATTTTTTTTGCTATTAAAAAAGCTTTTTGTTTTGTTTAAATTTTAAATTTACAAGAAAATTACAATGATTATACAAAATTTCCCCTCCAGAATGATCCTTAGGGGGAACCTGGAGTATCATCTGCTATTAACTATCACTAGTACTTGGGTGTTGTGACAGTCGCCAATTTAGATCTTCCTGCCTCAGATTTTTGGCAAACTAATAATTCTCTATGTAACTCAACTGCATGTTTTGACAACATATTTTGCTTAATATAAATTCCCCAGTTACGGTTTAAAAAAAATAAAATTAAAAGTCACCAAAAATATTGACAAGAAAACATATAGGTCACTTAACATTGTAAAGTTATACTTATTTGCACTTGTTTTGAAGATGAGATTTCCAAAGTTTCCAAAAAAATTACAACATGAGAATAAACACACAAACGGAAGAATTTTACCAGCTGTGCACCACCATTTATCATTCATTATCGTCACTCATCACCCAAATCAATTAAATATTAAATAGTGTCCTTTAAAGAGAGAGACGGACTGATAGGGCCATGGGGAGTAATATAATGGGACATCAAAACATCCCTGTTGGTGGGGTCTATTAGACAAAGAAAACAACCTTGATTAATATCTGTCTAATCTCCTATGTAGATGCACCATTAATATAGAGAAAATCAACATATACAATACAGATGACAATAGACAAAAGCACTAGGATTTATAGTGCTAAAACCCACACAATGTATAGGCCCTAGGGGAAACATCAGGATGGACATGAATTCCTATAGAATCTTATGAGAAACCAAGGTAAGAAATAAAAATCCATTTAAAGAAGCATTTCTTCTGCTTGCCTTGGGCTGATTCATACAATAGCAGCAACAAAAAACACAGATTGTTGAGGACCACAATTAGCCATTACTGTTTTCAGTTACAGAGAGTAATTGAAATAACTCTTCCTCTTGAGTTAGATGACAGTCCTTAGTTCAGCTCTTCGTATTGACAGTTAGCTGCTGAGTCATACAATAGAAGCAAAAAAAAACACAGATTGTTGAGGACCATAATGTAATCAAATCTGTTTTCAGTTACAAAGAGGAATTGAAATAACTCTTCCTCTTGAGCTAGATGACAGTCCTTAGTTTAGCTCTCTGTATTGACAGTTAGCTCAACAGATTTATTAGGGGAATACAGATCAGTTTAAGCAAAGGGAAACAAATCATCTGCTGTTAACTATCACTGGTACTTTACTTTTAGTAATACTAGTAATGGTTATGTATTAGTTATTGAATAAGCTTAATATGTGGAAACTTGTAATCTAACCAGTCATCCCATATTATAGAAACACTGCTTATCTCTACTAATTTTTGATCATGTAATTGTATCGACTTCTCATATTCATTGTGCTCTAATTACATATTGATAGGCCTAATAAGTGGTTACAGAATATTCCATAATATACTTCAAAACCAAAAGTGATTTGATAAAAACACATTAGCCAATAAACAAACCATTGAAACCAAAAGTGATTTGATACAAAACATAGGTTTTAACCTTATATAGGTAATTTTTTCAAATATATTCTTAATTTAAAATGAAAAATATTCAATGTAAAACACATGCATTCTTATACACCCTTATGTCTACGTAAAGTAGTTTGAGTGATTCCACGGGTCCTCTACACCCTTCATAGGGTATAATTGGGACAGTTGGTGTTAACTTCTACAAGTTCTATAGGCAGAGTCCGCAAAGGGCCAGGTAGCCTCTGGATCTCATATTTTATGAAAGGTGACATATCCAGTAAATGCCCCTACAGTCAATCTCTGGAATAGATCTAAATAAAAGTTTTTCATTTTCATATCCATGGTCTCAAACAATGAGAGAGAGAAAAAAAACCTTTTATATTCAATTTAAAACTCAAATTAGCCATAAAAGTTTCCCATTGAAACCAAAAGTGATTTGATACAAAACATAGGTGATTTGATTTAATGGCAATGTGTATCTTGAATATCTAGCCTAGTTATGTAATTGGTATGATATCCTTTTAGAAAAATATTTTTTAATGAAGAAAATATATCCATAGTTATCCACTGATATTTGTTCATAGACAACTATTCCATTTTGGACTTTTATATCTCAAAACTATGCTCATTTAATTTATGCATCTATATTTTTAAACTAATTGAAACGATTTTTATTACACCATAGGATTCATTTCAAAACTATGCTCATTTAATTTATGCATCTATATTTTTAAACTACTTGAAACTATTTTATTACACCATAGGAT
This sequence comes from Pinus albicaulis, assembly GCA_034641835.2. Taxonomy (NCBI): domain Eukaryota; kingdom Viridiplantae; phylum Streptophyta; class Pinopsida; order Pinales; family Pinaceae; genus Pinus; species Pinus albicaulis. The sequence goes on from CM076572.1 coordinate 1,119,086,885, forward strand.
TCATTTCGATATATCTCCCATTTTAATGGGGTGTATCACATTTCGAGAAAAACACATTAGCCATAAAAGTTTCCCATTGAAACCAAAAGTAATTTGATACAAAACATAGGCTTTAACATTATATAGTTAATTTTTCAAATATATTTTTAATGAAATGAAAAATATTCAATGTAAAACATATGCACATTAACATATAATTGTGATACTTTCCCTTCTTTCCAACTTAGTGGACATCATTCTAGAAAAATCCCTTTTAATGAAGCAGATATATATCCATAGTGGCATTGATATTTGTTCACAAACAACTCTTCCATTTTGGACATTTATATCTCAAAACTATGCTCATTTAATTTATGCATCTATATTTTATTACAACATAGGAATCATTTCGATATATCTCCCATTTAAATGGGGTGTATCACATCTCGAGAAAAACACATTAGCCATAAAAATTTCCCATTGAAACCAAAAGTGATAGGATACAAAACATATAGGTTTTAACCTTATATAGGTAATTGTTTCAAATATATTCTTAATTTAAAATGAAAAATATTCAATGTAAAACACATGCATTCTTATACACCCTTATATCTACGTAAAGTAGTTTGAGTGATTCCATAGGTCCTCTACACCCTTCATAGGGTATAATTGGGACAGGTAGTGTTAACTTCTACAAGTTCTATAGGCAGAGTCTGTAAAGGGCCAGATAGCTTGTGGATCTCATCTTTTGTGAAAGGTGACATATCCAGTAAATGCCCCTATATCTAAATAGAATTTTTTCATTTTCATATCCATGGTCTCAAATAAAGAGAGAGAGAAAAAACCTTTTATATTCAATGTAAAACAAAAATTAGCCATAAAAGTTTCTCATTGAAACCAAAAGTGATTTGATACAAAACATAGGTTTTAACCTTACATAGTTTAATTGTTTCAAATAGATTTTTAATAAAATGAAAAATATTCAATGTAAAAAACATAGTATTTAGAAAAAAAAAGTAATTTGATACAAAACATAGGTTTTAACCAAGTATATAGTTAATTTTTTTGAAAATAGATTCTTAACAAAATGAAAAATATTTAATGTAAAACACATGCACATTAACATATAATTGTGATATTTTCCCTTCTTTCCAGCTTAGTCCATCCTTCTAGAAATATCCATTTTAATGAAGCAAATATATCCATAGTGATCCACTGATATTTTTTCACCAACAACTATTCCATTTTGGACTTATATACCTCAAAACTATGCTCATTGAATTTATGCACCTATATCTTTAAACTACCTGAAACTATTTTATTTCACCATAGGAATCATTTCGATATGTCTACCATTTTAATGGGGTGTATCACATTGTGAGAAAAAACACATTAGCCATAAAAGTTTCCCATTGAAACCAAAAGTTCAATTTGATACAAAACATAGGTTTTAACCTTATCATTAAACTACTTAAAACTATTTTATTTCACCATAGGAATCATTTCGATATGTCTACCATTTTAATGGGGTGTATCACATTTCGAGAAAAAAAACAGTAGCCATAAAAGTTTCCCATTGAAACCAAAAGTTCAATTTGATACAAAACATAGGTTTTAACCTTATATAGGTAATTGTTTCAAATAGATTCTTAATTTAAAATGAAAAATATTCAATGTAAAACACATGCATTAACATATATAATTGTGATACTTTCCCTTCTTCCAAACTTAGTGGACATCCTTTTAGAAAAATATTTTTTAATGAAGAAAATATATCCATAGTGATCCACTGATATTTGTTCACAGACAACTATTCCATTTTGGACTTTTATATCTCAAAACTATGCTTATTGAATTTATGCATCTATATTTTTAAACTACTTGAAACTATTTTATTACACCATAGGATTCATTTCGATATATCTCCCATTTTAATGGGGTGTATCACATTTTGAGAAAAACACATTAGCCATAAAAATTTCCCATTGAAACTAAAAGTGATTTGATACGAAACATATAGGTTTTAACCTTATATATAGGTAATTTTTTCAAATATATTCTTAATTTAAAATGAAAAATATTCAATGTAAAACACATGCACATTAACATACAATTGTGATATTTTCCCTTCTTTCCAACTTAGTGGAAAACATTCTAGAAAATTCCCTTTCAATGAAGTAGATATATATCCATAGTGGCATTGATATTTGTTCACAAACAACTCTTACATTTTGGACTTTTATATCTCAAAACTATGCTCATTGAATTTATGCATCTATATTTTATTACAACATAGGAATCATTCCGTTATATCTCCCATTTTAATGGGGTGTATAACATTTCGAGAAAAAACACATTAGCCATAAAAGTTTCCCATTGAAACCAAAAGTTCAATTTGATACAAAACATATAGGTTTTAACCTTCTCTTTAAACTACTTGAAACTATTTTATTTCACCATAGGAATCATTTCGATATATCTACTATTTTAATGGGGTGCATCACATTTCGAGAAAAAACACATTAGCCATAACAGTTTCCCATTGAAACAAAAAGTTCAATTTGATACAAAACATAGGTTTTAACCTTATATCTAGGTAATTGTTTCAAATAGATTTTTAATTTAAAATGAAAAATATTCAATGTAAAACACATGCATTAACATATATAATTGTGATACTTTCCCTTCTTCCAAACTTAGTGGACATCCTTTTAGAAAAATATTTTTTAATGAAGCAAATATATCCATAGTGATCCATTGATATTTGTTCACAGACAACTATTCCATTTTGGACTTTTATATCTCAAAACTATGCTCATTTAATTTATGCATCTATATTTTTAAACTACTTGAAACTATTTTATTACACCGTAGGATCCATTTCGATATATCTCCCATTTTAATGGGGTGTATCACATTTCAAGAAAAACACATTAGCCATAAAAGTTTCCCATTGAAACCAAAAGTGATTTGATACGAAACATATAGGTTTTAACCTTATATATATAGGTAATTGTTTCAAATAGATTCTTAATTTAAAATGAAAAATATTCAATGTAAAATGCATGCGCATTAACATATAATTGTGATACTTTCCCTTCTTTCCAACTTAGTGGACATCATTCTTGAAAAATCTCTTTCAATGAAGCAGATATATATCCATAGTGGCATTGATATTTGTTCACAAACAACTCTTCCATTTTGGACTTTTATATATCAAAACTATGCTCATTGAATTTATTCATCTATATTTTATTAAAAAATAGGAATCATTTCAATATATCTCCCATTTTAATGGGGTGTATCATATTTCGAGAAAAAACACATTTTCCATAAAAGTTTCCCATTGAAACCAAAAGTTCAATTTGATACAAAACATATAGGTTTTAACCTTATCTTTAAACTACTTGAAACTATTTTATTTCACCATATGAATCATTTCGATATGTCTACCATTTTAATGGGGTGTATCACATTTCGAGAAAAAACACATTTGCCATAAAAGTTTCCCATTGAAACCAAAGTTCAATTTGATACAAAACATAGGTTTTAACCTTATATCTAGGTAATTTTCTCAAATAGATTCTTAATTTAAAATGAAAAATATTCAATGTAAAACACATGCATTAACATATATAATTGTGATACTTTCCCTTCTTCCAAACTTAGTGGACATCCTTTTAGCATTTTTTTTTTTAATGAAGCAAATATATCCATAGTGATCCACTGATATTTGTTCACAGACAACTATTCCATTTTGGACTTTTATATCTCAAAACTATGCTCATTGAATTTATTCATCTATATTTCTAAAATACTTGAAACTATTTTATTACACCATAGGATTCATTTCGATATATATACCATTTTAATGGGGTTTATCACATTTCGAGACAAACACATTAGCCATAAAAGTTTCCCATTGAAACCAAAGGTGATTTGATACGAAACATATAGGTTTTAATATTATATATAGGTAATTGTTTCAAATAGATTCTTAATTTAAAATTAAAAATATTCAATGTAAAACACATGCACAATAACATATAATTGTGATACTTTCCCTTTTTTCCAACTTAGTGGACATCATTCTAGAAAAATCCCTTTTAATGAAGCAGATATATATCCATAGTGGCATTGATATTTGTTCACAAACAACTCTTCCATTTTGGACTTTTATATATCAAAACTATGCTCATTGAATTTAGGCATCTATATTTTATTACAACATAGGAATCATTTCGATATATCTCCCATTTTAATGGGGTGTATCACATTTCGAGAAAAAAACACATTAGCCATAAAAGTTTCCCATTGAAACCAAAAGTTCAATTTGATACAAAACATATAGGTTTTAAACCTTATATAGGTAATTGTTTCAAATAGATTCCTAATTTAAAATGAAAAATATTCAATGTAAAAAAAATGCATTCTTATACACCCTTATGTCTACGTAAAGTAGTGTGAGTGATTCCACTGGTCCTCTACACCCTTCATAGGGTATAATTGGGACAGGTTGTGTTAACTTCTACCAGTTCTATAGGCAGAGTCTGTAAAGGGTCAGGTAGCCTCTGGATCTCATCTTTTATGAAAGGTGACATATCTAGTAAATGCCCCTACATTTAATCTCTAGAATAGATCTAAATAGAAGTTATTCATTTATCTCATGATCTTGTGTCATTTCTCCCATGCATTTGCAACAAATGTCATTTTAATATATATTTTTACTGATTTTGTTTTTTTTTTCGGGGATAAGAAAACCATTATATATGGTTGAAAATGGAAATTATGCATAGAAGTTTCTTGCTATCCCAATCCAGGGAAAGCAGTGATTACATATGTTCTTTCCAATATTGCGACCAACAAAGTCATCTAAAGGAAAATGAATATACCAGGAAGAACAAAAAACAACAAGGCATATTATATTGGATTGATAGAAGGCTTGGGAACAACTATGGAGTATGGATCAAATGGAATTGTAGTTTTCACCAATTCTGAACTTGTGTGCAACCAGATGAATGGTGTGTGCCAAGTTAAGAAGGAGAGGCTAAAAGAACTGCATGGACTAGAAAACAATATTGTTAGCCAATTTCAATTTTTTAGTATAAGACATTGTACAAATGTGAATAAGATGTCTGCTGATCTATTGCATGAGGCAATGCAAATTCAGGATTCATCTATCAAATATGAATTAATAGATGAATTAGAATTATACGAGGCAATGCCAATGCCAAATTCATCTCTCAAAAATGAATTGGTGTTGAGACACTCTTCTTCAAAAATTCAAGATTCATCTCTAAAAGATGAATTAGTTTTGAGACGCTCTTCTTAAAAAATTCAAGATTCATCTTCGAAGATGAATTAGTGTTGAGACACTCTCCTTCAAAATTTATTGATCGACATTGTAACATACCTTGGATATGTGTGTGTTGTGTACTTATAAATGCGTCTTTTTTAATGACCATGTGCTTTTTTCAATTATATACCAAGTGTGCTCCCACCACACCATGTAAAGCGCAACTTGGTGAACTTCACATTTGCAACAAGTGGTGAACTTCACATTTTTATGAAATTAAAATGCGGGGACTTCAACAAATTTTGTTTAAATGAAGTTTCACTTCTTTTTTAATGACATTGTGTTTTTTTCAATTTTATACCAAGTGTGCTGCCACCATGTAAAGCGCAATTTGGTGAAATTATCATTTTTATAATTTTTTTTACTCAAATTGAGTTTCACACATCAATTAGTGCTTTGAAAGTTGTGTTTTACATAATTTGTGTACACTAAATTACATTAATTTTCTGAAATTTATTTTGAATTTATTTTAAATCAGTCATTTAAAAAAATAATTGTAAATGTCCACCGTAGATATATATTTCATGGAGGATGAATGACGAAGAATATCAACAGAGTCCCATATCTCTACGAGAGGGGGGGGATCATGGATCGAGGGATGTTCATGGTATTTAAATATAATCTTAAATCTCCATACATGTGTGTACATATGGAATTGATTTTTTATCAACTTTTTGAGTTAAATTAGTTGTTAATAAGTTTCATTTTTTATTTTTTAGGAGCTAATAAGAGGAGAAGGGTCTCTACTCCATCCATGGAGCATGCCCATGGTTCACCCAGTCGTGGTATGGTTTGAACGCAATTTAATCAATGAATATGTACGTGTGTATTTATATGTATGAATGTATTTTTCAATTGATTATACATTCGTATTTGTTTATAAAGCTTCTCTCTCGTCTCGAGAGGTTGGTGATGGTTCAAATCCCCTTAGAGGGCCATCAATAAGTGCTAGCATGTTATGTGAAGGTGGTGACATTTATTCCCCCAGAGGCCAATAAACGACTGATGATGTTGGTTCTCAGCAGGTTCGTTCTGGTTTTCAACAATTTCAGGGTGGGGAAGATGCTAGCCAACCACGTCGAGGTTGCCATCAATTTCAATTTTTTTCATTCAATTTGTACAAATTTGTTTACATGTGTTTGTTCTAATATACAAAATTTTATATATTGATGCAGAGGCTGAAAATGCTCCAAATGTTGATCAAAAAAGATGCAGGGCAGAATGCTACATTCAAGAAGAAGGTTTTCCACCCACCACGACTTATCCGGCCGACATTTCTGATATACCTTGGGAAAGAAACATGGCGCAATGCACCTTAGAAATGTGTCAAAAACCTCATGCAAAATTGTAGAGAGATATCCTGGCTTTGACTCTACCTGCTGAGAGTCGACAAAGCTTGGAAATAGTTACACATTCTTTAGGCGAACTAGTATTTGTGTACCGAAATCTTGGGCCAACGACTGATACATTTGTAGAAGTCATGAGAAAAATAAAGGAAACAGTAATAGGTCTCGATAAAGGGGAGGATGTAAAACAAAGAGTTACAAAATAAATGGCGAAGTCAATGTTTAATTTCAAAGAAGGGCCAAAAATAAATATGTTGAATGTGCAATATTTCAAGCACCCCAATATAGCTCACTATTTGTATGATAGACACCTTGCGGCCTATGGAAGACTCCCATGGAATGACGAGCTTCCTCTTTATTTTGCAAAATTGTTTTATGCAGAATTATTTTTGGAAATGAAACCCAATTACAATGACCTTCCGTCTAAATTTTTTGGTCCTGGGAAAGGTCGATTGTGTGACCGTAGGGGCGCTAGGCATGATGTTGAGTTGCCTCACCCTGAGCCACCATTGGTTAGTCAACCTTTTCGGGTCGAAAATTTGTGGTCATAAATAGATGCAACTTCTCAAATTAGTCGAGAAGCAAGGGATTCCATCATTGACAATGTTCACAGTGGATTGGGTGGAGTCGATGTTTGTCTAAATCGACAAAGAGCACATGAGAATGCATGTGCCAATTTTGTGTATTGTACAGATGAAGAGATTGACAACATGAGTGTTGAAGATCTCAAAATATATGCAAAGAATTGTCGCAATGGTTGGCAAGACCTAATTCTTCATGAGGAAGAGGGCACGGGAACGGTATGTGTTAATGGTTAGGGTTCAATTATATTAACACATACATGTAAAATTTCTAATAAATACACATTTATATGTATACATTTATTTTTATGTACATTAATCTAACAAAAATTTATCATTATATGTTAAAACACCATTTGCAGTTGTTACGCATGATGAATGACGAAAATTTTAATATCACGTTCGGAGCCTCTGGTTAAAACAATCAAAATGGTCTCACCATCAAGATATGTTGACAAATGTTAGTGTTTTTTAAGTGATATTTTTAAAATAAATAATTGTGCACACATGTACATGTACATATATAATAATAAAATGTTTTAACAGATTCCGATTCCATTCGATGTTTTTTGGATGGCAGTACCTTCTTCTTCCTTGGGAGATGTACCTTCTACTTCCTTAGGAGATGTGTCAGATCCACAACAAGTATGGAAAAAATTTCACTTTTAAAATTTATGTTTTTAAGTTATATATATTCCACCTCAAAAAGTTCCATTAAAAAATGAGATATATCTATATCTTGAGTTATTTTAATTTTTTTGAATTTTAGGTTTTTGGAGATTTTCTTTTGGAGCCTCTCTTAGGAGATGTCCCAAATTCACCTGCAGAAGTATTCAATTTTTCACTTTTAAATATATATGTTTTTTTAAAAGTTATAATTTATAAATTGAAGTTTAAAAGTTTTATTATAAATTGAGATCTTGATCTTGAGTTATTTTATACTTTTAAAATTTTGAATTTTAGGTTTCTATAGAAGATTTCTTTAATCCACGGATTCTAGCGACGGAGATAGGAACATCCACACCATTTCAACCATTTGAACAAGTTATCTAACTTTTTTTTTTAATATTATTGAAAATAAATTTATATATACATGAATTTTCATCTAAATTTTTTTAATATATATATATATACATGTATAATGTATAGTTTACTGTTGGAGATGTTCCCATGGGGGACATTTTAGCAGGCGAGAAACAAATGGAGAGGTAACCTCATGAGGTATTGCATGATTTTTTTTTTTTTTTTTAATATTTTGTTTTTTACATGAAGTTCTATATATTTTCACTCATTTTTAAAACATCACATTTCAATGTTTGTACGTGCATTGTGTACAGGTTCCCCATGCTTCGCAAGATAGCTCGCGGATTGAGACTCTGCTAGGAAAGACACTACATCCATCTGTATTTGATGGACATGATTTCTATATTTGATTGAGATTTCTAGTCTTAAATTTACTTTTTTATATATTATCTAGATGCACAGTCATATATATACATATACATATACATATACATATACATATATGTATATATACATAGTCATACATATACATATACATATATATATATATAAAACTTGATACTTGTGAGATCTACAATTTTTGGACATATTTTATTGTGTTAATATAATTTGTTTTGTTTTTAAAAGTTAATTTTTGGATGGTTGAAGTACTTTTGGCATGTTAATGTGAAGTAATGTTGTTATATAATTTGTTTGGTTTTTAAAACTTAAGTTTTGGATAGTTGAACTACTAGTAATGTTGTGATCTATAAATTAATGTTTTGCTTTTGAACTACATTTGGCATGTGAAGTAATGTTGTGTTATAATTTGTTTTGTTTTTAAAACTTAAGTTTTGGATGCTTGAAGTACATTTGGCATGTGAAGTAATGTTGTGATCTATAATTTTTTGTTAAATTAAAGGTTAAGTTTTGGATGGTTGATCTACATTTGGCATGTGATATAATGTTAAATGTTTTTATTGGATAGTTGAACTACAATTGACATGACATGTGAAGTAATGTTTTGATATAATCAAAAAGTTTTTAAAACTCAAGTTTTGGATGGTTGAAGTACATTTGGCATGTGAAGTAATGTTGTGATCTATAATTTTTTGTTAAATTAAAAAAGTTAAGTTTTGGATGGTTGATCTACATTTGGCATGTGATATAATGTTAAATGTTTTTTATTGGATATTTGAACTACAATTGGCATGACATGTGAAGTAATGTTTTGATATAATCAAAAAGTTTTTAAAACTCAAGTTTTGGATGGTTGAAGTACATTTGGCATCTTAAGATTGCTTTTGATCTCTACATACTCTTGTTTGAGTGAAAAAATTTCCAATTGGAAGAACATAGCTTTTCAATGCAACTAACCATATCAATTGAGCTCTAATTGAAAAAAGAGCAAAGAAAAGTTAACATGCCAACAAAACATGTTAGCAAAATAATGTTTGTGGTTGTCAATTTTATTGGAATAGCTAAATCATATTTTAAGGATTGTCCATCCAAAAAAAATTTCAATGAAGAGAATCCTTAATATGATTTAGTTATTCCAATAAAAATAACAACCAAGGATGTTATTTTGTTGGATTTTTGGTTTTTTTTACTTTTTTTTTCAAATAGAGCTCAATTGATATGGTTAGTTGGATTGAAAAGCTATGTTCTTTTCATTGGAAATTTTTTCACTCAAACAAGAGTATGTAGAGATCAAAAACAATATTAAGATTACTTTCAAGTACAAGCAAGTGTTCCAAACATTTTCCCACATGATGATACCTTCATTGACCTCTAAAAAGTAGTTCATGGGCTATATGTTCTGCGTCTTTCCCATATAAATCCCTTTAATGTTGATTGGAAATATAAGAAGTAGATATATGTTTGTTGAATTGGGGTCAATGTCATTAATGAAATCAACTAGGTAGCCTTGTTGATTTATAAATTGGTAAATTGATGAAATTTAGTTAACTGCATTCTAGAACATATATATTTAGTACGTGAAACATTTTTCATCAATGCACATGGGAAAACTACGTGAAAAATTAATTTCATTCTAGAACATATATATATATATATATATATCCAATACGTACAACATTTTTCATCAATGCTACTTTCAGTTAATTGCCCAGAACACATCTGACCATTGGACAGACAAATTTTGTACTAGATTTTCTATCAGGAATATAGATGTGGGTCAAATCCCACCAAAAGTCAGAGAAGTGCTCCAAGTCTCTTGTCTAAAAGGAATCTTCGTACAAAACTATACTATGGATGATTTATTTACATTCCATACTTTTTACCAGAAAAGCCCACGAGAAAAATTAGTCACATTCAGTCCTTGTATATATCTAGTACGTGCAACATTTTTCATCAATGCACATAGAAAAACTACTTTCAGTTAATTGCATTCTATAACATATATATTTAGTACATGAAACATTTTTCATCAATGCACATATAGTAAAAATACTTGAACAATTAATTGCATTCTAGAACACACACACACACACACACACACAAATATATCCAATACATGCAAAATTTTTCATCAATGCATGTATAGAACAGATACTTTCAGTTGATCCTAGTGTGCATGTACCAAAAAAATTTGTACATGTGCAAACACTTGCACAGATAACATAACAAGGCAACTCGATTTTTAGTTGAGTTGTAGAAGTTCTAAAATATAATCCAAAGAGAAGAAATTTTTGGGCAGTTCAATCAAAAAAATTCCAATGGAATGCCATCTTCAATGATTCGTTCATGATAGGATTTTGACATTTTCCATTTCTTAATTTTGTTTTTCTTCTTTGATTGAACCTCTATCAAATTTATGCATGTTGTGCACGCCAAGTGACTATATTGACAACTTATGACATCAGGTTCATAGTCTTCAAAGTAAAAAAAATCCCCACTTTGATTAGTTTGTCTGAAAAAATATCCTTTTAGTATAATAGATCCTCTTTCATATGGAAACCCGTGATCATTATGGTTTTCTAATAATTTCATTTTTCGTTCAGTGCAACGCATCAAATAATACTTCACATTTTCATCATTTTCAGTAGGTGCAATTACATCAAAAACATCTCCTACACAATAAAAAAAACTTAACAAACTTATGTATTTAAATTTATTTCTAGATCTTTATCATTTGAGAGAAATTCAAATTTTACCTTCTCTAACAAGATCAGAAACTCGATCACCATCGGATGATATTGTAGTCTCCTCTGATTGCATTTCTTCAAACATTGCAATGGACATTTTTCGCTTTGTATTTAGCTTTGTATGTTTCCAATCTTTTACATACATTTTGTTTTCACAAACGTCATTGGATTCTATGTTGTCTATGCAAACATGACAAAAACAAGAATATTTTCTTTTATCCAATGCAAACACATTTGTGGACAACTTTGTTTTAATTGAATGCAATTTTCGAGTCCCTTTTATTGTTTCAACGTAATTTCCAATTGATCTATCTACTTCTTCGATCCAAATATGCCAAAAAAAACTTTATATGGAAAATTCAAAGAAGAATGTAAATATAATATCAAATACAATCAAAGGTAATTAATCAGAGATAATCAAATTTTGATAAATATACACTGTTTAAAATTAGATATCCATTAAAAATTAAAATGAATATACCTTCACACTTCCCTTGATTGGTTAGACTCATGGCTTAGAGCAGTGATGCACCATTTAACAACTTCTTTAGCGTCCACAAGTCGGATTCTAGAGGGATTCATTTGATATCTTCAAAGTGCTCGTTTTATGCATGCCCCTGCACCGTCATGTTCTCCTTTTCCATGACCAGTCTCGAAGAAATTCTAACAATGTTTAATGTAGGTTTTCTTATGAAGACAACACAACCAAAAGAATGATCATACAGATTTGAATTGACCTACGCATTCATCTGACCATATCCAATGTTCATTGATTGTTATTCCCCTTCTTTTCAAGGAATCATAAATCTTTCCAAAACAGTGTTGTACAAAATATGTATCATGTGTACGATCATCACTGATATAAAAATGATATTCTTTAATAACATGTCGATTTTCGTTGGTGCTTTCTATATGATTGACGTTTTGTTCATCATGTCTATATAGAATATGGAAGAGCATGGAGACTTGGTCAGAATGATAGTATTCACTCTGAATTTCTTTTTGTGGAACAAATGTGTAGTTTTTTGCAAAATCAATTACTGAAAAAATGGTCCCTGGTGGAAAAAATTCACAGGATTTTTTGAATTTCAAGTCTTGCCATCGAGCTCTATGGGAATGCTTGGTGTGTTTGTAAAATTTTGCCTCAAACTTTCTCAAAAATTCTATCAAAAAAATTTCTTCTCGTAATTCAATTCTTTTAGCACTATTTGCACCTTGAATAGATGTATGGATATATTCATATCTCTTCCATTTCACTTTCATGTTGGACAATGATTGATCATTTATACCAATACGATATTTGTTTTGAAATTTAGTCAAATTTCCACAATCATCACATTTTTTATCACCAACACATTTCTTTTCGTAAAATAGATCATCGCTTTGTCTTTCACATAGAATTTGAGATATGAAATCACGGATAGTGGAAGGAGAAGGTGAATCCTTCCAAAATGTTCTACCAAAATTAAGGAATGTGTCATAATATAACTCAAATTCCACATAATAACGACAACAACAAGTGTCGCGTACAGTGATAGGTGTTACATACCATGGTTTTTGTTGAACAAAAACACTGATTGACACACGAATTTCATGATTCTCTTCTTTGAACTTGTTGAACAACTCTATCTGAGTGGTTTCCAAGAAATTTTTTTCATGTTGTTCATACTGATTTCGTGCTATTCTTTTTCGCATCACATGATTTGCAATTGGCGAAACACGCGAATTTTTCTTCCAATATTCATATATTATTTTTTTAACATATTCTCCAAGTCTATCTTTGTATGGTTGCCTACAAATAGCTCTCCAACAAGTGAGTTTATCATTTACATCTATTTGCAACTGATGTTTGTGCAAAGTTTTTCGTGAGGTTCCTAATGCTCGTGCAATAGATTTTACCAAGAGATTCTATTTACACTAGTAGAAAATGATGAAATTAGTGATTAGGTGACTAAAAAAGTTAGTCACCACAATTATTTCAAGTGAATTACTACTAAATTTGAGCAATTTTAAGTGACCGAACTAAAAATGACTAACTTAAACGACTAATTTAGTCTAGGGATAAAATATACGACTAGAAAATAAGTGACTAAACTAAAAACGACTAACTTAAATGACTAATTTAGTCTAAGATTAAAATATATGACTAGATAATAAGTGAAAAAATTAATAATGTTTAACATAAATGACTATTTTAGTCCAAGAATAAAAACATGACCAAATAACAAGTATGACAAGTATATGAATTAGTTATTTATGTTAGTAATTTTTAATTGTGTCACTCCATAAATGGAAAATTGCAATTTTGATTCTGAAGTGTTACATTTCACTACAAGGGTCTCTAAATCCAACTGCAGTGTTAAAATTAAGAGAAAAACGAGTCTCTAAATCCATCTAAAATGTTAAAATTATGAAAACACTTTTGTTTCTAAAGTTTAACATTGCAAATGGATTCAAAGACCCCATTCTTTGAATCCATATGTAGTGTTAAATTTAGAGACAAAGAGGTCTCCGAGTCCATTTGAAGTGTTAAAATTTAGAGACCCTCGTCTTCAATGTTAAAATTTAGGTAGATGGATTCAACGACCCCCTTAAAAAGGTGTCCATCAATCCATTTATAATACTAAAATTATAACAATTTTATATAATCAATACTAAACCAATGTAAAATTTGCTATTAAAATGGTTAACCACAACACATATTAACATAATCAATAACTTTATCATAAATAAAAAAATAGAGTGAAAATTTGGTGTTCATGCAAGGATATATCTCACTCTAATTTAGTTTTTAACAATTAAATATATAAATATAAATTATAACAAAACCCTCTTTGTTTATTCCCTCCATATTTTTTAATTTTTCCCTCTATAATCATTTTAAATTTCCGTTGTTGAGGAGCTATTTCTTTGGTGAGTGTTAATGGGATTTAATACTCCGTTGATGGGATGGAATTGTCAGCTTCACTCCCAATACCCTCTCAATTAGAGAAGCTGTGGGTGTTTCATGCAGTGGTGATTGTTGTATAATCGAACCTGCACCACATTGGAAATAGACAAGTGACACCGAGGCCATGACCAACCTTGGTGAACAATTTGGAGATTCCGCCCACTGCCGAAGAGTTTTCGGGGCCTATTAATTATTCCAAAATGAAGTATTTTCATAATACGATGGAGCGAACCAGGAGGAGAACATTAAAAGTACTCTACTTCCCATCTACACTCATTGTTGTGCCTAATCTAAATCCAAAGGTAAGCCTCACCCCCATATCCCTCTGAGATTGTTAATAAATAATTTTTCTATTGATTTTTGAAAAATGGAATAAATTTTATCATTAGACCTATTAGAAATCATTGTCCGTAGTGTGAGGACGAGAAGTACTTAAAAAATATGAATCCATAAACTCTGAATGCAATATTATTTCTTACGAGTTCATAAAATTATGGTTTGTGTCATTCACTATGTTTGCATAGAGAAAAGTGAGGTTCTCTTACAACCTAGGGTAGAATATATGTGATCTGTGCATGTTTCATGCTAATAAAATAAAATGTAAAAAAGGTCAACAATATCTGATGTCTAATGCTGGCAAAAATTATTGGAGATTTTAGTGATTGCAACATAAGCTTATTTTCTGGCAGTACAAAGAGCTCTCCTTTTGTCAGGCAAGCAAGAAATCCATTCATTCTCAGAAGTATTTGGACAACATGGAAGAAGGTAGTTCGTTTGGTGTGCCTTCTGCATTACATATAATGCATAGTTAGTGACAGTGTTGGGTGTTGGATCTAAGCCATCCCATTGAGATTGATACTGCTATCGAATCTAAACTCACCCACTGATCTATGTCTGAAAACACCCCTCATGAAAAGAGCTAGAAATCTGGATACCAAAAGAAAGTGGAGAAGGAGCTTGGTGTGTTAGCTAGTGGTTGAGTGTTGTGGCAAGTAGGAGCTCTTAGGATCAAGTCCCTGGGTTGGTGGCCTCTAATAAATTCTTGATATTGGTGGGCCTCACTCAATGTCCTACTTGGGGTAGGTACCAAAATTTTGCTAGCTAGTTTACCTTGGGTGTCATCCTCAGAATGAGGGGAAGTGCCTGGAGTAACATGGGATATGTATTTACAAGGAAGATACAATTCTAATGTTTGAAAAAGGAGAAAAATATAAGAAAAATAGCATAGATCCATCCCAACCCTCGATCTTTTAAGAAGAAAAATGTTTTCATTTTTCCTTTTAATGCATCTTGGTGTTTAATAGATCTAGGGTTAAGATGGATCTTCTGGTCACCTTGTTTTACTAGGCAAAAGTTTGCTCAACTAAGGACCATTTCACATGACAAGATCATCAAAGCCAAGTTTGGATACATTAGTATATGATTTTGCATAGGTTTCTGTTAGTAGTAGTAAGGTTCTGTTAGTGATATTTAAGGTTAAGTCAAACATTTTTTAGTGTAAGTTTTGGATTTTGTCATTTTCTTGAAGTATCTAGCCTCACGTATTAGGCAGTGAGAAGCATTCTTTATTCTATCTAGTCAAAAAAAATTTGTATGCCTCTATTTTATGTTGGTATTGAGTGGGGGGCATTTTGCAACTATTTTTGGGGAGTAAGTATATTAGTTTCACTGATAAATTACATTACTTTTGGATGCCTTTGAAGTATATATTGACCTTTGCCTGAAGCTATTATTGTTGGAAACTCATGGATAACCAAGCAAGCTTGTAGTCCATGTATAATGGGTTGGGTGCAATTTTTTTTATTGAATGACATTGTTCAAAAGCTTAACCTAAAACCTAACCCCCAACAAAAACAAAAAAATACTATCCATGTTCATTGTTGAGGGATATAGAAAATTTCAATTTTTTCTATGCTACGCTAATTATATTTGTATGTTTTTTTTTCAAAGTCGAGAGGTAGAGCTTATATTAAAAAATCTATGGCCATACCATACAGCTTAAGTTTACAAAAAATATATAGTCCTGGGCAACCATGACCTAGAATTCCCAGCTAAGGATGAAGGTTGAAGTAGCAAAAAAAATACTATGGAGGCCTATCCATATCTACCTCTTAGAAGTCCATAGCCATACTACTTAACACACTGGAATAATGTAAACGATACTCAACAAACACACTAGGCTACTAAAATAAAATTAAAAATGTAATGCCCATTTTGGGCTTTAGTTATTAGGTCCACATGAATTGTTAGCCTCTAGGTCTTCATGTTTCATTGTTGTAGAGCTAGTATCCAAGTAGATAGCCACATTTTTGTCTTTAGTGAGGCCTTCCAACAGCTTTGAGATATGGGTAGTTAGGGTGTATCCGTTGAATGATGTATGGAAAATGAGGTAGAGTCTACAGTGGTGTTGCTTAAGTTGAGAGTGGGAGCTAACTCAACCTCTAGAAGGAGGTTGAAGTGAACAAATTTACACCCAACCATCATTTAAAGACTCCATATTTGAGGCCATTTCCAACTAGTTCCCTCTAAAAATGGTCGTGGAGGCCTAAAGTTCATCCTCCCATTCCCTCTAAGCTAGGAAACACTTAATAATATTTCCAGAAATTCCACCAATCAATGCACTCATAATCCTACAGAAGCACATAAAACTGAGTTACCAATATTTAACCCTGGCTCATACCCAAATCCCACGTGTAATTCTGATGGAATTATCACAATGATTATGGCATAAAAGGGTATTAGCCCTAACATCAAATCCATTACCCACAAACAATTGCAAATCATTATACATTCGAATACTTATCCCTCTCACCAAGGATTTCTTTAACGTAACATAGGACCAATGTTCACCCTTTGGATGGATCAATTAATCCCACATGTAGGATCCATTTCCACCAAAATATAGTTCTTTAGAGAATGAATCAAATAAACATGCATACGATTAGAAGGTGAGGTCGTTTAAGCCTTGTCCTCCACATTTTCCTCATGATATGATAGGTATCATGGGAAGGGTTTCTTTTCTTAACACTTTGCTACTTCATGTGAGTGGGCACATGGAGCTCAAGTCTCTTACCCCTGTCTTTACAGACAAAACACCTCAACATTTAGAATTTAACATATTTTGGCAAGCTTTATGTTTGTAAGTAGGGGGAGTTTGAAGGAGGGATTAGATAACTACCATGTAGTTTTTGATCACTGTCACCTTTCAAACACATTTTTCTTTTAGTACATTGGCCTTTTAGTTTGCTTCAACATTTCGACTTTAATATTTTTTGGCAATATTTAGGTTTGTAAGTAGGGGGAATTTGAAGGAGGGATTAGATAACCACCATTGAGTTGTTGATCACTATCACCTCTCAAACACCTTTTTCTTTTAGTACATCAAATCCTTGATGGACTTTAAGAGCTTCTGGTTCATTGGAATATGCTGAAAATAATTGCAGTTGTGCTTAGATTCATGTCCGTATCTCAACAGTTAAAGAAAATCTCTAACATTTATGATTTTACCTGATATCTAATAGAGATATCCATATGTCCCGTAGCACATTGCTTAATAATTCAATCTTTTTGATATATATATTTGTTTGCTGGAGTTGAATTCAAAGGGAAAATGTGGAGACAAGTAGTGTAGAACACCATGTATTTCTTGCTTTGCTAGGTTGTTGCATTCATCCATTATGTGCTAATTCTCTTTCTGGAGCTAAATTTAGGAGTAATTTGTAGAGTATATGGTGTTTTTTATAAGAGATTTTGTAGAATTGAGAGTAGATTTCATGCAAAGAGGGGCAGGAAAATATTAGGAGTTGAATTGAAAAGGAAAATGTGGAGACAGAGTAGCATAGAAGACTATTTATTTCCCACTTTTCTAGGTTGGTGCATTAAAAAATTATGTGTCACAATTTGTGGGAGATTTCAACTCTTCTATATTTGTTAAAGAAGGGAAAAAGTCTAATAGAATAGGGAATCAACTTGGAGTAGTGTGCTTCAACCTTCAAATGTGGTTAATACCTAGCAAGTGAATTTTCGCTGCATCCAAGTGGCACATATGTATTTGGATTGATGTGAAAGACAGTAAAGGTGAGTTTGTGTTGCACATGTCAAACTTGAGGTATGCCATTAAAAGTTATGAAAATTTTCAAAATATGAAATGAATTTTGGGAAAACATGCATTTCTTTTTTTTTGCAATTTTTCTCTGTATCACTTAATAATCTTTCTAGAAATTCCACCAATCAATGCACTCATAATCTTGCAGAAGCACATAAACTGAATTACCAGTATTTAACCTTGGCTCATAGCCAAAACCCACCTGCAATTCTGATGGAATTCTCACAATGATTTTGGCATAAAAGGGTATTAGCCCTAACATCAAATCCATTAACCACAAACAATTGTAAATCATTATGCATTTGAATCCGTATCCCTCTCACCAAGGCTTTCTTTAATGTCAGATAGGACCAACATTCACCCTATGCTCTCTTGAATTTCAAATTTGATTTTATTATTTTCTCACTGTTAAGACTTCCTTTCAAAATTGCTCTACTTCCCACAGGGTTTTAGTTTAGTAGTGAAGGCAGTCCCTTTCCTAATTTCCCACTGCTTTCCAATCTTTCGAGAGCATATGCCCAAGCATCGCGGACCGGTTTTCCTACATAAGTAGGCCGCTTTGTGGTTCACCCCTTATGTGTCGAGGGCTATTAGCCATGTGGAAGTGGGGCCATATGTAATATCTAGCTTGCTGAAGCGTCATGCACAAGGAAAAATGTTGCACCATTGTGTACTCAAGCAAACCAAAATCGTTGATGCCCATGAAGCCAGATCTAGTTTTTTCATGCGTGCCAGATGTGTGCATGGGCATGTTTGTGCACATATATTTCTCTAAGCTAAGTATCATATATGAGAGTTGACAAATCGAGACTTGTCTAACATTTGTAGGTTACAAATGCCGATTTTTTGTTCTAAACTATTTCAAACTCTGAGAAGGGAATTTCACTTACTGCGTTGACATTTTCTTTAATCCAAAATTGTGGTCTACTTGATAAGGTGTTACAGTGCTTCTTTGTTAGATATATTTGAAAAATATAGAATTCAAAATTATTAAAAGTTTGTCATATATTTTAGAGCCCAAAAACTATTAGGTTAAATGATATAAATCATAGTTTAGCCAGTTAGCATTCAGTTTGACACTGTAAACAGTCAGTTGTACATGCATTTGTGCCATAGTAGTCCAATTTTCAAACATAGAATATTATGCATATTATATCATTGCAGCAATCCATAAAGAGATTCATAAGGTATATAAACATTCAAAAATACCAAGAGGTTAGTTTGAATTCAACTGATACTTATTTTTCTTACAATTAGTTTGTTAGTTGATGATACCAACCTCGTTTGTTTGCAAACAAAACTAATCTCAATTGCAACCTGTTTGCTAGATGGATTATATGATATTTAGATATTTTACTACAACTGAATGGTCTCTATGCATTATATGAAATAGAAAAACTGATAAATACTATTCCCAAACAAAGTATTGTTTTTAGATTAACTAGATCATCTCTTATGAAATACTTTGAAATGCATAAATTGTATATCTCCCTCAAACAAAATTGTGCTTTCAGATTAAAAACTTTTCAGAAGCCATTCTTTGTGACACCATTTTCAAGAATATCTACAATGATTATAGGGGTGGCAAGTGAGGGGGGAAGGTTATTTTTGGCCCCAAAGGACAGATTGAATTAGGATACTCTTGGAATCTAGGAAAATCTTCTAATCCTTCAAGGCCTTATTCTGGCTGCTTCTTCTCCAATCAGGTCCCTCATTATAATAGGATACTCCAATAACACCATATGTCATCTTGTGTTGAGAATTTTTTCTTCAGACTCTTAGCTGTGACATCTCCACACAAGAATCATGGGAAATCTATCCATATTACCAATCACACAAGTAAATCATGTTCTAAGAGACCTCAATTCTATAGCTAATAGGATGGCCAACCAAACCTTATCACTAGCACCTGAAATCATGCATATTAAAGGAAAAATGGAGGGAGGAAATGATAACATAATTCAATGGATATGTCTACTCAATTAAAAAGCATGGAAGTATTTCTTTCTTCATGCCTGGAACATGGCAATCACACACTGTCTTGTGACAACAGTGATAGAGTTAAGTTGAACTGCCATAATGTGATAAGTAAGTCAGAGTAAAATGTTTCCAAGCCTTGGGAATC
The DNA here is from genome assembly GCA_034641835.2 of Pinus albicaulis. Taxonomy (NCBI): domain Eukaryota; kingdom Viridiplantae; phylum Streptophyta; class Pinopsida; order Pinales; family Pinaceae; genus Pinus; species Pinus albicaulis. The sequence continues at coordinate 1,119,107,496 of CM076572.1, forward strand.
CATGAGAGGTACCAAAAAATCATGTATGCAATTGGAATACCTTAATAGGTGAAGGGAGGAGTTTCCTTGTGTGAATGGCATGGGCCATCCCTAGAAGTAGTCACCCAATGCAAGCTGGTAGTGGAAATATTCAACACAAAGAGGGACTACAAAGGCAAGGTCGTGGAGGATTAGAGAAGTTAAGTTTTATATTACCCCCTCTCCTTGCACATCAATCAGTTGGGAATTGAAGGTAACTTGCTCAGGGGACCTCTTTGTTATATTTTGCTGGATTTAGTTCCAAAACACTCTATGGAAAGCAGGGTCATCAAGGTAATTGGCACAATCATTAATAGGAATGTCAGAGGCAATTTGGACAGGGGATGGAAGCTCATAAACTCTGTACATATTCTGGGAGGCATGGAAGACAAAAAAGGAAAGAAATGCAGTGTAGGAAAGAAAGAGCAGGTGGTAGATGAGGATATTAGAATGGAGATAGTGGCATTGAGTAGGAAGCTTGATTATTTGTCAGCTTAGGTGGATGTGCTAACTAATATTCTCTCCACTCACTTCCAACAGATTCAAGATGTGAGTATGGAAATCCAGCTTCTCCAGCTCTAAATGAAAAATGCACAGGCTATGGAATAGGGATAAGCATGAGGAAGAGATCATCAGGTGTTTTCAATAAATTTAGTCCAAGATGCTTCAATTGGATTTCCTGACAGACCTCAACCAAGTAGCCTTAATAGATAATTTGATTATCATAGATGATTAAGAATCCATATTGGTTTAAATTTTGTTGAATGCATGTCAATTTCTATTACATATTACGCCTATTCCATAAATTGTATCCTTGTGGATTTTTTTGGACTCTAGAGCCTTGTAGTAGGATAGAGACAATCAACATGATCGAATTAGTTTAGTTACAAAATATTGTGCTACATTTTTCTACAAAAATCTATGGATGTACCTTTGCTATGGTTCAACACCATTTTTCCAATTCAAACTACCTTGTTATTAAAAAAAAAAGAATATCTGCAATACTTATATTTATATCAATGATTCAAACCTAGATATTTAGGTTCATCATCTAGACAGAAGTCCAAACGTTTCAAACCAGGATATCTTAGTTTCAAACTAGGATTCTTAGTTTTGAACCATGAGAATTGGCTTGCAAACTAGGAAGATAACATTCGTTAACTACAAAATAGAGAGAAAAGCTGTTGGGATCTCCTTCCTTTGCTTCGGCGCCTTCCCCTTGGCTTCAACTTTCACTCAAGATGCCTTATTCTCTTTACATTCTCCTTGTCATGCCTTTGATACCCTTCTGCACCAAAATTCTGGGTCTCAATGCTTATCTAATTTGACCCTTTCTAGATGCTCATATATTTTTTACAAAAAAATTTGCATGCCCAATTGCCCCAGTGGCCTTCTTCATCACTCAACCAACTTTTGGATATTTTCCTCCTCAAAAAACGCTCAAGGTGCCATCATTAAATGTTGGGCATGTGGCACAGAGGGAGCTGCTGGGCCATTTCTAGTGTGTCCATCATGCAAGAGTGTTCAACCTCTGGATTATTTAGTGAACTATTTTCAGATATTCAGTCTGTAAATCTCTGGACGCTGAAACGAATATGAAAATTTGTTTTTATGGGTAACCCCACACACAGATATATAAATATTTATTAATATATTACTAAATCCCATTGGATAAGTTTTCTATTTAGTCTGGGTAAAATTTTATTGCAAGCAGGTGTGAAATTTATTATGTGGGCATGCTTCTCTGTAGGCAGTCAGAGTATGATGTACACACAAATGATCTGGAAATAAAGTGGAAATATTAGCAAAAGAAATTGCATCCTAATTTATTTCAGTGCAACTACGAGGTCAGTTCTATTGTTCCTTTTGCATATTCCTATTGTTGTAATACATTGGTGGGTTGCAGCTTTCTGTGACTTCTGCACTAATCTCGTGTTTTCATTATGGGACTTTGAGTATTTTTTTTTTCATTTTCTCATCTATTTGGGACCAGCAAGAGAAGGAGCCTTCTGCTCAGTAGTCTACTCAAGTGATAAAATCTTATAATGTTCTTCTTAAGCCTCTATCCAGAGCACGGTATCTGGTACACAAGTCTCCCATTCCCATGTCTTTTCTCTCTTGAATTTCAAATTTGATTTTATTATTTTCTCACTATTAAGACTTCCTTTGAAAGTTTCACTTCTTCCCACATGGTTTTAGTTTAGTAGGGAAGGCAGTCACTTTTCTAGTTTCCCACTCGATTCCAATCTCTCGAGAGCATATGCCCAAGCGTCGCGGGCCGGTTTGGCTACATAAGTAGGCTGATTTTTGGTTCACCCCTTATGGGCCGAGGGCTATAGGCCATGTGGAAGTGGGGCCATATGTAATATCTAGCTTGTTGAAGCATCATGTACAGGAAAAATGTCACACCACTGTGTACTCAGGAAAACCAAAATCGCTGATGCCCACTAAGTTAGATCTAGCTTTTTAACACGTGCCATATGTGTGAGTGGGCATGTTTGTGCACATATATTTCTCTAAGCGAAGTATCATATATGAGAGTTGACAAATCGAGACTTGTCTAACATTTGTAGGTTACAAATGCCAATTTTCTCTTCTAAACTATTTCAAACTTTGAGAAGGGAATTTCACTTACCGTGTTCGAATTTTCTTTAATCCAAAAGTGTGATCTACAATGAAAGGGAGTTACAGTGCTTCTTTGTTAGATATATTTGTAAAATCTAGAATGGAAAGTTACTAAAAGTTCATCATATATTTCAGAGTCCAAAAACTATTAGTTTAAATTATAGAAATCATAGTTTAACTAGTTAGCATTCAGTTTGAGACTGTAAACAGACAGTTGTATAGACATTTGTGCCATAGTAGTCCACTTTTCAAACATAGAATATTATGCATATTCTATCATTGCAACAATCCATAAACAAATTCATAAGGTATATAGACATTCAAAAAGATGAAGATGCTAGTTTGAATTCAACTGATACTTATTTTTCTTACGATTAGTTGTTAGTTGATGCTACCAACCTCATTTTGTTTGTAAACAAAACTCATCTCAATTGCAACCTGTCTGCTAGATGGATTAGATGATCTTTAGATATTTTACTACAACTGAATGGTCTCTATTCATTCTATGAAACACATAAAGTGTTAAATACTATTCCCAAACAAAGTATCGTTATTAGATTAAATAGATCATCTCTTATGCAATACTCTGAAATGCATAAACTGTATACCTCCCTAAAAAAAAATTGTGCTTTTCGATTACAAAATTTTGTAGAAGCCATTCTTTATGACACAATATTCAAGAATATCTGCACTGCTTATAGGGGTGGCAGGTGAGGGGGGAAGGTTCTTTTCGGCCCCGAAGGACAGATTGAATTAGGCTACTCTTGGAATCTAGGAAAAACCTTTAATCCTTCAAGGCCTTATTCTGGCTACTTCTTCTCCAATCAGGTCCCTCAATATAATAGGAGACTCCAATAACACCATATGTCATCTTGTGTTGAGAACTTTTTCTTCAGACTCTTAGCTGTGACATCTCCACACAAGAATCATGGAAAATCTATCCATATTTTGAATCACACAAGTAAATCATGTTCTAAGAGACCTCAACACTATAGCTGATAGGATGGCCAACAAAGCCTTATCACTAGCAACTGAAACCATGCATATTAAAGGACCAATGAGGGAGGAAATAATACCATAATTCAGTGGATATGTCTACTGAATTAAAAAGCATGGAATTATCGCTTTCAAGTTTCTGCATGCCTGGAACGTGGCAATCACACAGTCTTGTGAAAAAAGTGATAGGGTTAAGTTGAATTTCCATATTGTGATAAGTAAGTCAGAGGAAAATGTTTCCAAGTCTTGGGAATCCATGAGAGGTATAAAACAATCATGTTTGCAATTGGAATACCTTAATAGGTGAAGAGATGCATTTCCTTGTGTGAATGACATGGTATAGCTAGGTCTGGCCCATCTCTAGAAGTAGTCACCCCATGCAAGCTGGTAGTGGGAAATCTTCAGTACAAAGCGAGACTACAGAGGCAAGGTCATGGAAGATTAGAGAAGTTAAGTTTTATATTACCCCCCTGCCTCGCACATCAATCAGTTGGGAATTCAAGGCACTCAGGCAGGTAACTTTCTCAAGGGACCTCTTTGTTATATTTTGCTAGATTTGGTTCCAAAACACTCTAAGGAAAGCAGGGTCATAAAATTAATTGGCACGATCATTAACAGGAATTTCAGAGGAAATTTGGACAGGGGCTGGAAGCTCATAAGCTTTGTACATGTTCTGGGAGGCATGGAAGTTAAAAAAGGCAAGAAATGCAGTGCATGAAAGAAAGAGCGGGTGGTAGATGAGGATATTAGAATGGAGATAGTGGTGCTGAGTAGGAAGCTTGATTATTTTTCAGATTAGGTGGATGTGCTAAATAATATTATCTCCACTCACTACCAATAGATTCAAGATGTGAGTATGGAAATCTAGCATCTCCAACTCCAAATGAAAAATTCATAGGCTATGGAATAGGGAGAAGCATGGGAAAGAGATCGTTAGGTGTATTTAGTAAATTTAGTCCAAGCTGCTTCAATTGGATTGCCTGACAGACCTCAACCAGGTATCCTTAATAGATAATTTTATTATCATAGATGATTAAGAATCCACCTGGGTTTAAATTTTGTTGAATTCATTTCAATTGCTATCACATATACGCCTATTCCATAAAATGTATTCTTATGGATTTTTTTGGACTCTTGAGCCTTGCAGTAGGATAGAGACAATCAACATGATCAAACATGTTTAGTTACAAAATATTATGCTACATAGTGCTACAGAATGCTATGGATGTACCTTCGTTGTGGTTCAACACCATTTTTCCAATTCAAAATACCTTGTTATTAAAAAAAATAATATCTACAACACTTATATATATATCAATGATTCAAACCTAGATATTTAGGTTCATCATTAATACATAAGTCCAAACGTTTCAAACCAGGATATGTTAGTTTCAAACTAGGATTCTTAGTTTTGAACTATGAATGAGGCGGATAACATTCATTAAAAACAAAATAGAGAGTGGAGCTGCTGAGATCTCCTTCCTCTGCTTCGGCACCTTCGCCTTGGCTGCAACTTTCACTCAATATGCCCTATTCTCTTTATGTTCTCCTTGTCATGTCGTTGATGCCCTTCTGTGGCAAACTTCCAGGTCTCAACACTTATCTTCCCCCGTTCATTGCAGATTTAAATTTTGGTCATGCATACAAAATAAAATGATCCCCGTTTCTCTTACAGAGCAGGAAAAAATCAATATTAATACGAGTTATATTAATAGAACCATTTGGTGAAGCTTAGTAACTCTTGACTTGTCTATATTAGTTATTCTTTTTTTTTCTGTCAAGTCATTTAACTTGACAAACTCTAGGATTTGATGGGGGAAATTTTGTCCAGATATCCCTAAGAAATCAAAATAGTAATAACTTAGCATTAGCAAAGCATGTAATGGAACTATTTTTACTTTGTATGACAGACTTAAAAGGGAAGCTCTTTGCAGTATCCCCATCATAGAAATTTGAAATATTAATCAAAAGAAAATTCTGTTGTCAAATGAGCTAAACAAAAAAGTTATTTCTATAAACAGAAAAGCTAGACAGGTTCATATGAAATTCTTGTAGCAATGGCCCATAATAATACAAAAAGTTTCTGTCTATCAAAAAAATCATCTGTGGTGCTTAGTTTAATTAATGAGCACTTGAATCCAACTAAAATAGACCATTTTAATTAAAAGGTGCCCTTCCCTTAACACTGTCAAAACTTAGAATTTATGTTGGCACTGGGCAGGAAAGAGTTTCTTTCTGTGAGGGGGCATTGTGTTGTAAACTAAACTACACATTAGCAGGGATGCTTCTCAAGAGCAATTCAAGAGCTACATAAATACCACCTCGTTTGCCTCATTCATCATTTAGTACAAACTAATCAACAAGCTATGGTTGAACCTGGTCAAGAAGCCCTCTATTCAAGTCACGCCAAACTTCTACCCTTCAAACTTCGGCCCTCTTTGCTCTGACCTAGGCCGAATTTCAGCCTCCAGAATATCCCCAGAAAACTCGGCCTACCCAGAAACTGCCCAGAAATTTACATGTGCAAGTTCAAGAGAGAGAGAGAGAGAGAGAGAGATGAATTCATCCTTCTTCTCCTTCGCTTGAATGCCCATAAACTGTCTTTCTTGTGTGTGATCGAATGGTGCCTTTGTGGAGGAAGTTGAATGCCTTTATATAGTTTTTTATGTTCACGAATGGGTTTTTCTCTTCATTGGAGCTGACTTGACTTGAGGAAGGGCTGACTTGATTAGTTTGGAGCCAAAAATTCAAAATTCAAATTTCTTATAATATTTCTTTCAAGTGCTAATCAATAAAAATGACATGAACATGTCTTACATTTACATTATACATTACAAGGGCTTAAATATAAATTATGAAGATTGACCATAGCTACAAAATTCAACATAGCATGCCTTGCTAGGTAGGTTTAACATAATTTCTTTTGTTAACAGTAGTTCATCTTTTTTATGGATTTCAAGTGTTTTAGATTATAAATTCCAGCAAAAACATTGGAATTATCTGCTAGAGGTATTTTGGATGTCTTCATAGAGAATCTAGATAAAATCTTGACGTAATATGCATTATGGTCTCTCAGTTTGATGATGGTGACTGTGTCACCATCAGGTCTAGTAGCATGTTTTCCCTCTTATTCCATTTTGTTATCCTTTAGCTACTGTATATTTTTTCCTGCATGACATCATTGCATGGAAACCAAGACATTATGTAGTGGATTTCTGCTTTTTCTTCCTCATATAATGTCAGTGTTTTTCCATCTTGGTGTCATGTTGTTAGTATGCTAATGTTTTCAGCAATAACGTTCTCATAATCTGGAGATATGCTAGCTTCCTAGGTCTTCATCACGAGACTATTTTTTTCCTCCAGTGAGAAAAAATTGTAATTTCCGTTTATAGTGGAATGGATAATTACATTCTTAGGTTCCTACAACATTTGTCATAAAGAAAATCAGATATAGCAGCATCTTCTAAGTCTCAATGCTATCTAATACATATAGGCTAGCTGTAAATATAATTTATATTAAAAAAGACTCCCACATATATATTCTTCGAGTGTTCTATCCAGCTTCCTAGATTTTATATAGTCTCATCACAGATGGCCAGACTATATAATCCTGGTGGTTGAACTATTTTAAAGTAACATATTGTTAGCAGGTGATTTAGAATAATCTTTGAATGAATGTTACCTGATGCATGTGTAATGGAATACGCTTTGGTCACGTTAACAGGTTTAACTCGAGAAAAAATAAATTTCTGTTGTAATGTGTTGTTTGAAAGCATAAAGATAGATATAATTGGATGATAATAAAAAACATAATAGAGGATTCATCTAACACTAATATTTTCATCTTGATCAGTTTCATTTGTTGCTGATTAGTATACCAAATAAATTGGAGCCTGTGTACATCATACAGCTAACTAAATATTTGCATTTTCATCCTCATAAATTCGTCCATTTGGTGTGCATATTGTCAGTTATTTAAGCTGTTTGATAGACACTATGGGTTCAATCTAACCACTCAAGTCCATCTAACAAATATGGTTAATAACTATTGGGTGTTATGTTGCAAAGTATGATATTTTCAATATCATTGCCAACCAGAATCTAGACGGCATTTTGGAATTGTTAAGCATAGGCCTGATCCATAGCAGTGCTGATTTCTTTGGTAAAATTTTGGACAACTCTTTTGTGTTTCCTATTATGCTTTGCATTATGTTTTTCACACTACGGTCCTAGGAGTTAAGTTGGGTTTCTCAAATGGGAAATTTTACAAATGTAGTATCTATATTATATAATCACCTTAGGATTTGGACAAAATTTTTAGTACATAAATATCTTGCAGAGGGACTATATTCGATGTTTACTCTCATCGCTTGGCATGCATGAGCTACAGATGTGCCATTGTTGGGCTTTACATATGACTAAAGACAGAAATCCCCTTATTTACTAAGCAGACTCTGTTTCTGATTGATTTCTCAAATTTCTTCCACATTTCTTGATGAGGGCAACAACCTCCTCCTCTATTGAAGTAAACATCATTTATGGCTGGATTTTTGTAAGATTTAATGTATTTCTAGGACATTGGGAAAATTTTAGCTCTACAATATTGTGGACTCCAATTGTAAAGGAGCTAATTGGTCCAGAGAACTACTCACTTGATTTTTACTGCATACACTACAACTACATAAGAGATCCATGATGTAGAGCATGATGTCGAAGAATTCCTGTGGAAAATGGTCAGGTTGTGAACAAAGTGGTCAAGCGTCCTTTGCCAACTCAACTATCAAAACACTATAAAATGATGATGTTGTGTTACCTTGGAAACCTTCTCTTGTGGATAGGATAATAATCTGGAGTCATTAACTAATTCTAGTTCCATTCGTGAAGATGTAATGGGTTCATGGTTGCACTACCCTATTGATGATTCATTAGATAAAGGAATATTGCTCTGAATTCTTTGGAGGGTTTTGCTTGCTGTATCTCTAAATCTAGGTCACTAGATCCAAGGTTATTTCATTTGCTATATTTTTATGTCACCCATTTACTTATCTTGGATCTAACACAAGCACTTAATTGAGTTGTCATGCTTGGGAAAATTGAATATATATTGCTCATTTGAGGTCAATTTACAATGACTTGTTTCAACATTGAGAATCGAGATATCTTTATGATCTACACACTCAAAGAAGACTAATCAATGTGAAAATAGGGTGAACAACCTACTTAATAATAAGTGGAACAATTCATACCATTTGAGATTGATTTCTAGGGTTAAATTCAAGCCTTTAGATCTAATTTTATTTTTGGTGGATATTGCATGATCCATGGTATGACCAACTTCCTGGTTATTCATTTAACACCTCAACGCATGTGATTTATTTCTTGTATGTCATTTTACTCACTCTGCAGCAAGGTCTGAAATGTGGCATGTTACACCTTGATTATTTCAATGTTTTTTTTGCACAGTGAAGTCTTAAACACCTTATAATGCAAGAAAATGCAACAATGAGCTCAACAACCCACTTTATAATTCAACAACATACTCAAATTTGTCACTGAAAAAAACTTGGCTCTGGTTCTCACTGTTTATCTACGTATTTTATATGGCCAAGTACTGAAGTTTATTGCACCATTTTTTGATGATCTATATGCTATGAAACTGAGTCATATAACACTTAATTTCTCATCCCTTAGCATTAGTGATGAGGATTACATCTTGTGACATTGTTTAAAGTGTCCTTAAAGCAAATCAATACACAAGGTTCGCAAATTTTGAAGCAATTTAGGGTTTCAAGTCCCTCTTAAGGTAAACCAACAACATAATAAATCCAACAACCTAGCCTATAAGGCTGGTGCCACACCTGATCTCAGACATAAGCACCCTTAATCTACACCTAGCCCATATAACACAAAACTGTGTGTTCAAATTTATTTTCTTCACTGTTGAGCATGATAATGACTTCTTCTAGGCTAGAAACAGTGCATACTGCAAATTATAAGCTACAATAATAGATTTATCCTATTTGAAGATTTAACAGAAAGGATTGTGAACTTTGTCTGATATGGGTTTTGGAATTGTAAAGGATATGGTCGGTCATGCATATATGCTAAAGATGGATAAATAGGTTATAAATATTAATGAGAAGCTTGAAAATATCGATCTTTCTTTGCTACTTTGGCCTGCAGCAGAGATTCGCCCAGAAGCTACTCAATATTGTGTTCAGGAACAAGATCATGGTCTGGATATGGTACATTTGTGTGGGGCTCCTCCTTGATCCTGAATCAAACATTAGATCATCCATGCTCCCCCTTGCTTTTGGCTCTTCCTACAATTGCTCTTCTAGTAGCCACCCTTTACATAATTATTGTGTTTTGTATCCTCCTTTCATGCAGTTTCCCTTCCACATAATTTTGAACTGCCATTGCTGTTAGACACAAATTTCTCATAATGAGGGGGGTCTATTGCCTTGGTGGTTCTGAGGGATCAAAGGTAGGGGTTCAAATCTCCATCCCCCTCTCCATGCCCTCTTTGCTTTCTCTCTAGCATTTTCTTCTCCATGATGTCTTGGTGCTCATAATATTCAATCACAAGGTACTCATCATCTATTGAACCAGAATTCTGAGAGAAACAAAGGATGGCTGAGGTGAAAAATAAGCCCCTTGACTACTTTAGGCTCTAACGATTATGGCAAAGTCCTCTTCCAATTCAGATGAGGAAATCCTATTTGAAAAGCTAGTTTAAATCCCTTGATCATGCCTCTATCTTGGCTAGCTTGTTACAGTTTCCCATAGGTCTATTGTGTCTTAACTATCCTCCTTGTCTCTTAGTTTGACTGTGTACGACGGGTCCCACTTCCTTTGTCAGGGATGGAGGATTCAAGCTCCCTTGGTTTTTAAAGTCAACAGTCATCTGTTGGGGGGTTTTGTCTCTCTAGACAGGGTGGCTTTTACTATTTCAATTATAAATGTCCCCACACATGCTACTAGTCTTTCTCATGGGCTGCCTGATAGACTGATATCTGAAAATACTTCTATTTCTTTCTAACCAAACTTCCATAGCTGGCGACATGTTTCCAAATTTCTTTAAGCTTTGTGGATTCTGATATCATATGCCAGTTTTGAAAGAGATCTGGTAACAAGGTAGGAAAGCTCCAGCTGAGGTCGTGTTTCTCTATAAAATGACTTCAAATATGGAAGGGGTACTCACACATAAGGAGCAGAGGAAAAGGGGGCATTAAGAAGGGCCAAGGAAACATTTTCCTCAGGAGCTGATCCTGTGCTAGGTTGTTTTTCATTGGATAGATGTAAGAAAGTCTTTGGCTTTAGTCAAGTCCTCCTTCACCCAAACCTTCTTCCAGGTTTTGTTGAAGTTGCCCCTTCTTTCATGACCTCTCTTTACTATGTACAATTCAGTCTTGGAAGCTCTCCATTTTCAGTCATTCTGTCCACCTTGTTGGAATTCTGAAATTTTCTAGGTTCTTTCTTGAGTGTTTTGTTGCATCTTTATTGATCTGGGTGCTAAATTCCTCCAATATTTTCCTGTTTCTCTCCTTAAAGGTGCCCATCTTCAGCTTCATACCTAAAGTTCCAAAAAATAGAGCCCAGGAGCTGTTGTAAGGGTCCCTGCGGACTTGCTAAATCTTCCATGCTAGAGAGTGTTATCTTCAAATTCCATGAGTTCTCACAAACTTAGCCTTGGATCCATCTTTACTATCCCAAAAAACATAATCCTTCATTATGTTCGGGTTGTATCAAATGAAGCACAGATGAACGAGCAGACATTCTGGGGATATGGTGGATGTGTAGTTTGCTTAAAATATTTTTTTCTTCCTTGCAAATATGTTGGACCATCTTTTCCATTAAAGCTTTATTAATCCAATCCCCCATAACATAGAGCCAAGCCTCTGCAAGCCTTATACACATTCTTCCAGGCTAGCAAGATAATATTTCTTGGTTTTTTGTGTTCCTTAACGGACTACACATTTGCTAATATTTTCAGAATTGGCCAATTGTAGAATAGACTTTGACAGTTGTAGTTTTCCAACTAGAGAGTCATTTCCCTTTCCAAATTGTTCCTTTACTAGACAATCCTTTAATAATATTTTGCCAAAAAGGCCCTTCTTAGCGTGATCATGAAGGAGAAGGATTCCAAGAGATTAAATGGTAGTTTGTTTTGTGCTCTTCCTGTTGTGTTTGTATTTGTTAATTTTAGACAGACTTACTAGGTTTCCATAGCTGGCGACATGTTTCCAAATTGCTTTAAGCTTTGGGGATTGTAATATCATATGCCAATTTTGAAAGAGATCTGGTAACAAGGTAGGAAAGCTCCAGCTGAGGTCATGTTTCTATATAAAATGACTTCAAATATGGTAGGGGTACTCACACATAAGGAGCAGAGGAAAAGGGGTCATTAAGAAGAGCCAAGGAAGAATTTTCCTCAGGAGCTGATCCCGTGTTAGGTTGTTTTTCAGTGAATAGCTGTAAGAAAGTATTTTCTTTAGTCAAGTCCTCCTTTACCCAAACCTTCTTCTAGGTTTTGTTGAAGTTGCCCCTTCTTTCATGACCTCTCTTTACCGTGTACAATTAAACCTTGGAAGCTCTCCATTTTCAATCATTTTGACCCCTCTCGTTGGAATTCTGAAATTTTCTAGGATCTTTCTTGAGTGTTTCGTTGCATCTCTAGTGATTTGGGTTCTAAATTCCTCCAATATTTTCCTATTTCTCTCCTTAAAGGTGTCCATCGTCAGCTTCATACCTAAAGTTCCAAAAAATAGAGGCCAAGGGCTGTTGTAAGGGCCCCTTTGGACTTGCTAAATCTTCCATGCTAGAGAGGCGTTATCTTCAATTCCATGAGCCTCGTCACAAACTTACCATCCATCCTTGCTATCCCAAAAAATATAATGCTGAACATGGTTCCGTGCAAGCAAGATAATATCTTTGTCTCTATTGTTCTCATTTATTTATAAATTTTCAGAATCGTCACACCCAGAGAAATAGACTTCTGACAATGTAGCTTCTGTTAGATAGAGAGTCATTTCCTTCAAATTGTTCTTACTAGACAACCTTTAATAATATTTTTCCAAAAAGGCTCTTCTGTTTTGATCTAAAGGGAGAAGGATTCCAAGATAATACAGCTGGTTTTGTGCTCTTCCCGTTTGTGTTTGTATTTGTTGTACTTTTGGACAAACTCGCTCAGGATTACATTTCAAAGGAAGCGTAGTAGAGTCAACAAGAGGCAGGAGCAGGGGCCACGGATAAAGGAAGGAGCAAGGGCGATGTTAACAACTACGCAGTAATGCCCAACGCAAAGGCTTCAAATTCGCCACGTGTGTCGCAGGAGGCAAGCACACAGCCTAAGAGGGCTTCTAGAGTTACGCAGAGGCCTCCGCAGGTAGCGTAAGGATTTCATCACCCACTCGGGTTACATAGTCCCCTTCGAGCTACACAGGCACACGGAGCCTATCAAAAAGGACGTTGGGCTTGTGCGTCACTGGGGTTTCTAGCCAAAACTTGCTCTAGGTCTTGTAAAACCCATTCGGGGGTGTGGATTAGCCTAATCTTAGTTTTAGAACAATGGGTTAGCCGCAGATTCATTTTTCTATCGGTTAACCAGACGGTGCCCGCATTTGTTGTACTCATAATCTACTTAATAATAATAAACCCTCATATCTACTCATTCGCTTTTCCCGCCAGTTTTTCCCACTATGTCCAAAAATCATTGTGTCACTTTGTTGAATGAGCATAGTATTCAAGAAATGATCCTACGTGTAGGCTTCTGCTATTGTGTCACTTCCGCATTTTCCAATATTCTTTCCGAAAATAACTTGCAACTTAATCAAGTAGGAGAAATAAACCATGATGTCATTAAATAGGATTTCGCATGAACCGTATCTTAAGAATTTTCACATATTCTAGAATTCCAACCTAACTTGACAAAGAATTTAACAACCGAAGAAAGAGATAGAATGAATGTTCATCGAAAATACTCTCATCCTTCGAAATATTTATCAAGTTAATGTACTTTATACCTACCTATATTCATAATATCATATTACTTCTTTACATAGTTACTATTGTAATGCTCTTAGAGGTTTCTGTGCGAATATCCAATTGACAATTTTTTTGTTCATGTCACGTAAAGTAGGGGAGAAAAGAGATACTTAATCTTGTAGCTTTTACATGTCGTGTTTGGACCACTTTAAATGGCCTCATTGTTGGGATAAGGTTTTTTATTTTCCAAAATGGTTACAATGAGCAGTGAGGTTGTTTCTCACTAATTTTTAATTTTCAATCTTCTTTTGATACAAATGATCTGAAATAATGAATGCTTATCTTTTTATTTCTACTCAAAATGATTCCGTATTTTGAAATTTTTTAATGTTACAATAAAACTAATCATAATCAATGTGGATTTCAGTAGCCGTTTCTTCAACAAACAAGGAGGTTGATGCTCATATATCCAATTATATGAATTTTCCAACTCAATTAAATGTTTAACTTAACAATGTTACAATGCATGTGGCCTTTGCATTTCATCCTTGCTTTGGCCAGAACACTTTTATTCATATCGCTATATATACAAGATTTAAAATTTAATAAACACCTTATTGAATGCCGTAAATATGTAAATGGATGAAGTATATGCTTAAATGACATTACAACCTCTTGAAGGTTAAAGAGCATTTTTCACTTCATTATATGTTATTTTCTCTAATTTCCAATTTTGGTGAGAAATGCTTTAACAGTTCCATTTGCGCAAGGAACTAAAAATGATGATATTGTGCAACAAGCGAAAAATATTGTTATTTTAGTTCTAACCTTTGGCACACCAAGCAAGCAACCGAATAATTACTTTGTAAAACGCTTAATTGCAAAGTAACATCAGTACCAATGATAGGCTTTATAAAGTGCATTGACACGCGGGAAAATTTTGTCCTTCATTTGGTGCGGTTTTTATTTTCCCATAGTTGTTGTTCTATTTGTGATTTAATAGATAAGTGCTTAGAATTTTGGACATTTTTTAAGAGAATACATTCTTTCAAGGAGAAAAAGGTAAGGGCATTTGTTATATTTGTCTCTTATTAAGTTTTGCTTGTTTTGGGTAGGATTTCACTAAGCAACCACCTTTCCAGGAACTCACAAACATGATATTTTTCAAAGTTATAACAATTATTTGAATGTTGTTTTTAGTCAAAAGTGGATAGTGAATATGTAATTATGTGCAGTTTATTTTTTGATACTCTTATATCATTGCAATGGATTTGGAAATGTATACAAAGGTGCATATATCAAATTTGTTGCCACATTTAGGTCATACGTGGAAGATATATTTTAAAATTCTTGTTAATGGTGTTAGTAGCTACCCGTACACTCTAAAATTATCCGATATAGCTAGTCCCTAAAATGGTTTTACTTTGAAAATGTGGAGCCAAATATGTTTATTTTTCTCCTGATATAATTTTTGCCTCTGGGAATTGGATTCTTTTCCCTAGAATAGTACGCCGATGATTGAATATTGTTATATTGAAGCTATATTTCTGGTTAGCATCGAATTTACAGTCTTATCTTATTCTTTAGTTTCTTGTTGTAATCTTGTAATAAGAAATACTTTGCTCCACCCATTAGATGTCTACTAACTAGATTTATTGTTGAAATGTTTACTACTTTAAAGATAACTAGATGAAATTTATTAATAACTACAAAATTAGAGCATGAGACATTCTTAGTAGAAATTACTAGCTCCGTTTAAAGTTGGATTATGTTGATAAAATCAAAATTGCAATGTACCATAAGCATAAAAATTCAAAATACCGAATGTGTGCTATTGCATTTGTTGCATTTAGTTGAAGATAGCATTTCATAAACAATGTTGTACACCCGAGAACACGTAGGTAAAATTTTATTCTATGGTGATGTTTTATTTTCTTTTTTTATGGTGTCATTTAAGGATAGTGGCCACTATTTCCCAACCGAAGAAAACTTGTTCGAGCTTTTCTGTTTTATGAAAAAGTGAGAATAACGAAATATTTCTAACTTAATTATTTTCCTTATGTTGAGGGATATATCGTATAAACTTTATAGTCTACTTTAGTTTATATTCCGTGTTCACTCCATTTCATACCCTTATACCGTATTGTAACATTTTTTTTTTGAAATGCGTAGAATAATCAAGATGATGGCAAAGAAGCATGAATCGAAGAAAGAGGAGAACCATAACATTAGAGCTATAAATGCAACAAGAGAGTGAAGAAAAATTGGTCTAGTGGTACCTCTAGAGCAAGGAAATTTTAAGGATGGACATTTATCTTAAAGTTTTAGAATCCTTGACTAATCACAGTCCCCAATATGTAAATTGTAAAAAATTTTATGTTATTTTTGTAAAAATATTTAGTTTTATAATCATTTTATACTAGTATATATACTTTTGCCAATTTAGGTAAAATAATTTTATACTATAAAATTTGGGCTAATCATAATGTCTGTAAAACCGGAAATCGCGACCTTTTTTTGGAAAGCATGGAAAATTAGCCCACCCACGAATATTAGCCTCAAAATTTTCCGCCTAGAGCCAATATCCCGTACATGCAATACGCTTGTTATAGAACAATGACCGTTTTCGTAGTTAGTGATTCAAGTATATATGAAGTAACAAAATGATAATGTTTTGAAGTGATGAAACAATATTTCATAATTTACTTCCAACCAATATTAAGTTGGAAACTCATATTGTAATACTTGCATTTTATATAATATAATTTATGTGTTATTTATAGTTGCCCCCTGATATTACTTAGTATTGTAATTAACATATGTAACTTTGTTTTCATATTGATGAATATGTACATTGTATGACATTATTTTTTAATTCTAGTTGCAAAATCACAATTAAATTTTAATGTAAGTGTTGATTAATAATTAACACATAAAATCAATCTACAATTATTAAATTAGTAGTTTATATTTATTAATTATGAACAAAATAAAAATGAATATACGACTAAATTAGTAGCTTATTACAATTGTTAATGAAAGTAATGAAATGAATATAAACTACTAAAGTAGTTGCTATTTATATAATGAATATGAAACTACCAAAAAACAACAAATGACTACCGCAAATGATAAATTGTGATTGCAAATAGTGCATCAAATTCTTTGCACATATACGACTATTAGTAGCTAATTTACAATATCTTATAACACGACTAAAATTTAGTCATATTTCTTCGTCATTAATTAGTTTCAAACAATGACTAAAATTTGCATATATGACTATTAGTAGCTAATTTACGTATCTTATAACATGACCAACATTTTAGTCATATTTCTTTGGTCATTATTTGGTTTTCTGTGTGATCATTATAATATATTTTGTTGTATATTTGGTCATTAATTGTGACAATTAATGACCAAATCAATGATTAAATCAATGACTAAATGCAATGAAATTCAATGATTAAATCAATGATTAAATTAATGACCAAATTAATGCATCAAATATACTACTAGACAACAAAATTGGAGACAACCAATTAATGACTAAGCTAAAATGACTAAAATTCAGTTTCAAGTATAAGATACTGTGAATTGTTTATTGCCAATACCATCGAAAAATAGTTGTTTATATGCAAATTTTAATAATTTTTTAGTAACTAATTAGTCATTTTGTAATTAGTGAAGGCATGTTGAGAGTAATTTGTACTCCCTCTCATCACCAAGTCTCTAACCTCTACTTTTCTCCTCAAAGCTTTGAAGTATCCACTCAAGTTCATATAGGTTCTTGACTCGTGCACATTGTAATCGTCCTCGCCATTACTAAAAGTTTCTATTGATTTTAAATCGACAATTATCTCCTCATCCGAGCTCCGAATTCATTTTCCATTTGGATAGTTTTCGTAAGGAATCCAAATATGCTATTTTTTTTGAAAATTTTACACCAAAATATTTAGATATTCCTTCGCAAACTCACTTTCAAAAATCCCGCTCGATACCATGTAGAAAAAGGAGAAATCAACGAGATTCAATCCGTATTTTAATGTACTAAAACAAGATTAACTTTTACAATTTTGAACAAAACACGATCGGAAAATCACATATAAGTAAGAGAAAATAAATTATCACTTGCACAACACAAGATGTATCTAGGGAAAGAAACCGATCAAAACCACTCTTATCTCATTTGTGGCATTAATTCAAGGAATCATGAAACAATACAATGCTTAATCTCTCACATCTTCTGATTCTGCTAATTGTCTCCTACCGATCTAGCAAACCTTGCCTAGCATTGGCGAATTCTCAAATCTTCCTTCAAATCCTCGCCTTTGCCCATGCAATTCCTAAAGAATTAGCTCCTCATTAATTAAAAATCGCCTTCCCATCATAATAACACACTTCATGGAATACCAATGACTTTATAATTGCACATGGAAATTTTACAAACACAATTATTAGTTATGTTCCCTTTAACCTATTCTAACCGGGTCTCTCCTTTTGAATCGATATGCACAATTCATCAATATGAATTATCATTATTTGATCGATCACTCATTGTGAATTATATCTAAATTAATTCACCTACGACCTCTCACTAGCTCATCACTTAGTTAGAACTATTTAAACCAGCTTTTAACTCATGTAATTTGACAGAACAATTCACACTTGCAATTTACCAATGCATAAACTCCAACCGGACCCCAAAAATATTAGAATAATCCCTCTACATGCCTCATATTAGACCCTCAACTCAACTTTGCTAACCTACCATCATGAATTAGTTAACTGACACAAGTTGCTATCGATGAAATTATATCATTTTCCAACTTATTTAAGGGAAAAATAAATTAGATGCCCTACATTCTCACTCCTGTATCAAAATTCCTCATGAGTGTGGGTGCCATTTTTTGTCCTTTATGGTTTCCAATTTCAATGTTTCTTGTTGCAACATTTGAACATTTCAGAATTCGATGTAGCCTTCACACAAAGACACCATTGAAATCACATGCCCGCATTCTCATGAGAAACCTATCTTAAGCTTGATCTGCCATAAGAGAACAAACAATATGACATCCTACTTCCTAGCTCGAACCTACCATTAAGATATGCAACATTCTTGTGAACTCTCACATGATGATCTTGCTCTTGGAGGATGACCATGGCCTCCTTTACAACCCTTACTCGGCCCTCTTACTTGACCTACTTTAGGACTACATCTCTCTTCGCCCCTTGATCAAATGAGCTCCTTTTCACTTGATGTTATTTTTTTCATCCTAAGGCCTCCTTAAATAGTTTTTCCTAGACCTCTTACAAACCTGCCTAGAACTTATGGGTTTTATCCACCTAGAACTTAGGAAATATTAATTTTCCTTTTAATTTTCTTTTAGACTTTAACCCCATCTTGGGTCCAAATCCATTTTCGGCTTCTTTTTCCCACAAAGCCTTTTGGTGACCAAACTCGCACAAACCCATCTCACTAGGATTTTGGAGTACCTCCTGTTACACAACAACAACATAGTCTAGTTGTAGTAACCGTAACTTGGTCAAGCTCTTGTAGCCAAGCGAGAGATTGGTTGGGTTCCCAAGTTAAAAATTGGCAAGTGTAGTTGTGAGGGCATGATAGGTAGGGGGTCAGTGGCATGAACATTAGGAATGAAAAGGAATGCTAACACATGCCTGACACAATGTTAATGCATGCTGAAGAGAGTTAGGAGTGTCAGGCATATCAAGGGATAACTAGGTCAAATTGCATGGAAAGGAATGAACAAGAGTGCACCAGAGAGTTTCAACGAATTCAAGTGTGCCAAGGATGAAGTGTGGTTGGAGAAGTTCAGTAGGTAGCATTATGATGTTTGCCAGCTTGTTGGCACAAGGGCTTGACATAGAAGTTTTAGACAAAAGGAGATCACTTTGTGCTAAGCACAACATTGTTTCTCCTTTAGTTATTATTTTTATATGAGATGTGGCACACTTTGGCTACATGCTCATGTTTTAAACTATTCTAGATAATTGCATATTGTACATTGTTGTGTATAATTTTTTGGACACTGGATTTGTGTTAGCTTTATATATTCTGTGTACCAGGCATCTTGTGTCTTCTTGCAAACTCGGTAGATGTTCTACCGTTTATATGAATTGAACATACATGTAATATTTCCTATGTAAGCTATGTTGCTATTTTTTTATGGCCATGGGTAGATCATAATCCTTGTCTTGGTAATGATGCGGGGACAAGTTGAGCTTGGACATGATTTGCATAATATGAGTTAGGAAAGGGCTTCTGTGTGAACAAGGCTAATCTTCTTGTAGTAGGCAATTTTTCAAGTTGTTGCGGTGTTGAAGCAAGCCAATATTGTCACATGAACTGCAATAGCCAAGGAACGATTGGGTTCCCAAACGTAAAAAAATGTAAACGCTAGTTGTGAGGACATGAGTGCCAAGGCGTGCTAGGGAATGCTAAGATGTGTTAGAGAGTGCGACAGCATGTCATGCTAACATGTGCGAAGTGATAAGGCATGCCAATATGTGCAAGGGTGTTAATGCGTGCCGAGGACTGCCAAGGCAAAAAAAGGGAAAAAAAAGTTAACCGCAAGGAAACGTAACACATAAGAGGGTTAATAAGTCATTAAATTACCTTTTCCAAGAGGGCATGTCAGTACACCAACACTAGGCGCCAATAGTGCCAAGTGCAAAGTATTAGTGCATTCTAAGTGCCAAGTCCTACTTTGTTGCTTCTCATCTACTTTCCAATAACATCTCAAATAAATTTAATATTAAACCATGCCAAATCATGCCAATGCATGTCAACATATTCCATACATGCTAAGAATTTCCAAGTACAATACGGCTTAGAAAACAATTTAGCGTCATAGAGGTTATGCATACAGAAGTGGAAGAGCATGTTGAAGAGTTAAGGTGTGCTAGAGAGTGCTAATGCATGTTGGAGGAGGCATATGATACCAGACAAAAATTATGAGGAATCAGGTCAAAGTTCATGGAAGTTAATGAATAAGGAGTGAAATGTCAGTGACTAGTGTTAATGAGTGCTAGTTGTCATGCCAAGGAGGAGGACAAGGTATGCTAAGGATTGGTAAGCATATGCTAGGGAATATAAACACATGTCAATAAGTTTTAAAGTGTGCTTGGGATTTCCAGAAATAATTATATGTGCCAAATAGTGCCAAGATATGCCAATACATGCCAAAGTATGATGTGCAGAAGCAGGTATGCCGATATGTGTCAGTGCTCTAAGGAAAAAAAAAAGGAAGAACCAATAAGAAGGTTAATAAGCCCGTATTTTATCTTTTTCTAAAAGGGGCATGCTAGACACATGAATAATAGGTCCCAAGTGTAATTGTGTGCAAGTGCTAATGTATGTCAATGCATTCAAATCTATGGTGTTCCCAGGCATGCTAGGGACTACATGCATGCTAACACATACAGAGGTTCTACGTTGTGCTAGCACATGCCACCATGTGCTTGGGCGTAAGTGTCATGACAAGATGTTCTAGGAACAATATGTTCCAAGACATGCAAGGTGCTAAGAAATGTTAGTGTGTTCCAAGGCATTAATTTAAGGCGTGCTCGAAAGTTGAGGAGTGCTAGGTATTTCTCATTAATAGAATTGAGAGAGCTTGATTATGTATTAAATAATATACTTCCTACACACACTAGTGGGACTTTATCTAAAGGGAATTTGCTATATAATAAACTTAATATATATGAATCATGTGTTGAATCATAGGAAAACTCTCTTTCACTAGTCATTACTTGAGGGAAATGATACACTAATTAGTTCTAAAATTAATCACTCTTTACAACCACTATGTATCTTGACATATTATAAAAAAGCATTCCACAATAATGGTATTAAATCATTTTATTTTGACAAAAAATATATTAACAAACACATAACGCCATAAAAAAATTATTGGAATGATCAATGATGACGAACATTTTTTGACTATCACTTAAGTAACAAAGAGCATCAAGTGAGGGTCACAAAGTTCATCACCAGAGGTTTCACCAAAGTGAGAATTAGTAATGGGCCTTTAATAACCCTCACGAAAAGTGTCATTGAAAATGGCTTGGTGATATATCTAAAAGGACCATCACTATATACACTTGATGGTGATATCTTTTTAAGGACCGTCACTATATGTGACATTGAGTGACCGACCTCGAAAGGTCTATCAGCAATCATGACCTCACCAATGTCCCTTTTTCTTGTAGTGATCTCTGTACATTATCCATTTTAGGTAACAATTTGGTGGTCCATTTCTTTCCATTGTGGATTCAATGAGAAGCATGTATTATCTTCGAATTCGTCATAAAACAACAATGGTCCTCTCTTTCCACTTTAAACCTACATTATCTTGACCTATAACTCAACCATTTTAGTGGTCCTCTCCCTTCCTAATTTTAAGTTTCATGACAAACCTATCTTATATTGACCCGTGGAGCAACAATTTCAGTGGTGCACTTCTCCACCTTAAGTTCCTTGGAAAATCCTTTCCCAACTCGACCTTGGACTAAAACCATTTTAGTGGCACAATCCCCCGACTTTGGGTTCGCCGAGAAACCATATTATCTCGACTCTTGCACTAAACTATTTTACTAGCCCATCCCTTATAATTTGGGTTAACTAAGAAAAATAAGTTACATTCTTTGACCTCGGAAGAAACTATTTAAATGGTCAAATCCCTATACATTTGGGAAATTTCACCGGCGCTTGTGACCATGTATTTCTTCTAATGTTTTATGTGGAAAAATACCAAATGAATTGGGGTTGTTGCATAACCTATATGTACTAATTTACATGAAAAAAAATTCTCTAGTGGATAAAGTGATACTTATAAACACAAAATCATTGTCATTTTCATGTTTTTGTACATTACAAGGAAAATATAGTATTGGTGAGTGGTCATGTTTGTGACGGACCTTAAGGTCCATCACCAATATCACATATGGTGATGGTCCTTAAAAAGCATTGCTGTAAGTGTATAGTGACCTAAAAAGCGATGTTGTAAGCGCATATAGTGATGGTCTCAAGGCTTGTCAACAAAGCCATTTTCAGTGACACTTTTGGTGAGGGTCATAAAGGCCCATCACTAATTCTCTCTTTGGTGACACTTAGTGAAGATATTTTATTGACCCTCACCAATTCTCTTTTTGGTTACTTTTGGTGACTCGTCAAAAATGTTCGTGATCATTGATCATTAAAATGGGTTTTTGATGATGCTATGTGCATTACTATATTTTTTGTCAAAAGATAATTACTTAATACCATTGATGTGGAGTCTTTTTCATGTGTCCAAGGCCACAGGTGTTAGAGTTTGTCAAATCTTTGTTAAGAAGAAACTAGGTGTGTATCATTTCCTCAAGCAATGAGAATATACTTTTCCATGAGTCAATACATGATTCATCTCCTTATTAGGTTTATTATCTAACAAATTCCCTTTAGATAAAGTTCCACTAGTGTGTGTAGAAACTATATTATTTAATACATAATCAAGCTTTGGCACTCCTATTAATAAGAGACATAGCACTCCTCAACACTTCAGCACATCTTAACATGCTTTGGGTACACACTAACATTCCTTGGCACCTCGCATGCCTTAGAATATCTTTTTGTACCTAGAACATTTTGCCATGACTAGGACACCACAAGGTCATGGTCCCTAGCATAGCATAATGTACTCTCCTGCAGTATGTTTACATGCCCAGTCCTCGCATGCCCTGGAATACTTTGGCATGCACTAACATATTGAGCAATTGGTACACATTGGAACTGGCATGTATTAGAACCTATTATTAGTGTGCGTAGCATGTCTTTGAAAAGTTAAAGTCCTCGCTTATTAACCCTATTATTTGTTCATTTCCTTGCATTTTAGCTGGTTTATTTTTCCATGATACTCCTTGACACATATTGGCATAACCTGGAACCCCACACATCCTAAAGTATTGCCTAGCATCTTGCATGTCTTGGCACTATTTGGCACATGTTAACACACACTTGAACCCTAAGACACCGGGGCACTTCTCGACATGCACCGATATTCCCTAGCATGCCTTATTAGAAGCAACATACCTTGTCACTCCCTCCTTGGCATGCTAGCCAGAACTCGTTGACGCTCCTCGACACACCCTCATATTCATTCATCATGTATTTACCTAGTGCCTCGTTGCCCTATTAAGCCCATGCTAACACTCCTCAACATGCATTAGAAGACACTATGTCACTCTACCACTCTCTCGACATGCCCTTCCACCTCATAACATGTACTACCCTCGAACACACATTGGCACTTGGCACATGTAGGAGCTACAAGTATTAGCACGTCTAGTATTCAATAAGATGCCTTGCATGCTTTTAGCATGGTTTAATATTAAAATTATTTGAGATCAATTATTGGAAAATATATGAGAAGTAACAAGAGATCATTTAGTACTTAAATGCACCAATACTGGCACTTGGCAGCACCTATCTCCACCTTAGTGTTGGTGTGCCTAGCAGTTCTTCCGTAAAAGGTAACTTGATGAATTATTAGCACTCTTACGTGTTCATTTCCCTTGTAGTTTAACTTATTTATCCTTTTTTCTTGCCTTGATAGTCCCTGACATGTATTGTCACACCCATGCAAATCTTGGTATGCCTTAGCACTTGACACATCTTAGTATATTTGACATGCTCTCAAAACTATCCGGCACATGTTAGCATTCCCTAGCATGCCTTGGCACTCATGCCCTCACAACTAGCCTTACATTTTTTCATGACTTGGGAACCGAATGAAGTCCTTAGCTACCCAGCTCATGTGACATTGGCCTACTTTAGTCGAAACAACTCGACCAATTGCACCCTTACCACAACTATAAAAGCTCCTTGTTCACCTAAGAACAACCTATACCTCATCTTAGTCACTCATCTCCAACCCGAACTTGTCCCACTTAAGAACTTACCAAGACAAGGGATCACATCTAGCCATGGACATAAAACACTAAGCAACATAGCTTATATAGGCAATATTTTACATGTATGTCCAGCTCACATAAACGTAGAGCATTAACTGAGAGCTGAAAGAACCACAAGATACACAAGAACACACATATAAGTTGGCACAATTTGAGTGCCCTGGAACCTATTACACAACAATGTACAATATGAAATTGTCTAAAATAGTTTAAAACATGAGCATTCGGCCAAATTGTGCCACATGTCATATAAAAATAATATATAAAGGAAAAATGGTCTTGTGCCCAACACAAAGTCTCCCTTTGCCTAAAACTACTTTGTTGAGCCACTTATCGCAATCATAGTTTTGCCTTTTTCAAAACCTATTATGAACTTATTCTAACACACTTCATCCTTGGCACACTTGAATTCATTGACACTCCCTGACACACACTCTTATTTGTTCATTTCCATGAATTTTGACCTAGTTCTCCCTTGTGATGCCTCGACACTCCTTAACACTCCTAAACATGCATTAACATTGTCTGGCATCATGTGTTAGCACAACTTTTCATTCCTTGGCATGCCCTAACCCTCCCTAGTTATCAAGCCCTCACAACTACCCTTACTTAATTTGCAACTTGGGAACCCAAAAAAGTACTCGCTTGACTACAAGAGCTTGAACAAGATATGATTAATACAACTAGACTATGTTGTTGGATTATGTAGCTTGGGAGGTACTCCAAAAGCCTAGTGAGATGTGTTTATGTGAGTTTGGTCACAAAAGGATTTGTCGGCAAAGAACCCAAGTGATGGGGTTTTGGACCCGAGATGGGATTTAAAATATAAAAGTAAATTAAAAAGGAAAAATAATATTTCCTAAGCTCTAAGTGGATAAATCTTGTGAGTTCTAGAGGTTTCTTAAAATTCCTAGCTAGGAAAAGATATTTAAGGAGGCCTTAGTATGAAGGCAAGAACATCAATTGAGAAGGAGCTCATTTGATCAAGGAGGCCAGGAGAGATGTAGTCCTAAATTAGGCTGAGTTAGAGGGCTAAGAAAAGGTTGCTAAAGGGAGGCCATGATCATCCACCAAGAGCAAGATCATCATGTGAGGGTTCACAAGTATGCCACATACCTTAATGGGTTCGAGATAGGAAGTAGGATGGCATATTATTGGTTCTATCATGGTAGATCGATCTCAAGAGAGGTGACTCATGAGAATTTGGGCATGTGATTTCAATGGTGTTTCTATGTGAAGGCAACATCAAATTTTGAAATAGTAGAGAGGGTTGACACCCTATCTTGTGGTGGTTAGTAGGTTGCAATGTTTATTATGAATACCAACACAAATGGAGGAGGGTTTGCACTAGAATTTAGGGCAAGAACAAAAGTAGTTGCATGTGTAATGTTGACTGAGGTAGCCGTAATTTGAGGGTCATAGATATCTAAAGTTCACGTCAAGACTCAGTCAAAGAAACACCTAGAATCTATGGATCCATATGAGCTTGGTCGAGTGTCTTATGGAGGAAAGAGTTGTTGTTTTTTCTCTGCGTGAATAGGGTTTGTTCTAAAAAATTTAGAATAGAAGTATAATGCCCTAGTTAGGGAGGTTTCCTAGCATCTTCTGTCCATAAAGTATGCCCTTAAGACTATGACAAATCTACATAGAAGAAGAGGGGTCGTGACCCTTAGAGAGAGGTTTATCTCTCCAATATATACCACATATTTGGAATATGGTTTGCAGAAGTATGTGCAGAGATAGAAAATCCAAAAGAAGGTGGAACTTGAGTAGAAGATTGAGCAGAAGAAATGTGCCATATGAGGAATGGATTGACATGAAGAGGAGTTGATTTTGGTGGAGTGTCCATAGAGTTTTGGATAGAGATCTGAAGCATCCTATAAATAGTTATTCAATGGATTGTTAGTGGATGATTTGTGACCCTAGTTCAATCATCTAAAAATTGTTATAAGGATGATAAGAGGAGTAGTTCAGAGTTTTTCATAGAATATTGGACAACAAAGAAATTGATACATAAGAATAGTGATTTTGAGAGGACTCAAATCACTATTATT
This sequence comes from Pinus albicaulis, assembly GCA_034641835.2. Lineage (NCBI taxonomy): Eukaryota > Viridiplantae > Streptophyta > Pinopsida > Pinales > Pinaceae > Pinus > Pinus albicaulis. The sequence continues at coordinate 1,119,134,150 of CM076572.1, forward strand.
TGGTATATTTGAAGAGCCCTAAATGAGGGTAGTGTTGTGGGAACTAGATCAGTAAAATAAATGACTGTGGTTGGGAAAATTGATGGTATTCCAAGTACAGTTGGAGGGTTTTTAGGTGACTGTCAAAGAAGAGCCCTAAGTCCTGTACTTGCGAAGGAAAACAAGACTGGTAGAAGGGTAGGTGTGTTGGGCCTAAGGACGTGCATACTTTGAAGGAATAAAGTAGCAGTCAAGTGGGATAGCCAACTAGCCCTAGTTCACTATATTGTAGAGGATTGAGTCAATGAGAAGAATGGAAACCTCGATAGCCATAGACTTGTCATCTTGGAGCAGGAGTATGACAAAAGTGGGCAGACCAAAGAGATGTTCACAAATGGAGTTGTGAACAATTGATAGAAAACCCTAAGTGCTTCATACCTTAAAGGAAACAATAGGTAGATAGAGGGAAAAAAAATTTCAGCTTAGTTCAGTAACATAAAGGAGTTGAGTTCATTTATAGAGGAAGATTGAGGATTTGCATAATGGGAGGCAAGAGGACCTACCAGATGTGTTCAGGGCATGTGGACTGAAAGGGTGATCCGGATTTATGCAGGAACACAACATAATACACATATAGCCATAGATACAGAGATGCAGCGGAAATAATGTTTCATTTTATTAATAAAACAAATGACTGAAATAAAAAGCTAGGACGCTAATAGACATATCTTTGAGAAGAGATGTGGTGGCTACAGGCCCCTGAACTATGTTACATAACTGAAATGATGGGAACAAGCGAGCTAGGGCACTGGTAGCGCTTATCTTTGAGAAGAGATGTGTCGACTCCCAACCAACTAAACTATGTTACAATGAGGCTTGAAGGCCTATTTATTGTTGAGAAACAATGTAAAACTCGAAACATTCAAAAACCTAACCCTAGGAGATGAAGCGCCAAAACTGTGGGTCCCATTTGGGTAAGTTGGTGTTTCAACTTCCCTGGGATGTAACTTTGGCATCCGATCTCTGTTTGACGCACTCAATAGCTCGTTAGAAATATCTATCCGAGGACTACAAATTTTGAGTGAGAAACATTGGTCTATGACCCCATGTTGTTCCCCGTTTTCCCAAAAAGCGTCGTTTAGGGCCTCAAAATGGCTTTGAAAGTTCAGGACCCGAAAAACTTCTATAAATAGTAAGTTGTGCTAAAACTTAAAAATGAAATAACCTGACAGTGGGGGTTCAAATGGGACTCGGTGGGTGGCCACCAATATCCACCTAGATCATTAACTCCCCAAAACGGCTTCTCCGGAGTGCAGACCCGAAAACTCGCTAAAAATAGTAAGTTGTGTTGAAGTCGAAAAACCGAAAGAATTGATGTTGTGGGTCCAAATGTAATAGATGGGTGGCCACCGAGGTCCACCGGATCATTCCTCCTCTCAGGGAAGCAATGGTCTCCATTGCATTAAGTTCCTCCAACAAAAGGGGGGGCAAATTCGTTGAACTTGGTGTCGCATTTGTCCAAGATGTTTTAATTCGTTAGCGGACATGTTGGATGTAGATGTGCCGCCGATGGGCAGCCATTGAAGGATCCGGAAAAATTTATCCATCATTGTGTTCTCCTCGTCTTCGTGGGCCTCCTCGAGCAAGATTTTGATAGGATCTCCTGCTCCCTCATCTTTTCTTCTCGCCATGGGGTCGTCGTGGCTTGCGAGGTTGAACTCCTCTATACCCTAGCCGCGTTGGGGACATGCAACAGGCAGAAAGACCGTACCGCTTCCGATACCATTGATCCGCATTTATGAATGCAACAATACACATATAGCTATAGATAAGTAAAGATGTAGCGGAAATAATGCTTCATTTTATTAATAAAACAAATAACTAAAATAAATAGTTAAGGCGCTGGTAGGCGTATCTTCGAGAAGATATGCGGATACATGCCCCCGAACTTTTGTTGCGTAACCGAAATGATGTGGGAACAAGCGTAGGCCAGGGGCACTACTAGTGCTTATTTCGAGAAGAGATGTGTCAACTCCCACCGAACCGTGCTATAATGAGGCTCGAAGGCCTATTTGTTGTTGAGAAACAATGTAAAACCCGAAATGTCCAAAAACCTAACCCTAGGAGATGAAGTACAAATCGGTGGTCCCATTTGGGTAAGTTGGTGTTTCAATTTCCGAGACGTAACTTTGGCATCCAATCTCCGTTTTGATGTGCTAAATAGCTCGTTAGAAAAATCTATCCGATGAATAAAAATTTTGAGTGAGAAACATTGGTATACGACCATGTTGCTCCCTTATTTTCCCTCCGAGAAGAGATGTGATGGCTCCCAACCCTGAATCGAAATGATGGGAACAAGTGAGCTAGGCATCGGGTAGCGCTTATCTCTAAGAAGAGATGTGTCGGCCTCACTTCGAATCGTGTTACAATGAGGCTATAAGGCCTATTTATTGTTGAGAAACAATGTAAAACTCGAAAACATCCAAAACCTAACCCTGTGGAGATGAAGCGCTAAAACTCATCCGCTTGGGTAAGTTGGTGTTTCAACTTCCCTAGACGAAATTTGGCATCCGATCTCCGTTTGACGTCTTCAATAGCTCGATAGAAATATATATCCGAGGACTAAAATTCTTGAGTAAGAAACATCAGTCTACAACCCATGTTTCTCCCCATTTTCCCAAAAAGTGTCGTTTAAATTTCAAACAACCCTCCGAAGTTCGTGATCCGAAAACTCGCTATAAATAGTAATTTGTGCTGAACTTAAAAATTGGGCTGAATCATGGTGGGGGTTCAAATGGACTCAAAGTGGGTGGCCACCAATATCCACCTAGATCATTAAGTCCCCAAAATGGCCTGGGAGTGCAAGGACTTGAAAACTAGCTAAAAAATAGTAAGTTGTGCTAAAGCCGAAAAACTAAAAGAATTGGATGCCGCGGGTCCAACAATAATTGGGTGGACACCGATATCTACCTAGATCAAAGGGCTATGCATGGCCACCATAAAAAAGTGGGTGGAAGTGTTGTCTGGCGTAAGGTAGATTGCTGTCAAAGTACTAACACCAAGCCCTAGTTGTATTCCTCGTATCAAGCTACCAGAAAGGGCCATGATCCCCCGGTATGAGCTCTAGCCTATTCTATTATAGTTTGTAGTTTAACGAATATCGGTTTGAAAAAGTTAAAAATTGTCATTTGCACTGTTTATTCTGATGATGTGTGTACTTAGGTTGTGAAAAGTGCAGATGTGTTGTGGTACTTCAAAGGTGTTTGCATCAAATATTCGAAGACCAAACCTGCATTCTCATGTGTCGTGGAAATCAAACATATGCCTTTTTCGCTAAGAACTACCGCAAATCATCTCAAAGTTACTCATGTCCAATATCAACTCATCCCAATTAACAAGTTACCAAGACATGACTCATCACATCCGTGTTGTGGTCGTAAAACAACTAAGAAACACAATTTACATCTTTACATGCAATAACACTTGGCATGTTTTAAATGCGTTGGCACTATGTGGCATGTCTTAAATTCCTTGGCACTATGTGGCACGTGTTAGCATCCACTAAATTACTTGGCATGATTTTACACTCTCTAACACACCTAGCACTTCCTAACATGCCTTTAGTAATTTATCATACCTCGCATTGCGTAGCATATAACCTTGTCACTCCTCCTTAACACACCTAGAACTCATTGACACTCTCTCCGTCACACACTCTTATTCATTCATTTCCATGAATTTTGATCTAGTGCTTCCTTGTGTTTCCATAACACTCCCTAACACTCCCTATCACGCATTGGCACACCCTAACACCTATCACATCTTGGCATGTCACCCTAGCACTCTAGCATTCCTTAGCACTACCTAGCACACATTATCACTCTCTCCTTAGCACACCTAGAGCTCATTGACACTCCTAGTCACAAAATCTTATTCATTCATTTCTAATCATTTTTACCTTATGATCCCTTGTGTTTCCATAGCATTCCTTAACACTCCTTGGCATGTTTTGGTACACCCTAGCACCTAGGAAATATTGGTATGTCCACTTGGCCTCTAGCATGCCCACGACTTCGCCAACATGTTCTGTCACTCCCTCCTTAGCACACCTGAAACTCATTGAACCTTTAATCACAAACTCTTATTTTTTCATTTCCATGCATTTTGGCAGTGCTCCCTGTATTTTCCAGTGGACCCTGGCCATCATTTCCTTGGGTATGCGTTGGCACACCTTTGCCGCATGTCACCCTAACACTCTAGCATTCTCAAAGATCGCCAAGCATGCCTTGCCTACCCTACTTAGCACACTTGGAACTCGTTGACACTCCCTATCACTCACTCTTATTCATTCATTTCCATGCATTATGACACAATTCTCCCTTGTGTTTCTCTATCACTCCCTAACACTCCTTGGCACACATCGGCACACCCTAGAACTTGGCACATCTTGGCATAGATTTCTAGCACTCTATCATGCCTTGGCACTACCTAGTACCACTCCCTCCTTAGCACACCTAGAACTTTCTAACATTCCCCATCACACAAACTTATTCATTCATTTCCATGCAATTTAAACTAGACCTCCCTTTTGTTTCCTCGACATTCCCTAACATTCATTGGTGCCACACCCTAGAACCTAACACATCTTGGAATGCCTAACATGCATTGGAAATTTTGGCATGTGCTAGCACTTCCTTGGATTTCCCGTACACCTTTGCACTCCCCCGATTGTCATGCCCCTCATAGATAGCCTTATTTTTTCGCGACTCTGTGAACCCAACCAAGTCAATGAAAAATAGTTTTGTGTCTAGCCCAAAGTCTCCCCTTGTCCGAAACTTCTTTGTCCATCCCCTTATGAAAATCATAAGCTTACCTCCTACAAGTCCTATTATGAAATTATCCTAACACAATTTCATTCATGGGACACCTCGGAACTACTCACACTCCCTAAGACACTCTTATTCATTCGTTTCCATGCACTTTGAACTAGTTCTCCCTCGTGATGTCTCTAACACTCCCCAACACTCCTAGACATGTACGTACACTATATGGCATGTGTTATCACACCTTTTCATTCATCGGGGCACACCCCGTCACTACTTAACTATCATGTCCTCATAACCAACCTTATTTTTTTTAGACTTGGGAACCCAACCAAGTCTTGCCTCGATTTACAACAACTTGAACAAGTCATTTACTAAAAATAGACTATGCCTTGCTCACCTAATAATTTTTGTAACTCATCTTAGGCTACTCATGTACAATCTCAACTCATCCCACTTACCGTTACCAAGTCAAGTCTCATGTCCAACGGGCCATAAAAAATATGAAACGTAGCTTATCTTGACATGCCATAACACCCGGAACGCCTAACAACTCGGGAACTATGGGGCACACAGCACATCCTCACATTCCTTGGCATGATTTGGAACTCCCTACAACACCCTACCATTACATGACATTCCTTGACACCAGCATGCCTTGGCATTGCCTAGCATATAACTTTGTCACTCCCTCCTTAGCACACTTGGAACTCGTTAACACCTCCCTATCACACACTCTTATCCATTCATTTCCATGCATTTTTAACTAGTTCTTCCTTGTGTTTTTGTGACACTCCCTATCACACATTGGCACACCTTGGCACTTGCACATCTGCATGTCACCTTGGCACTCTAGCATTCCTTGGAACTACCTAACATACCTTGTCACTCCCTCCTTAGCACACCTAAAACTCGCTAACACCTCGTCACAAACTCTTTATTCATTCATTTCCATGCATTTGAAACTAGTGTTGCCTTATTCCCCTCGGCACTCCATAACACTCACCGACATGCATTGGCACACCCTAGAACCTCGGCATGTCTTGGCATGTTTCCTTGGCCTCTAGCATGCCTTAGCACTGCCTATCATACCTTGTCACTCCCTCCTACCACCTATAATTCATCGCCACTTCTTGTCACAATCTCTTAATCATTCATTTGCATGCATTATTTTCACCTAGTTCTCCCTTGTGTGTCCGTAGGACTCCCTACCCTAGCAAGTGTTGGCACACCTCGATACCCCGACACATCTTGGCCGCATGCCACTCCTGGCACACTAGCATGACCTACATACCATGTCACTCCCTCCTTAGCACACCCGGGAACTCGCCGACACTCCCCGCCACACGCTCTTATTCATTCATTACCGTGCATTTTGACAGGTGCTCCCTATGTTTCCTCGCACTCACCGACACTCAACACACATTGGCACTTGTCACATCTTAGTATGCTTCCCTAACACTCTAGCATGCCTTGGAACTATCTAGCATATATTTTCATTCTCCCTAACAAACGTGGAACTCCATAACATGCCCTATAACTCCTTGGCACGTATTGGCTTTTTAAACTTGCTAGCACTTGAAAATTTTCGGCATGCGCTGGGATGCCCTAGAATGACTTGGAATGGTTGAAGATAAAATTATTTGAGATCAATTATTCACAATTAAGAGAGAAGTAATAGAGGATGATTTTGGCACCTAAGACACGCTAGCACCGGCCTCGACATGGGCTGAACCAAAGGTTGGTATGCCCAGCATGCCCCTCCCGAAAGGTAAGGTCCCTTAATTATACCCTGTGCTCATTTATTTTCATTTTAACTTGGTGTCTCTTTGTCGCCCTCGAAATTCCTTGACACGCGTTAACACCGCACATCTTGTCATGCCTTAACACATGGCATGTCTTGGGATGTCTTGGAATGCCTCGGATGCATTGGCATGCTCGGTCACTCGGCACATGTTAAGCCACCCTGACACTTTCGACATGCCCTAGAATTCCCTAGCATGCCTTGTCACTTCCCCTTGGCATGCCTAGCACTCGCCGACACTCCCCGACATAGCCTCTTATTCATTCAATTCCATTCATTTTGATTCAATGATTTATGTTTGATGGGGTCCATGTCTAGAAAGAGTTCCTTTAATATAATAAAAAAATCATCGCACCATTAATTAAATAAGTAATTGTGAGATTCTACTTGAATGACATTAGGAAACTACACAAGATATTTTAAGAATGACGTTTTTGGGGTTTTTTTATGGTGGGAATGGTAAGAAGTGAGGTGGTCAATATTGTGATTTTATTTCTCATTAAATTTTTTATCCTTATGAGAGACTTGTCTTGAGAAAATGACACCCTCATCATGCTTACCCTACAACATCTAAACTTCTCAAAATAGAGGTAAACTTGCACAAATGAGGGAAGGGATGTTGATCTATGATGTGTCGAGTTACCGGGTGGGAGAGTATTAATGTACTATGAGAGGGACTAAACCATTTACTTTGAGTTCTCTATGGATGACCCACCCTAAATGGCCAAACACCATTTAGGGCCTACAAATGACCCTAGAAGTTCAAGACCCAAAAAACCATATAAAATCTGATAAGAAGATAAAGAACCATTGGAGTTAGTGGAAGAAGAGGGTGGCCACAAATATCCACCCTGATTAGAGTGCCACATAAGTTTAAAGTGGGAGATAAGGTATGGTTGCATTTGTATAAAGAACACCTCTTAAGATCCTACTGGAAGTGCCTCACCCCCCCACTTCTCCATTTTGATATAGGCCTTACACCAACACAAAGGTTGTAGGTGAATATGCTTATAAATCAAATATTCCCTTTTCTTTGGCTTGAACCTTATATTTAATGTGGAGCTACTTCAACCATATTTTCCACCTCTCATAGGACCTCATGTTCCTACTTTGGCACACGTGTCTCACTAGGATCCATATTCAACAAAAGTTTTCCCACTGACAAAGGAACTCGACACAAAATGTACCACTTATTCATAAGGGGGACAATTGATTTAATAGAATACTTGCGACTACCCACTTATTCATTTATTCAACATTATTCCACGTCTTGGTAGTTATATTATAGTGTTTGAAGTCTCAAACTTCTAGTGCCTTGTTTGGGCATTTCCCTTACATTTTGGCATTTTTCATAGGCTAAAGACACATAATATGGATTTCACTTATCCAAGAAAAGTCCTAAATGGAGTTTTCATGCAAAATTTGTAGTCTCAGTGAAGTTGACATATCAATTAGCCCTTTGGGCCCACATTCTTTTTGGCACATAATTTCCAAGGCTAGGTTTGGATTTTAGGGTTTTTTCATCTTAGGACATCATACTTTATATTCAAAGTTATTTTTGACATCTTGTAATGTTTTCTTGCGATTAAGAGTAGTTACTACATCTCTCTTCGTAGAGAAGCGACCACCATTCCAATTAGTTTGTATCAATTTGCAATTTATATTCTTTTTATTTTCTATTTCACTCATTAATAGAATTTGGATTTTGTTCACTACCGTACTTCTTGAAATATCTTTTCTATGTTTCCATTTATGTTTTTGCATAATAAAATCCCCTTCAAACCTCACTTCTATCTATGGATTTTTTTTTAGCAGAAGCTTCTACCTTTGGATGGCCATGGGTACTAATATTTGAATATTGGAGAAAATTGCCAACTTTTTTATCTTTACAAAGTGTTAAGAACATGTGCTTCCTCATAAGAGGTCATAGGTTCAATCTAAAGAGGTAGAGTATGCACACCTTTGTATAGTTTAGCGGACTCATGTCCTTTGTCCTACAAACAATGAGATCACAAAAAGGTCTTATTCTCTAGCTTAGCCATGAAATTAAAAATAAATTATTACTACTATATTACAAATATGATATCTATTTAACATATATTAACCTCAATAACTATTTTTCTAATGAAAAAATAAAATATGCTTAAAAATCTAGAGTAATGTTCAACAATTTTAAGTAATAAAAGTTTACAATCCTTGTTTTTATTTTTTTTTAATATGACAAAACATATGTCAAAAGTATGTGAAACATTTGAACTTTGGTGGGTGTGTTAAACATTTGAAATTTCGTTGCTTACCGCCTGAGGAAATCTCGAGGCATGAGCGCCAAGAGACGAGTGCAAGGAGACTCGTACAAAGAAACAACGCAATTTCGCTGCTCATTCTGGAGATTTGAGGGATGAGCATTTTTGGCCATTAAAAGTTTTGCTAAAACAATTGCGTTATGGTTTCCCCGGGGGACCTTTAAATGGGAAAATTCGAGGGATTTGAGGTCACAGGTGCGAATTTAGCATTCTCCGTTACGCTTCCTTGTGTTCGTAGTCATTTCCATTACCGAAATATGGAATCGTTCATCTAAGATTTTGGGCATAGTGATATTATTGTAATAATTTTGGACTCGGTGTTTTGTTTTTTTTTTAATCTTCTATTATATCTTGGAACGTAGATCGCGGTGTTGGGGAGCGCGGGAAGGTTCTTCAAACTCGGGTCCAAACCAGCTTTCATGCCAAAGCAACAATGTTGCTATGACCAACCCAAGAGGTGCTTCGATTGTTGTTGGAATTTAGTACTTGTTCTTTTTTCTTGTGAAGTTCATCTGTAAAGCCGAATATTTCACAGAACCAGTATTCGTAGCTTACTTATGGAAAGAACCATTACCGGTTTCGAGTGTGCTTCTAAGTTTTTATATTATGTATCGCTCGTACGCAGCTCGCTCAACATGTAGCGGGCAATGGCACTAATGTTTTCTTTGTTTTCCGCTGTGATAAACAAGCTAAAATGTGGCCACCGCCGACTGGGGTTAGCTAGTGACCGGGCTATGCATGATGCACCTATTGGCGATTTCATGGATTCCGCACGAACTTGCTTGCAACTGAAGCTGAAAAGACACTTTCCAAGTATGTATATGATGGTTTTCTTTGATTCCATCTCTCTCTTCTTATTTATGTTATGAGGTTACTTGTAAATTCTATCGAGGTTGTGACACCTTAAGTGAATTTTTAAACCCATTGGAGCATAGTGCCAAAAATTTAATATCTTTAAGGCTTTGAGTCAAATACAAAATTCTCATCTCCGGCCAATTTTTTTATAAAATTATATGAGATTAAAGGAAAATGTTAGATTGATCCAGGTCCTAGATTTTTACTACTCAACATTCTTCTTATATACCCGTAGTTGTATGTCACTCAATGCTATAGCCTCGTACCTATGCAAACCTTGTTAGAAATAAGACACCTTCCTTTTTAATTTGCATCAAAATTCGTATTATGCAAATCTTCACAAATTGTGTTGTCCTGGTGATAACCTTTGACTCCCGTATCTCCCCGCTTTGCAACGTTCATCACTCTTTCCTTTTATTCTATGCATTTCTCCACGTATGACCAAAGGTTGACCCGAACATTAGCAACTTCTGAATTTATTTAAGACTATTCCAACCTCTTCCTCCAAACTTGAAATTTTTTTTGAAAGCTTCCCGAGCCTTTTCCTCTAAGGATGTAGCCCGCCGAGACATTTCCAAGCTTCGAAAAACATGTTATTTTCTCCAAGCTGAGCTAAGGAATTTCTACCCCCTCATCAGATATTGTATTTGCAATTGGAATGATTTCATCTAGCATATTTATAATATTCTCCAACGTCTCTGACAGCCCCACCATTTTTATATAATAATCAAACTTAGGAGTTTTATCTTTGATGCCCTCGAATGATCCTACAGAATTATTTCTGAACCGTACTCAATTCCTATCGATCTCACATTTTCGAACTCTTTAACTCCAGTCTAATTCATCTTGTTGCTGGAATTTTAGCTCCGTAATTCTTTGCTTAGCAAAGATCGAGTTCCAACCGAGCATTAGACATTTCTTCTTCCACTGCAACATTATCACATGTTGTCGTGCCATGGTAATACTAGCAATTGTTGTCATCTCTGGATCAGTCATGTTGTTACATGAATGAGAACCTCCTCAGTTGACTATCTCTCTCCTAACCTTATCCTTTTGGAAACTCTCCGTTGTCTTTCTTCGGTATCGTTAATTGAATGTTTTCAATACCACTACCGGGTTAACCATGGTCATGGGAGAAATTTCTCCTTCTCCATTTCTTCAATCCGACATGGTTCCACTAGAGACCGAGGAGTGGGGTTTATCTTCGTAGACATGGAATTTCAAGGTGTTAAATCCTTTTCTCTTTCCACATAGCTTATTCCTTCTTATTTTGGAGTTCCTCATCTCTTTTCCTCCTCAAGCTTTTCCTCTCTTTTCCTTTGTTTTTCTTGTGCATGCTTGATTCTTTGTTTAGTTTCCAAAGCCAATTTTTTCACCAGCTTCATCTTGTTCGCTTTTCTTCTCTTTCTCCCCGCTCCTTCATCGCTTGCTCTTCTTCAACTTCATCTTGAGTCCTGCCTCGCTTCTTTTGATTCAGTCGTTTCCTTCATCTCCTTCACCTCGTTCCAACGCCCCCCCCTCTAGAGCTTTTCAACTTCTTCCCGGAGGTTTACAATAGGTGAAGCATGGCCCTCGTTTCCCCGGGCCTTCTTCTAAGGTCCTCGACTTAGATTTTCTTTAACCCCGCATGGATAAATAAGTGTCTTAAGATTTCTATCCGTATCCATCTCATGAGTATAATACCTTCCAGACCGTTGACAACAACACAACACTAATAATCATAGCTAGATCATGTCTCTTGAATCTTATCTCTCCAAATGATATGATTCAATTTCAAGGCCTCTTTCATGGTTGGGTTGGTTCCATCAACTCCATATTACCCGGGCCCTAATAGGCAACTTAGGCCATATTGATCTCTTTTCCTCTTTAAGAGTACTTGTCGCTCGATGAGCAAATGTATGATATAATATTTCCAACAAGAATCCACCGTCCGGAGAATATAAATGTAGCAGATGAGGAGCTCTCGATGCAACATATGCCATAAATCACTGTAGATTCCATGTTCATGAAAATACTCAAATTTCCATTGCTTCCTATGACTTCATGTGCTTGTTTTGAGAGGCATGGACACTCTTTCTCAAATAACAAAGAGTAAAACTAAAGAAATAAAATTGCTGCATATTCTTTTTCGTTCGATTTATGCTTGTAATCCTATAAGAGCTTGCATTAAACATGCACCGGAGGAAAAATACTGGGACCATCTTGGAAATTCATTTTCCGAACAAATGGAGTCCAAAAGTGATGCAAGAGACCCGTACTTAGCCAAAGAATGTGAATGGATTTTCACATGTTGTGGCTAAATATGAGGGAAAACAAATGTCTTTTCCTAAGTGGTCAAACCAAAATTTACCTGAGGGTTGACTTTTGAATCGTATTTAATTAAAATTTGTAATATGATTAGAATATGTAAGTGAGTGATATCATAGGTGTGCAAGTTAGGCTTTAGAATAGGGATTAGGGTGATATAAAATAAAGATTGATTGTTAGCATTGTTAGATCTAATCCATAAAAGAAGGAACTAGAAATGTAATGACTAATATAGATAGCGAGGGAGTGAGATAATATATATATTGGGTTTGAGAACAAAGGGAGGCAGAGGTAAAAGACCTGAGCATTAAGCCGTAGAGGGTGAGACCGTGTAATTTCCTATTTTAATAGAAATTGACCGAAGTGTGATGTATAATTCCATGTTTTCCGAGTATGTTTTTTATTGAATTCATTAGAGATCGAAGGTTTTATATATCCGGTATTGAAAATTTTCTTTATGTGTTTGTAATTGTATTAAACAATGAGCGTTTGTAAATGTATTAATCGTGAATGCCAGATTCACTACGTAAAGAGTGCTTTCGATTTCATTATAATCGATGCATTTAAAAAGTCAAATCGGTGTACAACTCAACCTCATTCCACACAAGAAATCGCCTTAGTATTGAAAAGCGGTTTTGGGAAAAACGTCCGAATGGATTCATCGCACAAATTATGAGTAGTGGAAGGTAATTTGTGGAGTCCATGCGATACACCTAGTGAGCCACATGTGTATGCCTAAAACCACTTATATCGCGTGCCCTCCAAAACATTAAAGATTGGGTGAGTTCAGAGGCGATCACCGCCATATCAAAGAGTTATTTACATTGGGATGCGATGACCGTTGGATTTGAGGAGGATAGTTTCTTGGTTGGTGACATATGAAAGACGGAGTTTCAATTGGTCAAATAGTTGACCTGTTTTTTATTATTTCGATGAGTTTTTCAAATTTTGCGTGAAATGGACACACTTTATATGACTTTGAATTCATATATATATTTTATTGGAAAATAAACATATATAAAGAATTTTTCTAACATATTCATGTGTTTGGTTAGCACATTGTATAAACTCGTGATTTGTTGAAGGTTTACCCGCATAATTTGGTATCTAGAGCAAAGGTTTGTAGATTGTGTTGTTTTGAAAATGCCACCAAGAATAGGCATAGGAATAGGTCGGGGGATAACCACAAAGAAATGCAATTCCTTTTTCGGGAAGAGGTACGACATCTTCAAACACGATGGAAGCTATGAACAACCCAAAGACGAGCACCGTTAAGGAGGCGCTGATGTCGAGGAATCGTCCGAAGGAAGAAGAGAACAAAGGATAATGAAAAAGCTAAAGCAAGGAAGATAAGCAGGAAGGCAACCCGGAAGACCATAGGTGGACATACCAATGTACGAGGGGAATCTCAATGTAGAAGTATTAATGGACCGGATTAGTTCATTAGATACGTACTTTGACTCTTGAAGAAGTTGAAGACAAAAGAAAAGTGAAGATTGGCAACACTCGCATTAAAAGAAAGGGCCTATTTGGTGGGAAGAACAGTTAGGCTTATCCGTATAGAGCAGAAAAGGGGAAACTTAATCAAATCATGGGACAAGATGCAGAGAAAATTAAAAGGTAAATTCGTGCTCAAGGATTATCAATTAAATCTTAAGAAATTACAAATTTGAAGCAAAATTAATGATACAGCAATTGACCAAGAGTTCTATAAATTGAATATTAGAGCCGGGCTTCGTTAGAGATGATGAGAAATAGCTGTATATGTAAATGGTCCTGACAAGCATATTCAGGATGAAATCAGCTTTACTAAATCTAAAGATAATGGAGGATGCTTATCGTGTGGAAATTGAAAGTAGAAGAGAAGACAGAGAAGCAAAACTAGAAGAACTGAGGTAAGAGTTTATGGAGAGCAGAGAGTTATTTAAACCGTATTTCGAACACTCTTAGAATGAAGCAAAAGAGGCTAAAGTAGTAGACCTTCCGCCAAAAAGAGGAGACTTGCAGGAATGTTTTCACTTAGAGGTAGAGGCCGAGGAAGAGAAACTTCTACATATACATGTGTGAATGGGGAGAATATGTATCAGATTGTTCATAACAAATCAAATAACCCTCAAGAATGGTAAATGCGTCGAAAAAGGAGGAAATTCTCTTGATGAAGCAGTGAAGAAGAACCAACGCGTGAGAATCTTACATGAAGAGGCAATGCTTAAAGCATAAAAGGAAGCAAAGAGCCAAGTCGAGAAAGAATATTCAGACAATAAGGAAAGTCTAAAGGTAAGCAGTAAAGTGGTAATCACAAAGAAGTAACTGATGGACTGTTTCTACGAGTTGTAGATAAAGTTGGGATTAGAAAGACAGAGCACCTACTCCATATATATCATGGTTGTAAAAGGGCCATCGTATCATTTGGGATAAAAATGTGGGGTATAGATCCGTATAGGTACGTACAGGGATGTTATGATGGTGTGGACAATGGTTAACGGATGCCAAATGTCACATATTGTTGGGAAGACCTTGGCGCTTGATCTAGCCACACATGATGGTAGAAGAAACACTTTATACCCCTGAGAAGGATGGAAAAAAACACACAATTTGCTACTATCAAGGATGAAGCTGACAGAGGAACATTAGTAAATAGTGTTATGTCAAGGAGGGAAAAGAGTTGTCAGTAAGAAATCGAAAAAAGATGAAGAAATACATTTTGTTGTCATAGAAACTTATGTAATTTTAACTTCCACCAACTTTCGTATGATTTATCCAAGAAATCAAAACTTTGTTGGATGATTTTGTCGATATTATTGTGGATGAGTTGCCAAATGCATTAATACCGCAATCAGTGGTATTACTTGTACCCATTGATCTAATACCCGGAGAAAGTTTCCAAATAAAGCAACATATAGATTAACCCCTCAAGAAAATGCACAGTGATGCTATAGGAGTTGATGGATGGGAAGGGTTGGTAAGAGAAAGCCTTAATCCATGTTGTACCAATAGTACTTAGTCATCCAAAGAAGGAGGAGAATGGCGTATGTGCACAAATATCTTCATTTCAGAGTAAATAAAATCACCATCAGGTATCATTTCCTTACCACGAATGGATGATTTAATGGATTGTCCGAGTGGATCAAGATATTTTACTAAGATAGATTTGAAGAGTGGTTATCATCGTATAAATTAGAGAAGGGGATGAATGAAGACCGCATTCAAAACCAACAACAGATTGTATGAGTGGTTAGTGATGCCTTTTGGACTCACTAATGCACCTAACACATTCATGAGATTGATGAATGAAGTATGGAAAGAATATGTAGGCAAGTCTGTAATTGTTTATCTCTTGACATTTTAGTTTTGAGTCATAAAGAAAGAAGAGCATCCGGAACATTTTAAATTGGTTCTAAAAACTTTGGCAGTAAAGAGCAATCGTTAATAAATCTAAGAAATGTAGCTGGCGAAAAAGAGTTAATTTATTTTGGGGTTTGTAGTTTCTACATGGTCTGAAAATGGATTCAGAGAAATTCCAAGCCATTTGGAATTGGCCAACTCCTAGAAACATATTTGAGGTAAGAAGCTTTCATGGTCTTGCAAGTTTTTATAGAAAACTTATGAGAAGTTTTAGTCAAATTAGTGCACCGATTATTGAACAATTAAAGAGACAAATCAACCATTTAAGTGGAAAGAAGAAGTAGACCGAAATATTAAGTTACTAAAGAAGAAATTAAGGAAAATCCGGGCCAGTTTTCACATTCTATTTTGAAAAAAAATTCAAGTTGAAATTGATGCTAGTGGAGTTGCAATTGGAGCAAGTTTAAGTCGAACAGACCAATAGTATATTTTAGTGAGAAATTAAATGAAGCTAAGAAATATTCCTCTTATGACAAAGAATTTTATGCTATTGGTAATAAGCTTTGAAAAAATGGAGGATGTATTTATTTACCGCCTAAAGAGTTTGCATGTGGTTCCCTCCAATAAATCATGCACATGGGTCATAAATAAACCACCATAAAATCTTTAATTAGAACATGCCAAGTGGGTAGATTTTTGCCGCAGTTTTACCTTTGTAATTAAGCATACAAGTGGTAAGTTGAATAAATTTTTTGATGCTTTGAGTAGGTGTGAAATTTTATTGTGGAAGAATTAAAAGTTGGTGTTGTGGGATTTGAAGAAATGGTTATATAAAGATGAAGCAAATTTAGTGATATTACAATGTATAAAATCCAGTTACCATAAATACAAGCCAAAGGTTGACTATCTATCCATGAGGTTTGTTGTCTGTGTAACAACAACTATGGTATTCAAGTGTTCTATGAGGGAAAACATAATCAAAGAGAAGACAAAGGGAGGTTTCATTCAGACATTTCGGACAAGACAAGACTTTTGCTTAGGAATGCTTTTTATTACTAGCCAAAGGTGCAAACTTATACAAATTTGTTGAGAAGTGCAGGATCTATCAGCATGCGATGAAGAAGCCAAAATATAGGATTGTACTAGCCATTACCAATACCAAACAAACTTTGGGATGTAGTTAGTATGGATTTTGTCTTGGGTTTGCCAAAAACTCAAGAGAAACATCTTATATATGTTGTGGTTGATAGGTTTTCTAAATGGCTCATTTCATTGCTTGTAAAAAGACTAGTGATGCAACACATATTGCTAATTTGTTTTTCTTTTAGTTGTAAGATTACATGGGTTGCCTATAAGTATTGTACCATAGGATGCAAAATTTGTTGGGCATTTCTCTATAACTCTTTGGAAGAAACTAGGTACCAACCCTATTTTAGCTTAGTATATCACCCTCAACAATGGGCAGACAAAGTAGCAGGTAAATTAAGCCCTAAAACATTCAGAGTTTAGTGTATAAAAATCCTAAGCAAAGGATTTGAAAATTAAGTCAAAGGTTAGAGTTTGCTTATAATTATACTCCAAACTTGGAGTACTAGGATGAGCCATTCCGCATTGTTTTTGGGATGGAATCCGAGGTGTGTATGAGCTCAGAATTTGGTGAAATGAGAGTAAGAAGTGTGTTGCCTAGAATAACGCCCAGAAAGATGCAACAACTTGACATGAAGATGTGAAAAAAAACAGATTGTGAAGTGGTAAACAAACAAAGAGTTTGATACAGTTGATGAAAGAGAAAGACCCAAGTAGAGAGATAGTCGTTGGTTATCCCAGAGAAAGGAAAGATTTCAGCAAACTCACAATAAATTAAACAGATGAAGAAGATAGGGCTATGTGTACCTGAGAAATTTTCTTCAAAGCATATGAATAGAATTTCAGAGTGGATAGGAATTATCACCCATCTTTAAGGTTGCAAATTAAGGTCTGTATAGATAGCATTGGAGAGCTACAAGAAGGATTCTACATGAAGAAAACTGACGAACTGAAAGAAAAAATACCAAAGAATGTCAAGAAAGAGGGTAGTCAGTTTTGAGAAAGAGAATCCAAAACCAAAGGACAAACTTATTTTCCAGATTTAGCCAAGTGGAAATGACAACCAATGGAGGATGCCTCGTTGGTTGACAAATACCGCAGTTATAGAAGTATGAGTAAATCAAAGTTTGATAAATGATTCTTTTCTTCCCCTAGAGTCTCGATGCAAGAAAGAGTCTGCACTTAGCCACAATGTGAATGGATTTTCACATGTTGTGGCTAAATATGAGGGAAAATGTCATTTCCAAGTGGTCAAACCAAAATTTACCGAGAGAGGGTTAGATCTCTCAAATCTTCTGTATTTTAATTTAAATTTGTAATATGATTATATAGGTAAGGAGTGAGAGAATAGGTGTGTAGTAAGTTTCCTAATAGGGATTAGGTGATAAAAATAAATATTACTGTTACATTGTTAGACAGGATCCATAAAAGAAGGTACTAGAAATGTAATGAGTAATATAGATAGCGAGGGAGTGAGATAATATATATATTGGGTTTGAGAACGGAGGAGGCAGAGGTCAAAGACTAGAGCATTAAGCCAGAGAGGGCGAGACCTTAATTTTCATTTTAATAGAAATTGATTGAAGTGTGATGTATAATTTGTGTTTTCATGATAAGGTCATTGAATTCATTGTGAGATTGGGTTTTATATATCTCTGCATTGAAAATTCTCTTTCTATGTTTTTGAATTGTATTAAATAGTGAGGGTTTGTAAATGTATTAATCATGAATGCTTATAGATTCACTACAAAGAGTTCTTTCGATTTCGTTATGATCGATGCATTTAAAAGTCAAATCGGTGCATAACTAAACCTCATTCCACACAAGAAATTATTTTTTAGTATTGAAAGTGGTTTTGGAAAACCGAATGGATTCATCGACAACTTATGAGTAGTGGATGGTAATTTTGGAGTCCATGCAATACACCTTAGTGAGCGACATGTATGCCTAAAACTATCATATCGCATGCCATCCAAAATGTTAAATATCGGGTGAGTTCGAAAGTGCGATCACCATCGATCAAAGAGCATTTATACATTGGGATGTGATGACCGTTGATCGCAGGAGGAGCGCTTGGTTGGTGGCATATGAAAGATGGAGTTTTAATTGGTCGTAGTTGACCGTGTTTTATTATTTCGATGAGTTTTTTCAAATTTTATGAAATGGGTACACTTTATATGATTTTGAATTCATATATATATTTGATTGGAAAATAAAAAAGTATATAAAGAATTTTCTAAGATATTCATATGTTTGGTTAGCACATTGTATAAACTATGATTTTTTGAAGGCTTACCCAGCATCAAAAAGGTAACGGACATAAAGAAACTAGTAGGCTTGGTGTTACTCGGATTAATCCCCGCGGACAAGAAAGCGATCTCACTAGTACTCCAACGAGTAACTAGAAATGAACGAGACAAACAATGGTGCTTTCTTAGCCTATAACCGAAACATGAAACATGTAGTATGTGAAAGATCACTTACCTATTAATGAAGTGCTTGTAGAAGTCTTTTCAAATGCTTTTCCACAACCAGCTTTTCCTAAATAATTCTGTCGCCTCTCCAAATTCTTTCCACAACTTCTCCATGACGTGCCAAAAGAGATCACATAGACAAAACATTTAAAGGGATCAAAGCATCTCAGAAAGCAAAGTGTAAATGAAATCCTTAGTCTAGAATACAAATATATAAATGAATCAGTAATCAGTTATAAACCATGTGAGTGATCAAGGAATCGCACAAATAACATCGAAATAGACGTAATTAGAAAGAACAATTACTTCGTATTAAAATAAAAAGGGAACATAAGCTTACAACCCGGTGCCTTGATGTCATGCCTCTTCCAATGGTCTCTCTTCCTGATGATAAGCTCTTCAGACTCCAAACCAACATCATGAGTTTACTAATCCAAGTCTCTCCTAATCTCTCATTCCTACACCGAATTTATAGGAAGGATGAGGAGGTTTCTAGTTCCACTTCTCAAGGGATATTATCCTTAAGAAAAAGGAATTTAGTTCCATACAAGGGATGAGGTGCAAGTATGTAGCGGTTTGAGTTTCTAATTTGGATAACATTTCTCAAACAAAGCTTCTCAGAATTTACTTTTTTATTTTTACATGCGTGAATGGACCTCCATACTTTTTGTTTAGGAAAACTCGCGTAGATCTCGCAGTTTTTACGTAATAATTGTGCATGTGCGGTTTTGTTCGTAAAACCACGTAGGTGCTAAAAAATGGTTTTTAAGCAATGAAAAACCAAATTCCTCTTGTCCTTGGTGTAATGTTACTTCAAGCTTCATAGGATCTACTTGGAGACACTCCATTGATGGCGAGATATCTAAATCAACCGTCATGGTGACAAATTCTTAGTGTAACACTAGGCACTCTTCTACTTCCCCGAAAGCTTTATATAATGAAGGGGACATTATTGCACTCCAATTGAATGCCGACCCATGAGTAATTTAATCACAATAGGCACCCATGATTCATGAAACATGGTGCCATCCTTTCTCCATACAAATTGGCCAACAACAACATGACTATTCTCAAATCAACAGGGGCCATCAAACCATCTCTACCAACACCATTCGCCATAAAGACACGAAGCATTGTACCTTCATATAAACATATAACTGGCCAAGGCAAATGATATTAGTGAAGGCATAGTGCTAATAAATCTCACCAATACCACCCATCCTTAGACCATAAGACAAATCTAAATTCCACGAAAGAGTGAACACAAAGAAACCTTGTCATAGCTAGCACCCCCTTGATGGCCCCCAAAATGAGGACATAAGGACTAAGGATAATGCCTACTAAGAGATGAATTTGATTGATGTGCAAAGATTTGGAATGAATCTTCACAAGAAGAGGAATTATTCAAGGAAAATGAAGTATGATTCATATGATGTTGAGACCAGACAGAAGAGGGTATGGCCGCGTATCTTGAGCATACTATGCCATGAAATCCATGCTTCACACAGAGTGTATTTCTATTGCTACTTTGCTGTGGCACAGACATTTTTGTCTAATCAAACGTGGATGGGGTTAGGTTCCAACGATTGAGCTGAGACTATTCATGGATTGAAAGCCATTCAATCGCAGGTGTTGGTGCCCAAGTCGTTTTCCGTATATTAGCTTTGGTATGGAGAGTCCGTCTAGGTGGTTTATACCATCTCCTAGGCATGGAAATAATTCAACAGATGAGGTCAAAGCACCGAGTGAGTAGAGCTTCACTCCTGCATGATAATAATGTATCAAGATTGGTTAAGATGTTTCCCACACCTCTGAGTGAAGGAGCATTAGCCGGACCATCCAAAAGTTGTCTATTCTAGTGTCTCCGGAAAGAATCGTGTTGGCTTAAGAAAGAACTATGTTGGTTGGGCTATTAGCTAGCTTTCTAGCCCACATCGGACATCCTATTTAGCCCCTATAGGATGCAGAGGTGATTCTTTCTTGTCATCATGCATTTTGATATGCATCATGTTATGTATTTACTACTAGATATCCATTTATTCATCATGATTGGAATGGACCAACTTCTAGAAAATCCTTTGAAAGTTGAAATCCTATTAATATTTTTTTGTGTTGGTTGATAGTTGTTGTGATAGTCCCATCTAACATGTTTTTCAAGCTAGATAAACAAGATCAGAAGTTATGCAATCTAAGTATACATGGTACTCATTTCAAATTATTATATACATATAACTTATTATCCTAATACAGAACCATGTGCTCCATGGCACTAATTTGTTTGCACCGGCTTAGCCAATCTCTAATCCTTCATGGTATGCAATTTTTTTCAAGTGACTCTCATTCTTTTTATGCTCCAACACAATGAAGAATGCAAGAAAATTGACATCTTTTTTAGTGTAGGTCACCCATTTTTTTTATTTTTTTTTTTTTGTCAAAATATGTCTTATATTTACAGAAAAGTATTTACAAACAACAAATCAAAAGGTGGAAGCGTATATACAATGGAGCTTATATCAGTATCCTCTTCTATAAGACTAGCAATGCAGAAATATAAGCCTGGTATAGGTTAGTGAATCTAAATTTTGAGCATCTCTTATCAATAATGCACCCTCGCTAATAGCTAGTGATGTAACTCATCAAACCACATGGAACAAAAAGTGGAAAATTATTAACTTCTTGCTCAAAAATAAACTTATTCACTACCAAATCCAATGAAGGGAGAGTGGTGAAAGATAGCTGAATTGCCAAACAAGGTAGCACACTAGTAGCCCCGCACTGAAGGAGAACCACTATTGGTCTGATTATCCTTCCAAACATATTAGAAACCGTGTAATTTGTGTGCTCATCTCTTCTAGACCAACCGACACCGCATCTTGCATTTAAATTTGAGCACAAATGTTAAAGAAACAAAGGAAGTGTTTGTGGTTGATACTATCAAAAAGGACTCCATCAAAGCTCCACCCCCGTATCCCGCAAAATAGCGTCGAAACAAAGGTTAAAAAGTCTTAAAAGTTGATACTACTGCAAGGACTGGACTAAAGCTCCACCCCGTATCCTCACAAAACAGCCTCGATGTCATAATGTTATTTTTCAACATGTTTGGTGAGGGATGAGCCTCTCCATCTTGTGGAAGATTGTTCTTCCTACCATAATTTGACCACATGTATGATTGCATGATCTCACGATGTTAAAATTTAGTCTTACTAGGAAAACCAACAGATACATAATAAATGTGTGAGGCATAGAATATTTGTCGAACTTTGCAGGTCTCCAATCTAATGAGAGGTCCTTATGATGCCAAAATCAAGGCTTACTTTAAATTTTTGAAGACAATGTACATAAATTCTAGATAGCCACCGGTGAAAGCCCTACTCAAAATGTAATGCCTATATACCTCACAATTACTCGGGTCGAACATAAGTCCAAGCAGTTGGGAATCTAGTAAGCCAAGAGTCTAATTCTAACAACCAAAATTTGTCTCGTGGTCACTAATCACATCATCTAATGTAGGGACAAAGATGTCCACACATGTATGAGCACCATCAACCAAGCTCCGCTTACACTCATAAAATAAAGGATTCATTAGAAAAACACTATGAGTGTCCCTGGACCCATCATGACGTAGGATGTCCTTCTGTTTGTCCTTGAATGAAAACAACTTCAAATATGTGATCCAAGACATCCATTTTCAAACATACAAATCAAAGGAGAACTCTTGACAAATAGATTGATTCAACAAAAATTCTGAGTGATAATGACATATCAAGGAGAGGTACCATGATGGCCAGAGAATAGTGTGTTCACCATGGCCACATATCGTGGTCCAAAGGCCAAGAAAACCAACATGTCCGTGATGAAGCTCCAATCTACAGAAAAGGCTTTGTGGCACCGTCCGGAGCCCATTCCAAAGTCTCTCGAAGTGTATCATGTCTAGAATATCCAAAATGGCCCCGCTCTTGTTGAGCGTCTTCCATGAAATTGAGTATTTAAGAGTCATTTCTTTAGAAATGATCTTGTATGAAACACAGAGGAATGTAATGAGACCCCAAAATCCATTTTCCAATGGTACCCCTAGCTACATTCTTGGTAATGAGTTTATTAATCCCTTGATTGAGAAATTGATAGCCTTTAGAACATAATTTTTTAGCTGCAAAACAATAGAAATCATCTTGTATTGTGTCCAACATGGCCTTATAGAAATCACAACGAAGGTCATCCATTCTCGATGAAAATCACAACAAAGGCCATCCATTCCCGATGAAAAAACTGGTAACATCCATTCCTCGATGAATTAATATTCTTCATAGAAATGAGAGCTAAAACCCCCCTCTTTTGAGAAGTCACTATCCAATTTTACTCAATCACTACACCAATAGATAGAAACCTTCTATGGAATGAATCTGCAATGAGCATTCCTAACATCCAAAACACTCATACGGATCCGTCAAACCATAAAGAGAAAAATATTTTGGAAATGCAGCATAACATACCTTTGACCTTTGTTTGATTCTCTACAAGAGATCCATCCCCTCGATGCAATCCAAGAATCTTGTAACTGCCACTTTTCTTTTCAAGTATTCAAAGTAGACTTTGGAATTTGGATTCTCATCCTCTTCAAAATCCATTACGGTACTTGAGAATGCAATTCCGACACCCCTTGTAACGTGCCCCTTCATTTAACTTCCATTTCCAACCATATAGTGTTTGCCTATGAAGGGGATTTGGTAACTTTATATTAACATGCCTGCAAAGAAGAGCATCATATTTGATTAATTATCTGGTCTTAAAAATTCCCATTTGAATTTGTGAAGCAGCCACCTAATTTTCCATAGTACCTCCATTTCATCACTCTTATGCCAAATTAGATTGCTTGAGTGTAGCTTCCTCTAATTTACATCAAGATGCAATGCACAGACTGATTATAATGCAGTACTCGGTGATATTCGATGCATGGCAGAAGAATTCATTCATCTTAGAACATGAAATACATTGAACCGAGGTCTCGGAGAAGTTCTCAAACCTCTCATATGCCAAAAATGATCCTCGCTTTCCAAGTTTTCTCAGGCATTCTTTTGAGTCTAAGAGTATGGGAGTTACGTTAGCTTAAGAACCTTGAGAATAGGGAATATGTGTATCACTACATAGTAGTTTCAAAGAACCAAAATGTAGAATGAATATGAATCATAGAAGTCCACCACTTTCTACCGTTGATCATACTCCGTGCAAATTCTTTCCATTAGATGCTTCTTATTAGATAATATGAAGGCCAATGTGATAATCTAGTACCAATAGCATTACAATGTTGGTTGAAGATAAACCCATCAAATGGGCTTCTATCTTGAGAAGACCGGCTACTAGAAGAATTTTCTTTCTAATTCTTGCATTAATTGCTTATTACTTGTATTAACAAAAGAAGGGGATTTTGGCTTCCTGTAACTTTCCAATAGGTTTGCCCGGTTGTGAGATGCCGTCTTGTGACTTCTTCGTCATTCTCTCTTCCTAGGTCAAATCTTTCTTATTCAGAATCACCATCTATTCTCAAATGTTTTGGATCAATTTTTTCTAGAGGTACTCGAATCCTTCATGCTTTTCTATGAATTTTTAGGTTTTGAAGATGGCTTCCTTTCCAAATAAAAATTTTCTCTTTCATTTCTTGCCTTTCCAAAGATATAGTTCAATATAATTCTCTCTTGATAAGTACCGCAGATTCCTCTAAATAAGCATCACTTTCAACATTGATAATAATAGCTTTTGTTGTACCGGACATGCCCTTTCTCTTTTCTACCTATCCTTACCCCGCATAGGTCCTTGCTCTTTATCTTCTCGCTCTAGTTGGAGCATCATCCAAGAACAAGGAAAAACATCTTCAAAGATGCGTAAATCATCTTTGCATGACCTCCATCACAACAAGCCGTTGAAAAGTATTTTTTTTACTAGCTCGTGCAAATTTTTCTCTTTGATACTCTCCTTGAAAAATCAATTTGTACATCGTGACCTCCTTCGTTTGTCCAAATTCGATGTGCCTTGTCCATGGCCCTACAAGTCCAAAGTTTGATTCCAATCGCCATAAGATATAACAATATCAACAACTATGAGATTGATTCCTGTGCGTCGTATCTCGTGCTCAACAAAAAGACAAATATATCTTCGTTTGTTTTGGAATTTCGACTCATGTCACAAAGGATCCACGATAAAGTTGATCCATCAAAATTAAGATATTTAATCACTTCCGTAATTCATGTAGGCCCATGAATATTGAGCATTTTAGTCATTTGAGCAAACAAGAGAATCTGGCCTGGTTTTTAGCATGAAGGAGCTTTAGCAAAACATCTCATCTCTCGTAGCTTCCCGTAATCCGTAAGCATTTTTAAAGATCAAAGCTTTGCAAAGGAGGTGAATATCCGAATATTCTATTTCTAAGTTGAAGAACTCGGTTGTTCGTAGAGTAAATTTGAGTCTATTTATTTGACCAAATAATGAGGATCCCGAGGTTTTGTAGGACCATTGAACTTGGATGTACAAGCAAAACCAACAAGAAGTTTTTTTCTATATCAATGGATAGTGTTATGAATTCTAATATGCAAAACCCCTTTCCGAGCGCATGGCATCAGGAGGAGCTCAAATTGGCATAATGAATGAATAAACAAACATTTTAATAGTCCAATATTATTAAGAAAACCGTCTTGATGGGAGACAACTAATCCTTCATATTTTACATTTAGAGGACCGTTAGCACACTTTCTTCTCCAAAAGATGGACTATGCACGTGTTTCGGGAAGCATTAGAGATCTACCGATGCCTCCTCACTTTTGTCTTCTTCAATCTGATCATACTCAAGATATCCTTATCACTTTAGTGAAGCCTCTCAATAATTTCATATAAAAATTAGCGATCCCATTTCGCAAAGAATAAAGAAACCGCTCCACAACTAAACTCGTATCAAGAAAAGAAAAAACTTAGCTAGCAAGAGCTCAATCATCCGAGAAAAGCCTAATGCCCCACTTTTAGCAGGAAAAGCAGATTCCCTTTCGTTTGCCATGGAAAAATTGACGAATGAATATTTTCAAGAGAATATACATTAAACAAGTTGTTCAAACATCTATGCAAAACCCGAAAATTATCCAAGAGTAACATGCGTGGGTAGACTCGAGTAACCTCTATAGACTAGTCGAGTCTAGATGAGATGAGATTTCTACTTCCAGCATAGTGTATATCTTCCAGCTTCTTTCACCAAAAGGTGGTAGTAAAATATACCCTCAATTTAATCAAGTTCATAAACATGTGCCCTGATTCCTTTCAAATAACTCCCGGATGATTACATACCTTCCATAACTAGATAAAAATGTTCATGAGGTTTTCAACTTTTTTGTAGTTTATATGACCTCGTGCACTATCAAGTAATTCAACATAAAAATATTGTTCTTGACAAAACTGATACAAGGATTGCTTGCAAGTATTCTCAATGTACATTCATAGTTACTTCCCTTTTTATTGGTCACTTCGGTGATCACATCTTTCTTTACTTGACACAACATAAAAGGCTTTAGGACAACATGTAGTTGATTAAGCTGCACCATTCAAAGTGCCTCCATGCTCTACATGGTTTTATATGCCTTTGGAGAACTATTCATTGAATTTCATGCATATCAAAAATTTTGGCATGATAAAATGAAGCAGTGCCTAAAGTTCTTCCATGTTATTTTGAATGAAAATTTTTGGGCATAAAGGAAATTTCGATAGTTGGAAACCCAAGAGCATTTTTCACCGTTTACTATTTGAAATCTTAATCACTTGAGCTTCATCTAAAACCATATACCGCCATTTAACTCGCCTACATTTCTCATCAGCTTACAATCATAAGGAACTGGTAACTTGTGACAAGTATACGAAAACTTGCTTCCCTTCAATAAAGTCGCTAGATTTATATATTTTCGAAGTACAATCCATTCATTACCCCGCTCAAGGAGAGATATAAAATCGTGGATAGAACCTTCCAATTTACCGGGTCCAACCACAAGAAATGGTTCCAATATGTTATTTTCTCAACTAAATGACTTAAGAATTACATTGCTTGAATGGTCTTGCCTAAACCCATTTCATCAGCCTAGGATGCCATTCGGCCCTCGTTCATAACAATTTACACTAATAAGACCCTTGAGTTGGTACTTTTCTTTAATACCAATGAATATTTTTGGTGTTTTCACCGATGAGGTAAGAGGCATGAGGAAGGAGAAAATCTCGTGTTGCTGGGTGAATTCAGCTACACCTTCCAAAGGTCGCTATTAGCTCCATGAAATTTTAAACACTCATCATCAAATGCACTTTCTCCTGCTCGTGACTCATTTTTGCAACTCTAATGGGTTCTTCTTTAAATGTAGTTTCTTTTGGATCTTCTTCCTCCATTGGTTTCACATCATTTATGTTTCTACCCACATATGCTTCGACAAATAGAGGCTCCAACAACTAGCATTGAAAGTTTAGTAGGTTGAGAAGTTGTTTTATTCTCGCATGAAATGATTGTAAAGCTTTGTTTGTGAAAGTAAAAAAGTTTAGCCTCTCGTTGTTACCTTTTAACTTCTCTAAGATCTTCCTCACACTTCAAAGCTTCGTTGCATCCTCTCTTCCTTTTTCCATATTTCAACATGTTCTTTGCCTTTTTTTCCCGTAATATAAGTATATCTCGAGCTAATTTTTCTGGGTGGGTGCGTTGATGCAACCTTCATCAACTTCAAGGACCATGCGTATCTAGCCTTAACCTTTTGGAAATATTCTTAGGTTATTTTACATCAAATGATTATTTTCCGTGATATAATGGGAAATTTTATGGATTTTTGGCAAGTCTCTTTTGACAATGTTGGCTCAGCTTCTTTTGCAATTTTCTCAAAGATCCTTCCTTTCAACCATAAATAGATATTTTTGTATGGGATGTGTATATATTGCATTTAATAATCTCATAGCTACCCCTTTCTCCAAGACCTTCTGCATAAAAAACTTGTAATTTTCCCTGCTTTCAGAGCATAATCATCCATTGAATGTATAGTGAATCTTTCTATGGTGGAAATGCTTCCAAACCAATCAAATACTTGCAAACAACTTTTGGCTTAACTTACAAGGAAGCATATACATTTTCCACCCACCCCCGAAGAGTCTCATACTTGTGCAAGGTTCTCCCCATTCCAACAAAGTTCGATGTTTTATTCTTTTTATTAGCAAGCCCATCATGTAGTGACAAGGATCTCAAATCTAGCCAACCCTTCTAAAAATTCTACTCTATTTGAACATCTATAAAGTTTGGAAAGTTAAGAGATGGTGCTAACTTGTCATAAAATGGTGGAATTTTAAAAAACAACTCCCTCTTCTATCTCTAATAAACCATATGTTGATGCATGAGGACCATGTTCGTGGAGCAATTTCAAGATGGCTGTGATTCCCCAGATTTTGGACCCTACTCATCTATGTTAGGACTCTGAAAAAGTAGGAACTTCTAATCCATGGATTCCTCCATATTTTAGAACCATTTGAGAACCATGGCTTGATTTCCAACTCTTCCCCATTTGAAGTATGATTTTCCATGGAGAAACCTATGTCACAGCTAGCAGTAGCCATCGCTTTCAACTTATTGGATTTCTTGAAATTTAGTGCATGTTCCCCAAATATGTTTCGATAATATTCCTATGATATGTGCCTCTCAAAGTCATCATCATATTCATCATTTATATCTGCATCTTTCCATGCAAGATGTGAGTTATAACTAGCTCGGTTCAACATGGTACAATTTTCTTTTTTAAAGCCATCTCGATGGTAACTGATGGCCTTCTAAGCCCAACTACCATTTATTTGTGCAAACACTATGTCATAAAATTTAATGTCAACTTGACTATTGCTAGTTTAATTATCTGTATCATCATCATCATCTTGTGGTACTTGATAATTCCATATAGAATCTAGGTTAAAGAGTTTTGAATATGAGCAATTATTTTTAGTCGATGGTAGCCATTGCAAGTATGCAACTTGTGCTCCATCCTAATATTGGGATAGAAGAAACCGATATCACCTACACAGGAGTAGTGATTAGAATTGTGAGCCTTTGGATAGGCACCTACATGATAATTTGTCAACGAAACCCTCCAAAATCCGGGGATCGGGGGTGTGTATTTCGACGGGGACCCAACCATCGAATGGGTGGTCAATACCCTAGGTGCCATGTGGCTTCTTACGCTAGTACAATTTTGAAGCTTATTAGAATGGTGGAGAAATCTAGGTTTTGAGGTTGGTGCAGGGTTTGGACTAGGCCATATCTTCTTCTACCATATTTCCAATGTTAGTACCTCTTGCTTGTTTCCCGATTATTTTGAGTTACCACTTACCCCATGCGAACACCGACTTTTTCAAACGGATCATTTTTGTTCTTATTTCCTTTTATTTCTTTCCCTCCTATATCTTTGTTTTGGTCATTAACACACAATACTTGATATTTAGTATTTACAAAAATCTACTACTTTCTTGAAATATATGCCAAATTTTAAAAATGATTTAGCATTGCTTGATTCACATTCCAAAATTGTTAGTTTTCAGTGTTGAATGAACTAAAATATATTCCCTATGAATTCAAATTGGTACCATCCTTAAAAGGTTGCTCAACTATTGTAAATTGTATGACCAATCCTCGTTAACATGTACAACTCGTTATCCGCTAAAATGGAGAGGATATTCAATAGAGTAACCTTCCGAATTCGAAGACATGAGTGTATATTTATATCATGGTACAAGTTTTCGATTCAAAGAGATTAGTTTTCAAAATTTTATATCCTAGTGGAGAGCACAACACAAGACATGGACCTAGGAAAAATTGGGCAATGTCTATAAAGAAAGATTGATTTGGATTTACCCAATAGAAAATTGGCATAAAACTCCACAATTAAAATAAATCAAATAGTGGCTGTTTAGTTGGTAAAAGTGAGGTGCTAAAACTGCCCATGTTAGTGTTCAAGCCTCTTTGATGACAAAATTGTGTTTGTGCTTATGGATGCAACAAATACAAAAAAAAATTTCAGTTAGATGCAAGTTTTGAGCATCCTTCGCGGTAATTATTGCTCCACACTCAACTCTTAATGATATCATTTGCTCTGATTTCATTTCACTTATCTAGCCACATTGTGGTAAGAGGAGGCTAGTTCAAATTTTCTTCGAGACATAAAAAAAGGGAAATTTGTCAAAATGTGCTTTGTTGTGCCTATCTCTATCAAACTTCCTTTTCAAAAATCCCAGGTCAAGCTTGTTGACTAGCTTAGGTAAACATAATTAAGCTCATTTCATCTTGGTTAAACTTAGCAAGATTTCGACTAGGGTTGCATTCAAAATCAAACAAATCAGACATTTATAAACAAATTTCAGAACTCTTATGGTATGAGTCACCATAAGCTCATTGGTTACTCCTCCATCACCAATGAGATTATGGTGATGGTCATATATGCAAAAACTTGTTAATGTTTCTTTTCGCAGTATAATTATGTAATGAATAAATTAAACAAGAAAATAAAAATTATTCACATTTAAGTGTAGGACTCACTAATTGAATACCTTGATATGGAGTCTACCTCCTTTTAGACTTTGAGGTCAACATAATAAGAAGAATATTTATTGGTGCTAAAGCTTTCCCCATGATGAATAGGTTTTGTAAGGACATAGTTATAATGGTTGAACCAAATCGCGACATCAAGAAGAGACAACATGCACAATTATGTTTGGTCGCAGAGTGAGTCATAAGCTTAGAGCCATTTTGTGGCGTTTGTTGTTTTAACATATAATATTTGTCTTATTTAAACTTCATTGTTTAATGGTAATATGCACCAATGTTAAGGTAGAGAATCAAATGAAATTTAAGATGATTCCATTTAAAATCAAAATCTTTGAGCCAATCAAAGAGGTGGTTCAGAGGCAAGGAAGTGAGGTGGCCTAGATTTGTATTTACATGGATACCTAGATTCAAAACTATCAAAGTGTATTTTTCTATTGTGTGTTCTTTGCTTTGAGGTTCTTGTCTTCACACCTTTTTCTAGTTGAAGTATTTTGTGGGAGGACATAGTTATCATTGACAGTAAAGAGTACTTTCTCAGATCAATGTAATTCAATATTTTGATATTCATGCTTGGTGGATTCGGAAGTGTCAATGTCCCTTGGATATTTTGTTGTTGTACCTAATATTAGCCAAACTTTATTCTTACAATTTTAACATCCGTTTAGTTTTTACATTTCAAAATTATTATTATGGGTCGTTGTATTTTGACATCTTGAATTAAATTAATAAATCTAGAACACTCCCAATTAGTTTTCTACACTCCATAACCATTGAACTCAAGCATGCGCTCATTATTCAGGAATCGCATCATATGTACCACGTTTTTTACTACATGCAAATCATTGTTTTATAGAAGATTTTTTATGTTGTTACAACATATTTACATGATTCACAAGGTGAGAAATCAATACTTGGTATAATTGTAGATTTTAGGTTTGATAATTATAGGTCATTTATAGGCTACAAATGTCTTCAAAGTTTCACTTCTAATTGAGTATTCAACTTAATATAGAGTATCTTATATGTAACTAATTTTCCTCCACATACTTTTCATAACTTCCATAACCATTAGGTAGGGACTTGCAAACATGTTATTTTTCTTCTTTAGTAAAATATTTTCCGAGACTTACAAAGTTTAATAATGGATTGAAATTTATAGAATTTACAATTTATAAAGTTTCAAGGTATAATATTTTAAATAATAATATTTTAAAGGGTGTTATCTCAATGGAAGAGCACCTACTTTACAAGCAAAATGAGGTTGGTGGTTCGTATCATCGTGCCTAATATTCATATAGTATGGTGACGATCAATTTTTGGCAGACATAGGTTATTTGACCATCACCAATGAGCTTATAGTGACATTTTTCGACCCTCACCAAGATATGAAATGTGATACCAACAATCACCACCATATATATATATGCATCAATAGTGATGGTCATGAAAGGCCCATCAGCATAAATTATTGTTGGCCTGTATAATGGTGTTGGTCAATGAACGTCACCATATATATATGCGTCAATAGTGACAGCTCATAAATGTCCATCACAATAAACCGTTGTTATTAATATGCAATGACAATATTATCCATCATTATAATCATTATTCGTAATGAACCTCGAATGTCACCACAACACTTATATTTTTTTGTGATGGCCATCTTTGGTGACATTCAAATTTTTGTGATGGAGCACATCCGTCACCAGCTGCTCAGCATGTGAAATGGTGACCGTCACTATTCGTCATTATAAATCATTATTAGTAATGGACTTTGAATGTCACCACAACACCTATACTTTTGACGTACGCTACCTTAAATGACATTCAGCTTTTGGTGACGGAGACTCTTCTGATCACTCACCAATGAGCTTATGGTCACATTTTCGACCCCCACTAATGTCTTTTTTTCTTGTAGTGGTATAAACCATTCTAGTATTAAATCTATTGTGTTCTAAGTTTTTTTGCAGGCAATGCATATATATATATATATATATATATATATATATATATATATATATATATATATATATATATAATTAAAAATTAAATAAATCTAAAAAAACATATTACACTGAAATTTAAGAAAGAGAAAAGTAGTTTCCATTTCTAATTTTTCAATATAATTTCTTTATAATTATTATGGATTTGAGAAGTGATATATATATATATAATTCTACATTCACATTAATAAAAAAACTAAATATCAATTTTCTATGTATACATATAAATTAAGATTGGGGTTATTTCTACCTAGATTTGTTACTAGTATTACCTATCAGTTTTGATGCATTATATGGTCGTAATGGCCTTTAACTTACTCTTAAATGAGTATAACTTGCTTTACAACACTTTCCTATATATATATATATATATATATATATATATATATATATATATATATATATATCCCAAGTAATGGAAATGTGGCATACATTTTATTTTTAATATGAAGTTGTCAAGTGATGTGTGTGTAAGAGAACTATAGATTTATGATATACATAAAAAAAATTATATAATAATATTCCATATATATTTTACAATATGGCATTTGTGTTGTTAATATAAATGAATTAACTTCAATAATATATAATATTATATATTTATTGGATTTATCTTAGGTGGTGAGGAATAATAAGTGTTCTTCTCTTAACCTAAATTCATTTAGATAAATAACAAAATAAAGGTATATATATATATATATATATATATATATATATATATATATATATATATATATATATATATATATATATATATATCATTTATTAAAATATAACTTTTCCATATTTTCTTTCTTCGCTTGACATTTGAACTTTGAATCTCATATTTTACATATTATTTCGTACAAACTACTACCAATTGAGTTATCCACTACAAAAATTATACTTACAACTTTTTGAACTTTGAATCTCATACTTTACATATTTCTTTAGACAAAACAATTACCAACCGAGTTACCCACTACAACAATTATGCTTACAATTTGTTTTTTCTGGGTTGTCCGCATCCTCCATGCATAGCCCGTGGCTCGATAAAACCACAACCCATGGGCATCTAAATCGTCAAAGTCACTTGAGATCGCACCTAGCTCAGGCCACACTAATCCCAACTTGTCCTGATTTTTATGGCATGTGCACAAACGCACCGTGAGTTTTGATCCTAGGTCGCCACAAAAATGTTCATCCTCAATTGGCTGTATTAGTAAAACTTGAAAAATTATGCTTACACTTATTATAATTATAATGATTTAATAATTATAACAATTTTAAATAATTTGTGTTTTGCTTTTTAACAATTATTAAATTTTTAAATGCCCACCGGGGCATGGTCTAGTACAAAGCAGATGACTCGTTAAGTCATTCGTGCCGTCATGGCAAAGTCACAGTTCAAACCTCATTCGAATCGGGTACCGTCCTCGTTAGGCCGGGCGGCCCCGAGAGGTTATAGTGTAGTCGTTCTGACCACAGTCTCCTGCAACCGCCGCGTCGACCTCTCGACTCACCAAAAAAAAAAAATTATTAAATTTTTAAATATATTGTATTTTATTTTTCTAATAATCAAATTTAAAAATAATCAAATTTAAATTAATTAAATTTTAAATTTCTATTAAACTCTAACATCTTGAAATGCATATAAATCTTAAAATATATAAATCAAGTGTCATCAATACTTTGATCAAGTAACATATCCACTTTTTAACATGTTTATTTTATCAAGTATCACATCCTACCTTTAACATAAGTATTTTATTAATAAAAATATTAATATTTTTAAAGTTACTTTATATTAATAAAGTTATATATTATATTTATATTTTTAATTATATTAATTAAAAATTTAATATATTATATATGATTTTAGTATTTTGAAATGATTGATATTTTTTAAAGTTCTTTATATTTTTAAAATTAAAAATAAAACTAATTTTGTGACTAGTTATTGCAAAGGTAGTGTTCTCACTTTGACATTGTTATGTTAGTGCTTTTACTCAACGATGAGAGAATTAATGTGGTTGTGTTTACAGGCTCCGGGAGAAGAGAGGGAGGGGGAGGGTTGAACTAATCTTTGATTAATGTTATTGCATTTCATGGCGTAGCTCTCACGTCTGAATACGCAGTATACAGGAGGAAAGGTCCTTTGCATTAGTCTAGGTTTCTTTGACACTAAGTACATGTGTTGGAGAACAAGGTCTTTTTTTGTTGTTGGTAAGTACTATAGCATTCGCCATGTCAAGGCATTGACTATGGATTATTTTACCGTGATTTTTGCAATTTTACCCAAATTTAAACAACATAAAATAAGATTTTGTGATCATGAAATTATTGAAATCGCTAATAATAACAACTCAACTAATTAAATACAAATTGATTTATGCTCAATTATGTGTGAATTTATGGTTGCGCATTAATTTTGGGGTGGGGGGCTAAATGAATATTCGATTAATTTTATTATTGTTGCTTGTTATTTTGTATCTGGGCAGAGTATATGTATGTGCGTGTTCAAATCCTTTTATTAGTCTCGAGGTTGCTCTAACACCGAGTATGTTTAAAGAACGAGGGTCCTTTTGTTACTTCTTTGCTAAATCATGCCGTAAAAGATGGTGTCAGTGCTTTTATAGTGCATATAAGGGAGAGTGGGAAGAATTTTTTAATTTTGTTGCATGTGTTTTTGACTGATGGATTCAGAGATTATTAGAATGACGTTTAAACTTAATAACTGGCGTTCATCTTCAGATGAAAAGAGATGAGAAAGATTGATCTCCAGTCAAAGTTTTAATAAATAGAAAGTAATGTGAGAATGAAGGATTTACAATAACCTAAAAAAGAAATTTATATTATAATTTAGGAATATTTTAAGTAATAATAATGTAATTTAAAAGATATATTTAATGTTATAAAAATCATTAATTTTTATAACAAACATTTAATAAATATTTTATAAAATAACATTCTCAAGCATAATTTTTCAATTAATATTTAATTAGAAAAATTAAATATTACAGTACATTTTCTGACCAACATAAATGAAAATTATGTTTTACAGCTCAATATTATTTAATAAAATATTTACACACTAGTAATAAAACTCAACTATTTTTATAAAATATTAAATATCTTTAAATTAATTCATTATTAATTAAAAATATTCCTAAATTATATAATATAAATTATAATTTTAGGGTTTTATGGTGAGCTCTTTCCATTCCTTACACCTTCCTTCATTTGATAAAATTCGAATCAATTTTATCTCTTCATCCTAAATATAACAACAGTCATATTCTTAAACGTCATTACAAATAATTATGAATGGTTGATCTGGCAAAATTTTGTGTTAAAAGATGAAGTATTTATAAAACCTAAAACAGAAATTTTGAATTAATATTTTTTATGTTGGAGAATGTTACACTTATACGGAATTCAAAAATTTAATCAATCGTAAAAACCCTCCTATCGATACTAATAATACTCTCTTTCCTTTCACCACCAATGATTATAAAATTCTTTCCTATTAATGTATTTCCCTATAAATATAGCAAGAGAAACAACCAGGTTTTTGGATTATTAGTTTTCAGTTGTAATTGGTTCAGAATTAGTTGATGCTAAAGATATTTTAATTGTATCAGGTTTTCTAGTGGTTATTTTTATTATGAATAGATTGTGCAGTAGGTGCAGGTCATGATATACAAACAAAAAGTTGCTATAATTAATTATCGTAAGGATTATTTCTATATTGCTAATGGCATCTTTCCTTTTCAACGCCAACAATTACAAAATTCTTGTTGACTTGTTTCCCTATAAATATACAGAGAGACATGATGAGGTTTTTTTATAATTAGTTTTAGTCAGAAATCAGGCAAATTAAGGATATGCGTAATGAAGAATACGAAGACCTTTAATTGTAACAAATATTTTTAGTGATTATTTTATTATTAATATATTAAAGTAGATGGAGAGTTTTGAAAATTAGTGCTGAGGTAGCTTTTCAACAATTCATTTTTCTCAGTACCCGCACAATACTGCGTTTGAGCTTGAAATTATTAATAATAATATATTGCGAAGAGTGCAGAGAGTTCAATAAAGAAAGCTTGAAATAGAGCCGTAATTTATAAAGAATGATGGACAAATAAAGAGTTTAATTGTAATGTACTTTTTCGTGTTATTTTATTATTAGTAGATTGGTGGTAAGTGGGAGGTTATACAACAGGACGTGAGAGCTTCTCTCCATAAAATGGATTTCTGGTTAAATTCCGCACATATGATTTTGTGTTATTTGTTTTGAAAGTTTATGTTAGAATAATATTTAATGTTTTTGAACGTACTATTATTAATATATGGTTGAAGGTTTTGTCCCATTTCACAATGAAGAATAACAAGATATGGGAAAGTGTGTAGTTAGTGAATTGAATGATGAGAGGATTTCTACCACTCATAGTGTTTTATATTAGTAAGAATACAATCACCGTGATAAAAAAAATAGCAAGTGGCATTTGTAGGAACGAAAGTTTGCAATAATTTGAAATAGCTAATTTGGTATAAAAATTTTGTTACAGTGATACAAATAAATAACTCATTTTGTCCCGATTATTAAATTCTAGAATTAAATAGTAATGATGGAAAATAATGGTTCGATATAAACATTCTAGACTACCTTTATCTTAATAATAAATATTTGGGGATATATGTCAAAATGTAAAAACATGTAATGATAAGATTATAGTAAAACTAGTTTGAAAACATTTTGTTAGCCATATTGACATCATAGCAGTCATTAGTCAAGTGGAGTATCATGGGATGTTTTCTAATTGATTATGTGTTTCGAATAGTAGATCCCGTAATGTTTTCTCTTGCGTATTATGTTTAAAAGCTTGGATTATTGTATGAACTATTGTTTTAAAGGCAAGGTTTTCATTAAATCATGATATAATAGTAGTGCAGAATACAAAATATCTATAATATTGTAAGATTTTAAATCGAGTCACCTTTTCTATTTTTCTTTATTCATATTTACAGCTTTACCGATTATCAAGATCACAACTAGTTCGAACATTGCATGGTAAATTTATGTTTCTTAAAAGACATGATAACCGTGATATATATTCAATCACAAAGTTGTGGAGTAAATTCACGATTATGATGAAGTTTGTAGGTTTCAGTCTGGTGACCATTTATAGTATGTCACGTTATAATGGTATTAACATGGGCACAAATGGGGCTTTTGTGGGAGAAAGGGTGTGTGAAGCAAGGAACGTAAAACTTTTTCATTGCAATGTTTAGTAGGTAGTAATGTATGTGGATGTAAAGAGTGTTAGTTTATTTTCCTTCGATGTTAAATGGAATGCCATATTGTATATGATTTCAAATGTTTGCTAAACTGTTTGCCTATAAAATCACTACTTGTTAGTATTTTTTCATTCGAAACATATTATGAAATATTTTTATTATCGAAGATAAATGTGTCATCAAGTTTTTTATCACTACTGGTGTTATCTTATTAATAGAAAACATTGCTCCATGTAAATATTAATGATTTTGGCATTCAATTTTCTTACAGTTATCTCTATGGCTTAATGCTCAAATCTATAGGAAAGCCTTTCACAAATCGAATTTGTTTCAATTTTAAATAGTAGTGGGGACCAGCTTGTCAAGTTAATTCATTATAGAATGTACGAATGCATGTTTGCATCATATTTATTTGTGAATTTCCTTGTAAATTTTACTATTTGTAACAATTATCGATAGCTTTACAAGACTTGAATGACTTAAAAAACAATGCAAATTTCAACACATTCCCGATAACGTATGGCAACATTTTTTTGTAACCACAAAGTCATAACCGTCAACTTTCATGATATGCAAGTGATTTCTGCCATACGATCAATTTATCTCGTAGACAACTCCTATTGTTGTATATCATAATTTTATATTTCTTTTGACACGTATATTAATGATCTCTGAGTATAGGAGCAAGGTGCAAAGTAAATCAATAGGGTTCAAGATTTTTTATCGGAAAATGTTGAACTACGTTGAATTTTTTCCTATCATTTCATAAAATTTGCCTTCGATATCTTTAATTTTTATTTATTCCGTAGTGTTGTGTGTAAAATTTTCCATACAAGTGATAGTAACAACAACTTAAATTATTTGAAAAAGTATAAATTAGATTTTGAAAATCTTATTCATTCACAAAGTATGTTTTTCCTAAAAAAACAAAAAGTGGGTACTTAAAGTATGAAAGAGGTTATTTGTAGTGATACGGTTAACTTACTTACAAAATTGGATGATAAGCCGGCTCCTGTCAACAATGTATGAGCGATATGTGAATTTGTCATCGAAAGATAAAACAAGCAACAAGATTTGGAGTACTAGATTAGTGAAAGTTGGGTGTGTTCCAGAAGTCTTTGATTTGAGAAGGATTGTTTATCTTCATGAAATAATTTTGATTTAATAAATGAGAGAACTGCTTAGGAGAAAATGCCCCTTCTAATCAAGGCATTTAGATAGTTTCTCAAATTACTAGAACCAAACAAGTGTTTGGAATTGTCTCAAGGTAAATATCTTCTTGAATTAAAAAAGATGCAGGATTAACACGGTGAGAATTCATTTCATCAAATCCCGAGGTTCCTTTTCCGATATTTTTCTAATAGATACTTTTCTTTAGGCAACCATTTAGGGATTTCTATTGTTTGTTTTCCCACTTCCCATTCCAAGAAAGTACATCAAATAGATTTTAAAAATGCATTTTCTATGTGCTTTATGAGACATAATAAAATAATTTGTCTTTTCAATTGGGTTGATGTCATTTCTAATGAATTAGTTATTCAGCACATAGATTATCCAAGAAAAATAGATTATTTTATGAATAGCATATTGATCCAGATACTCTGGGTGGCCATCCACCTATTCCATTTGGACCCACACCATCAATTCTTTCTTGGGCTTCTTTCACTTCCGAAGACAACTTACTATTTAGCAGATTCTCAGTCCTACACTCCCAAGGTTTGCTTTTTAGTGCCTTAATAATCCAAGTGGATATTTTTGGTCACTCCACCTATTCCATTTGAACTCCGTGACTCATCGGGCTCTTTTTTCATTTTTAAGTTTCAAAGACAACTTACTATTTTTAGTGTTTTTTTCGCATCCGAACTTCCACAACCGTTTTGAGGCCCTAAACAACGTTTTTTGGGGAAAAATAGGAGCACATGAGCCATAGTACCAGATGAATGTTTCTCACTTAAAATTTGTAGTCCTCGTATAGATCTCCTTTCTAACGAGGTATTGAGCATGTCAACGAGAATGATGTTAAAGTTAATCCCTGGAGAAGTTGAAACTCCAATTTACATACAAACGAAGGCTGAAAATTTCACAATTTTATCTCCTAGTTAGGTTTTCGTATGTTTAAGGTTTTTTCAGCTGTTTCTCAACAATAAGAGTTTTCTAACCTCATTATAATAGAGTGAGGGGTCTTAGCCGCCATGTGATTCTCTTCTTAGAGATACGCTACTATGCCCTTGCCCGCTCATTTCCTCACTTGCCTCATCGTAACACATTTCATAGGCTTGTAGCCACCACATCTCTTCTCGCAGATAAGCCAACTAGTGCCCTAGATGTTTATTTCTATTATGGTTTTATTGTAAAATATTTTAGAGGCATGTAGCCGCCACATATCTTCTCGCAGATAAGCTACCAATGCCCTATCCGAAAGTGGTTTCAAATAATTTGATTTTAATAAAAGGAAGCATTATTTCGTTGCATCTCTATGCCTATGGTTATATGTGTATTCCGTTGCGTTCCCTCGCATAAATCCGGATCACAGAAGCAAAGGGGGTCTACACTTTCTGCCTTTTTCTTTTTGTATGTCTCACGCAGTCAGTGGTAAGCAAGGAGTTCGAGCTTGATCCGTTGAACCTCCGCAAGACTCAGCCTCCCTGCAACCTCGATGACCTCAACACGAAGGAAATAAAGACGAGGGACAGAGAGACCCATATAAATATTTCTCGAGGAGGACCTCGAGAAACAAAGGAACGCGATGATGAATAAATTTTCTCCCAAATCCTTCCAAATTACCCGCCACCGACAAAAAGACATCTACATCCAACACATCTACCAATAGGTTCGCGACATCCTCGGGACAAATCCATCGACGCAAGTTTCGCGCACTGTCTCCTCATAGAGGAACCTAACACAACGGGGACCACCGTTTCCCCAAGGAGGGAGGAATGATCCAGTAGTTACTTGTGGCCATCCACCTATTCCATTCCACTCACACCATCAATTCTTTCATTTTTCTACTTTTAGCACAACTTACTATTTTTAGCAAGCTTCTTGGGTCCCGCACTCCCGGGAGTCGCTTAGGGCCTTAATGATCTAGGTGGATATTGGTGGCCACCTACCTATTCCATTTGAACCCCTACCACCGCTCTTTCACAAGTTTCAAATAAGACAACTTACTATTTTTAGCATTTTTTTGGATCCCGAACTTCCGTAGTTGTTTCGAGGCCCTAAACGATATTTTTTAGAAAACTGGAAAAACATGGGTCATAGACCGATGTTGCTTATCTTCAAAGTTGTAGTCCTCATATAGATAATTATAATGAGGTATTGTGTCAAACGAAGATCGTATGCCAAAGTTACGGCCCCTAGTTGAAACACCAACTACCCAAACGGACCGATGGGGCTTTGGCACTTCATCTCCAAGGGTTAGGTTTTCGATGTTTAGGGGTTTTCCATTGTTTCTCAAACAATAAATAGTCTTTCGAGCCTCATTGTAATAAAGTGGAGGGCCCTAGAAGGCCACATCACTTCGTAGAGATAGTACTATTGTCTCCCCGCCCGCTCATTTCCATTATGTCTCATTGTAACACAGCCTTTCGCAGGTTGTAGCCACCGTATCTCTTCTCGTGAGATAATCCAACCAAAACCCTAGTTGTTTATTTCTATTATGGTTGTATTGTAACACAAGCCTAGTAGGGTTGTAGCTCACACATTCTTCTCGTGTGATAAGCTACAAAATGCCCTATCTTTAGCTATTTCTAAGAATTTGATTTTTAATAAAAGGAAGTACTATTGTTTACCAGACATTTGTGCTTATAGTTATATGTGTATTCTATTTTGTTCCCGCATAAATCCGGATCACATATCTAACAAAAAATCTTGTGTCAATACAAGCTTTGACGAAGTTACCCTATAATCCCGAATTCAATTCTTTTGTTGAGGAACCAATGTAGTTCCGGGTATCTTATATTGTGAAAGCACAAAGATTATTTAATTATTTATTATCTAAGATTTTTGTAAGGAAAAGTGTATCGTGATGGTCAATTATAGGAGAAGAGCCTCAAATATCTAAAGGCTCAGGTTTTCCATATGGCAAAGGGGAATGTGAAGAAGGAGAAATCAATGCGCTATTCAAAACATATGTTTTTGAATATAGGCCAGCTGTTGTTGTCAAATTTTCTATCTTAGACAGGGCATTTTTTTCAAGTCTCAGAGAAATATCCCTATTATTACATTTTGAACAGAAAAGAAAACAGGAATTATTTATTTTCCATTACTATTGAAAATTCACCGTAACATGAGTGTCTCATGCCAATGTTATTGCAAAGACGTCAAATTATTTTAACATAGGTGAATCTAAAGCTATTCAAGGCCTTTGAAAGAGGAATGATTTTCATGGAATACCTAGAGTCATTAGGTACGGGAATTTGTTTCAGACCAGAGCAGAGCACAGCAAAGTCATACACCAAAAATACTGTAGAAACACTTAGGCGTATACTGGAGATTAAGTTGAGGTAAGAGAACATTGGAATGGGGAGGAACAGAATCAAAGAGGCACAAATCCTAGTGACAATGCTGCCCCAGCATAGCTCATGGTATCGACTTCACCTATCAGCCGAAAGGAAGAAAACTACTGTACACAACTGGGTTCACAATATAACAGGAAGTGGGTGAGATGATGAAGATCTCGGTAGATTAACCTGCAGTGTAAACACAGATCAACTAGATCCAAGAGTCCAACTGAAATAGGCAATATTGGAGATAGACCATGAATATGGAAATTGGTAGGTATAAATACCCGATTAAGCAGTTTGTTTACAAGAAGATCAATATGATACAAATTTCCAAAGAGGACATTATTTTTTATGACTGTTTTGTCACAAAGCTAAAAGGATGTGAAAATTATGACGGAGAAGTTATATATTAAAGATTGAAGGAAAACCTTTCTAATCTGAAGGTTGTTGATCAAGCATAAATGAATGTTGATTTTTTCTGTGTTGCAATGGCAGTGTTTATGAAATTGCATCAAGATACTAGTAAGGTGCTTACGTATTTTGTTATCATGACAATCATAAATTTGAAGCTCAAGTAAAAAATAAAAGAGCTAGAAATATACTTTGAGCCTTTTAAGTTACTTAATAAAGACCCCACCGCAATAAACAAACATTGTATTCAGAATTTGGAGTTACAAAATAGATTCCTTAGATTTTAGGAACCAACAATATTCTTAATGCATATAAATATCATATTATTATAATATATATACTAAAGTATGTGTGATTATCAAATCTACATGGCAAGTTGTTTTCAGCTCCAGACATTTAGGGGCATATAATGAAATATTTTGTTGAGTTGTCTAAAAGTCAAATTTATAAGATGAAAATTTCTGTGAGACAAATTTCTGACCTATTACAATTTAGTCTAAGTTTGATTTCATCATTTTAAACCAGAATGATAAAGAGGGGTCACTATCATATGAGCAGGAAGGCTACATGGTCTAAGAAAAATATGAACATTAGAGGACAGTATTATTTATAAGTGCACACACAGAAAACAGAATAACATATGTATCTCAAGAAACAGAGATTTTCCATTTATTTAAACGGTCTATGCATTGCCAAATGAGTCTGGATTAATTGCAGACAAGCTGATTATAATATAGAGAAGCAAAATAAACACAACCAAAAAAAATTCACATATTAAAAAATGAAGTTGATTACTTTATTTAGTAAGGATGAAAGAGTATCTTGCCTATTTTTGCCACAGAAGGAAATCATAGGAGAAATTGAGGGAAGACATTCAATGAACATGTTAGACATGACGTGTCACATTATTGTTACAAGTTTATGAAATAATTCATTGAAGATAAAGTGAAGGAATTCTATTATTTTCTTTGTTCTTTTATATATTAGCTAATGTTTCGTATGTAAAATTGTATTACCTCGGATTTTGTAGCTTCTTAATATCATTGATTGAAAATAAACCATGAGACTATGATTTCAAGAGAATGGTATTGTATGTGATGGTGTGGAATTGATGACAATGAAAATAAACGTTTAGTAGTAGTTTTTGTTTAAGATATATATTGCATTTGTGATCCTAAATTTAATGATAGCTATAGTGATTTGAATTTGAATCTAAATAATAATTGTTGTTACTATAATTTCCTTCTTTATTATTCAAAGTCTGTAGAAACAAAGAATCATTACTTTGTTCTAGTTATGTTTGCAATTTAAATGAACATTTTTTCAAAGTTTTGCTGTCGATATCTCTCGCATTTGTAGTGATTAGCATTTTTATCGAATACAATTATAGTTGTTGGAACTATATTTATTAATGTTGAAGGATTTTTAGACAAAAGAGAATGATTTTTTCTCTCAAGCAAATGTATTTATTTATGAATACATGTACAAAAGTGAGAGTTGTAAGATCAATGTTTCATTGTACAAAGTTTTCATTGTGTAGGGCTTAGGACGTTTTCGGACTTTGGTATATAAAACATTTCAACCATGTTAAAAAATGAAATTTTAATTTTTGGATATGGTCTGGACGTAGGGCACTGCCAGGCTCTCGGGATGCACCATGTGTCACCGTTTGGCCATTCCTATCATATATATAAAAAAAAAATTGAATTCAACCTTAGGAGCAATTCATAAAAAAATTTCACCTCAACCAAACTCATGAGATCCTATAATGACACTTGTGGATAGTGTCATTGGGGTGAAACTAAAGAATTTTCCTTGAATATACTTAAATTTGTTGACCGGCCACCATGCTACCAACTCAGTCTCCGTTCTCAGGTCTATTAGCAACAAAGGATCCACTAAATAAAGG
Organism: Pinus albicaulis; assembly: GCA_034641835.2. Classification (NCBI taxonomy): domain Eukaryota; kingdom Viridiplantae; phylum Streptophyta; class Pinopsida; order Pinales; family Pinaceae; genus Pinus; species Pinus albicaulis. The sequence continues at coordinate 1,119,178,812 of CM076572.1, forward strand.
ATTCATTAGAGGGCATGATTTGAGCATGTTCCGGACTCATCGACGTAGGATGTCCTTCGCTTTCATCGTCTCCCTATCACAACAACTTCAAACATGTGATCCAAGACATCCATTTTCAAACATACAAACTTAAAAAGAGAACTCTCTTTAGTCATGATTGATTCAACAAATTTGAGGGACAATGAGTTATTAACAAGGAGAAACATGCACAGAGAATAGTGTCACTCATAGTCACACACGTGGTCCCAAAGGCCAAGAAAACCAAAATACATGTTCGTGATGAAGCTCCAATCATATAAAAGGTCATGAAATCATTCATTGCCTGGCCCCAAAGTCTCTCATGTAGATTATGTTCAGAATATCCAAAATTGTCTCGCTTTTGCTGAGCTACCTTCCATGAACATATTTAAAAAAGGTTACTCTTTAGTAACATCTTGTATGAAACACCATAGAATGAAGAGACCTCAACCTCCATTGTCCAATGGTGCCCTAGCTATATCTCTTGGTAATGGGTTTATTAATGCCTTGATTGAGAGATTTGTATAGCCTCAAGAGAATTTTTAATGTCAAATAATAGAAACTACCTGTATTGTGTCCAACATGGCCTTGTAGAAATCAGCAACTTAAGGCCATCCATTCCCTGAGATGAAAAAATCACAACAAAGGCCATCCATTCCTGATGAAAACTCACAATATCCATCTCTGTTGAATTAACATTTTCCATAGAAACATATTTCAAAACCTCTCTTTGGAGAAGTCACTATCCACTTCATCAACCACTACACCAATATTAGAAACTTTTCTGAATTAATTCCATTTATATTCTACATCCACCACATGATCCATCAAACCATAAAGAGAAAATATTTTGGGAAATGCAGTGCATAACATATTTCCTTGGACTCTTGTTTGATCTTCTACAAGACAGATCCATCCCTCTGATGCAATCCAAGAATCTTGTAACTCCACTTTTATTTTCAAGTATTCAAAGTAGACTTTGAATTGGATCCCTATCCTCTTCAAAATCCATTACAGTCGAGATCACCCTATCACCCCCCGTAATGCAGCCTCTTCCTTACTTAATCAGCCATTTCCAACCATATAGTTTTATAAGTTCACATGATTTATAACTTTATATTAACACAAATGCGCAGAAGAGCTCTGTTTTATTAATTATCCTGGTCTTAAAAATTCCCATTTGAATTTGTGAAGGCAGCCACCTAATTTTCCAGAGGAAATTTTATCTCATCAATTATATGCTAAATTAGATTGCTTGAGTGCACCCCTCTTAATTTACATTGCTGATAACAGCATGAGGCACTGAGAACATAATACAAGACTTGATATTCGATGTATTGCAGGGAAGATTTCATTCATCTTAGAACCTTAAAATACATTGGAACCGAGAACCAGATAGTTCTCAAACCTCTCATATGCCAAAAATGACACGATTCAAGTTTTTTGTGCATACTTTGAGTCCTGAGAGCAGTGGGAGTTACATTAGCTTGAGAACCTCGAGAATAGGGAATATGTGTATCACTACATAGTAGTTTCAAAGAACCAAATGTAGAATGAATATGAATCATAGAATTCCACCACTTTCACCGCTGATCATACCGTGCAAACTTGCCATTAGATGCTTCTGCTGATACAATACGAAGGCCAATGTGATGATCTAGGTACCAATAGAATTGCACTGTTGGTTGAAGATAAACCCATGAAATGGGCTTTATCTTTGTGGAAGATCGGGCTAAAGAGGAATTTTCCATTTTTTGGTATCAGCATCAATATTACTTGTATTAACTAAATAAGGGGATTTTTTGTAGTTTCTAGAATCTTCTAACAGTTTTCCTGCTGTGAGATGTCATTTGCACTTTCATCATTCTCTTCCTGTGTCAACTTTCTGCTCAGAATCACCATCTATTCTCAAATGTTTTGATCAATTTGTTCTAGAGGCATTCTAACTTCAGTTTTCATGAATTTTTAGGTTTTGAAGATGGCTTCCTCTCCAACAAAATTTTCTCTTTTCATTTCCCCGCCTTTCCGCATATAGTTCACTGTGAATTCTCTTATGCTACTGGGCAGACTCTCTCTGGAATAAGCATCACTTTCAATATCGATATGAATAGCTTTTGTTGTGACCGGACATGCCCTTTCTCTTTCTCTACCTATCCTTACCTCGCATAGGTCCTTGCTCCTTTATCTTTTGCTCTAGTTGAGCATCATCCAGCAACAAGGAAACAACATCTTCAACATGCAAGAAATCATCTTTTGCAGTGACCGTCGCCACAAGCCGGGTGAAAGTATTTTTTTTACTAGCTCGTGCAAATTTTTCTTCGATAGTCTCCTTGAAAATTAGTTTGTACACCGTGACCTCCTTCATTTGTCCACTCATGTGCCCGTCCATGGCCTACAAATCCAAAGTTTGATTCCCATCAGCTTTCATAGGATATAACAGTATCAACAACCGGTGGAGATTGATTCTCCAGTGTTCTCAAATCTTGTGCTCAATAAAAAGACAAATATATCTTGCTTGTTTTGGAATCTCCTTCGACCATGTCATAGTGATCCATTATGGTTGATCCCATCCAAATTAAGATATTTGTACTTCCTGTAATTCATGTATTCACAAGAATATTGAGCATTTTAGTCATTTTACAAATAGGGAGAATTCAATGGTTTTTAGCACGAGAGTTTTAGCAAAAACATCTAATCTCCGTAGCTCTCCCAGACCGTAAGCATTTTTGAAAGATCAAAGCTGCAAAGGAGGTGAAGATCCTAATATTCTATTTGTAAGTTGAAGAACTCATTGTTCAAAGAGTAAATTTGAGTCTATTTATTTAATCAAATAATGAGGATCCGAGGTTTTTAGGACCATTTAACTTGGATGTACGAGCAAAACCAACAAGAATTTTTTTCATCAATGGATGATATGAATTCTAATATGCAAAAACCTCTTCTTGCGTATGGCATCAATAGGAGGAGCTCAAATTGGCATAATGAATGAATAAACAAACATTTTAATAGTCCAATATTATTAAGAAAACCGTCTTGATGGGAGACAACTAATCCTTCATATTTTACATTTAGAGGACCATTAGCACACTTTCTTCTCCAAAAGATTGACTCGTTAATGGTTGGAAGCATTAGAGATCTACCGACAAACTCTCACTTTGTCTTCTTCAATCTGATCATACCGCAAGATATCCTTATCACTTTTGAGTGTAGTTTTCATTAATTCATCTAAAAATTAGTGATCCCATTTCGCAAAAGAATAAAGAAATCGCTCCACAACTAAACTCGTATCAAGAAAATAAAACTCACCGGCAAGAACTCAATCATCCAAGAAAAGCCTAATGTCCGACTTTTAGCAGTGCGTATTCCCTTTCTGCTGAAGGAAAATCGACGAATGAATATTTTCAAGCGAATAGACATTAAACAAGTTGTTCGAAACATCTATGCAAAAACCCGGAATTGATCCATACACGGGTAGACTCGAAAGTAACTCCTCTCGTAGACTTAGCATGGGAGTTCAGAATATATTAGATTTCGTACTTCCAAGATAGTGTATATCTTCCAATGCCACCAAAAGGTGGCAAAATATTATTCTCAATTTGTCCTAAGTTCATAAACATGTGCCCGATTCTTCTCTAAATAACCCCGGATGATTACATACCTTCCATAACTCGGATAAAAATGTTCATGATGTTTTCCACTTTTTTGTAGTTTATATGACCTCGTGCACTTTACTGGCACTCCGGCTATAAAAATATTGTTCTTGACAAAAATTTCGATACAAGGATTTTCGTTAAGAGCTCAATGTACATTCATAGTTACCTTTTATTGGTCATTTCAAAGGATCACATATTTCTTTACTTCGACGCAACATAAAAGGCTTTAGGACAACATGTAGTTGATTAAGTTGGCATTCATTCAAAGTTCCTCCATGCTTTGCATGGTTTTATATGCCTTTGGAGAACCATTCATTGAATTTCTCATGGCTATCAAACAATGTTGGCATGATAAAATGAAGGAGTACCCAAAGTTCGCCATGTTATTTTGAATGACAATTTCGTTAGCAAAAGGAAATTTCAATAGTTGAAACCCAAGAGCATTTTCCACTCCAAGCATTATTTGAAATCTTAATCACTTGAGCTTCATCTAAAACCATAGCATCGCCATTTAACTCGCCTAAGTACTTCTCACTGGGCCATAACTTACAAGGAGCCGGTAACTTGTGACAAGACATGAAACTTGCTTCCCTTCAATAAAGTCAAAGAGATTTATATATTTTCGAAGTACAATCCATTCATTACCGCAACAAGGAGAGATATAAAAATCAGATAGAACCTTCCAATTTAATCAACAGTCCAAACACAAGAAATGGTTCCAATATGTTATTTTCCTCAACTAAATGAGTTAAAATTCCATTGCTTGAATGGTCTTGCTCAAACCCATTTACCGCCCAGATGCTATCTGATTCTGCTCATAAAATTTTACGTACCATTGAAGACCCTTGAGTTGGTACTTTTTCTGTATCACCAATGAAAATTTTTGGTGTTTTCAATGATGAGGTAAGAGGCATTGAGGAAGGGTTGAGAAAATCTTTGTTGCTAGAAACTTGAGCCACACTTCCAAGGTCGTGCTATTAGCTCCACGAAATTTTGAACACGTCATCAAATGCACTTTCTTTGTTCGTAGACCTGCATTTTTTGCAACTCTAATGGTACTTCTTTAAATGTAGTTTCTTTGGATCTTCTTCCTCCATTGGTTTCACATCATTTATGTTTTGACCCACATCTACTTTGGCAAGAGAGGCCCAACAACTAGCATCAAGGTTTAGTAGGCTGAGAAGTTGTTTTATTCTACATGAAATGATTGTAAAGCTTTGCTTGTGAAAGTAAAAAGTTTAGCCTCGTTGTTACCTTTTAACTTGTCTAAGATATTCCTTACACTTCAAAGATTTTGTTGCATCCCTCTCTTCCTTTTTCCATATTTCAACATGTTTTTCAGTCTCTTTTTCCTGCATTACAAGTATATCTCGAGCTAATTTTATGGTGTGCGTTGATGCAACCTTCATAAACTTCAAGGACAATGCAGATATAGCCTTAACCTCCTTTTTGGAAATATTTTTACAGCTTTTTTACATCAAATGATTATTTTCTCAGGATATACGGGAAATTTATGGATTTTGGCAAGTTCCTTTTCGACAATGTTGGCTCAGCTATGTAATTTTCTTAAAGATCTCCCCAACCATAAATATATTTTTAAAGGGATGCTTCATGCATATTGCATTTAATAATCTCATAGCTACCCCCTTTTCCGCACCTACATAAAAAAATCAATTTTCCGTTTCCGTACATAATCATCCATTGAATGTCTAAAGGATTTTCATAGGAAATGCTACAAAACCAGAATCAAATACTGAAAGACAGTAACTTTTGGCTTGAATCACATGACGATGATAGCGCTTTCCACCCGCCCGAAGAGTCTCACATTTACAAGGTTCTCCCATTCCAACACAGTTTCCGATGTTTTATTCTTTATTGTGCTACCATCATGGAAGATAAAGATCTCAAATCTAGCCTACCCTTTGAAAAATTCTTCCTCTATTTGAACATCTATAAAGTTTGGCAAGTTAAGAGATGGTGATAACTTGTCATAAGTCCAGAATTTTAAAAAACTCCTCTTCTATCTCCAATAAACAATATGTTTGATGCATGAGACCCAAGTGTTCAGAGCAATTTCCGCATGGTTGTAATTCCCTAGATTTTGGACCGCATCATCTATGTTAGGACCTGACAAAGTAGGAACCTCTAATCCAGTGGATTCCTCTAATACTTTAGAACCATTTGAGAACCATGACTTAATTTCCAACTCTTCCCATTTGAAGTATGATTTTCCTTTAAGGAACCTATAAGCCGATAAGAAATGTCAACTTATTGGATTTCTTGAAATTTAGTGCATGTCTCTACATGTTTCGATAATATTCCTATGATATGTGCCTCTCAAATTCATCATCATATTCATCATTTAGATCTGTGTATCTTTCCATGCAGATGAGTTATAACTAGCCTCTGGTTCAACATGGTAAAATTTTTCTTTTAAAGCCATCTCGTATGGTAACCGACACTTAAGCCCAACTACCATTTATTTAAAAGCATCGTGTCACAAACTTTAATTCCATTAATTTCAATCTGACTATTGTTAGTTTAATTATCTATATCATCATCATCATCTTGTGGTATCAGATAATTCCATATAGAATCTAGGTTGAAGAGTTTTGAATATGAGAAATTATTTTTAGTTAGATGGTAATGGTATAAGGCAACTTGTGCTCCATCCTAATATTGGGACAAGAAACCGATTTCACCTACAGGAGTAGTGATTAGACTTGTAGCCTTTGATAGCACTGGCATGATAATTTTCAAATGAAACCTCCAAAAACTAAATGACGGTGTGTATTTCATTTGGGAATCAAACGTATCAGTCATTGGTAATAACACTTAGGTGCCATGTCTCTCCTTTTTACGCTGTATAAACCTTGAAGCTTATTAGAATGGTGAGAAATCTTAGGTTTGAGGTTATGCAGTGGGTTTGGACGACAGTCATATCTTTCTTCACCACATTTCCAATGTTATGTCACTTGCTTGCTTCCTCGATTATTCTAAGTTACCACTTACCCCATGCGAATGTCGACTTTGTCAAAAGGGGATTGTTTTTCTTATTTCCTTTTATTTCTTTCCCTATATCTTTGTTTTTGGTCATTAACCCACAATACTTGATATTTAGTATTTACAAAATCTACTACTTTATTGAACATAAAGCAAATTTTAAAATTGATTTGGCAATGCTTCAATACATGCCAAAATTGTTAGCTGTTGTTGAATGAGGCTAAAATATATTCCCAGAATTCAAATTGCACACCCTTTAAAAGGTTGCTCAATTATTGTAAATTGTATCACCAATCCTCGTTAACATGTACAATCTCATATCTGGGCCAAAATTTGGAGAGGGATATCTCATTAGGTAACCTCTAAATTGGAAGACATGACTGGCTCATTGTATCAGTGTACAAGTTTTCGATTCAAAGAGATTAGTTTTCAAAATTTTATATCCTAGTGGAGAGCACAAATACAAGACATGGACCTAGGAAACATTGGGCAAAGTCTATAAAGAAAGATTGGATTTGGATTTTACCTAATAGAAAATTGCATAAACTCCACAATTAAAATAAATTCCAAATAGTGGCTTGCCTAGTTGCAAAGTGAGATGCTAAACCGCCCATGTTAGTGTTCAAGCCTTTGATGACAAAATTGTGTTTGTGCTTATGGATGCAATGGAAACACAAAACAATTGCTAATTTAGATGCAATTTTGGAGCATCATTCGTTGCACGAATGCTCCACACTCATAACCCCATGGATACCATTGCTGGTGATTTGTTTCACTTATCTAGCCACATTGTGGTAAGAGGAGGCTAGTTCAAATTCTCTCTTCTGAGACATACAAAAAGGGAAATTTGCTTAAAATGTGTCGAGTTACCATTCTATCAAACTTCCTTTTCAAAATCCCGTCAAGATTGTTGACCTGCTTACACAAACATAATTAAGTCATTGCATCTTGGTTAAACTTAGCAAGATTTGACTAGGTTGGCCCAAAATCAAACAAATCAAACATTTATAAACAAATTAACTTCTTATGGTATGAGTCACCATAAGCCTATTGGTGACTCCTCCATCACCAATGAGATTATGGTGATGGTCATATATGTGAAATTACATCGTTCTTTTATATATCTATAATGTATAAATTCAACAAAAAAAAAATTATTCACATTTAAGTGTAGACTCACTCAATTGAATACTCTTGATATGGAGTTCATCTCCTTTTTGACTTTGAGGTCAACATACAGAATATTTATTAGTGCTAAAGTTTTTCCATGATGAATAGGTTTTTAAGGACTTAGTTATAATGGTTGAACCAAACCGCAACATCAAGAAGAGACAACATGCACAATTATGTTTGGTCGTAGGAGGAGTCATAAGCTTAGAGCCATTTTGTATGTCGTTGGTTGTTTTAACATATAATATTTGTCTTATTTAAACTTGTCACATCGGTAATATGCAACAATGTTAAGGTAGAGAATCAAATGAAAATTTAAGATGATTCCATTTAAAACTAAAATCTTTGAGCCAATCAGAGGTGGTCTAGAGGCAAGTAGTGAGGTGATCGAGCTTGTATTTACATGGAAACCTAGATTCAAAGCTATCAAAGTGTATTTTTGTATTCTCGTAGTTCTTTTTTTCTTGAGGTTCTTGTCCTCACACCCTTTCTTGCTAGTTGAAGTACTTGTGGGAGGACATAGTTATCGATGTGTAAAGAGTACTTTCCTCGTATCAATGTAATTGCATATTTTGATATTCATGCTTGGTGGGATTTGTATACCCCAAAGTCCCTTGGATATTTTGTTGTTGTAACGAATATTAGCCAAACTTATATTACAATTTTAACATTCCGTTTAGTTTTTATATTTCAAAATGATTGTTATGGTTGTATTTTATAATCTTGAATTAAAATTAATAATGAGAAACACTCCCAATTAGTTTTCTACACTCATAAACTGGGCTGAACTGCTACGTGTACTATTATTCATAATTGCATCATATGTACTGATCGTTTTTTACTTTTTAGCATGCAAATCATTATTTATAGTAATATTTTTATGTCACATAACGTATTTATGATTCACAAGGTGAGAAATCAATATTTGGTATAATTAAGGTATTTTAGGTTTGATAATTATAGGCTTATTTATAGGCTACATAAATGTTCAAAGTTTCACTTTAATTGAGTATTCAACTTAACATAGAGTATGTTATATGTAACTAATTTTCCTCCTACATACTTTTCATAACTTCCATAACCATTAGGTAGGACTGGTAAAATTTCCTTCGATGTTATTTTTCTTCTCTTAGTAAAAGATTTGCCAAGACTCCTTACAAAGTTTTATAATGGATTTAAAGTTATAGAATTTACAATTTATAAAGTTTCAAGGTATAATATTTTAAAGGGTGCTATCTCAATGGAAGAGAACCCGCTGCAGGTAAGTAGGAGGTTGGTGGTTCAATTTCATCATGTCCTAATATTCATATAGTATGAGACATCTACCTTTGTTGACAAAGGCTATTTTGACCATCACCAATGAGCTTATAGTGACATTTTTCAACCCTCACCAAAATATGAAATGGTGGAGAGTCAATTTACCTACCACCATATATATATATGCATCGATAGTGATGGTCATGAAAGGCCCATTAGCATAAATGATCATACTGGCATGAAATGGTGACTAGCCAATGAACGTCACCATATATATATGCCAATAAGGACGGTCATAAAAGGTCGATCACAATAAACCGTTGTTATTAATATGTAATGGTGACAAATACTATCCATCATTATAATCATTATTCGTAATGAACCTTAAATGTCACTACAACACTTATATTTAAGTATGCCATCTTTGCATGTATGTTCAAATTTTGGTGATGAGGTTAATATCCATCACCATTGCTCACATGAATGGCGACGGTCACTCTCCGTCATTATAAATCATTATTAGTGACTGACTTTTGAAATGTCACCACAACACCTATACTTTTGACCACGCCACCTTTGGTGACATTCGGGCTTTGGCATCGGAGACTCTTCTCCATCATCACCAATGAGCTTATGGTCACATTTTTCGACCCTCACCAATGTCTTTTTTTCTTGTAGTGTATAAACCTTTCTGTATATTAAATCTAATAAAGTTCTAAGCTTTTTTTGGGTAAGAAATGCATATATATATATATATATATATATTATTTTAAAAAAATTTAAATAATCTAAAAAAACATATGTATAATTGAAATTTAAGAAAGAGAAAAGAAGTCGATTTCTAATTTTTCAATATAATTCTCTTTTGTAATTATTATGGATTTGAGAAGTTATATATATATATATATATATATATATATATATATATATATATATATATATATATATATATATATATATATAACTAAATATCAATTTCTATATACATAAATTAAGATTGGGGTTATTTCCTCCTTACCTAGATTCCGCACTAGTGACACCACTGGCCGGATGCATTATAGCATTGTAATGGCCTAATTACCTAAATGAGTATAATCACATAACACTTTCCTTTCCTTCATATATATATATATATATATATATATATATATATATATATATATATATCCCAAGTAATGGAAATGTGGCATACATTTTATTTTTAATATGAAGTTGAGTAAGTGATGTGTGCAAGAGAACTATAGATTTATGATATACATAAAAAATATTACATAATAATATTCCATATATATTTTATAATATGGCATTGTGTTGTTAATATAAATAATTAACTTCAATAATATATAATATATATTTATTAGGATTTATCTTGGGTGGTAGGAATAATAAGTGTTCTTCTCTCAACCTAAATTCATTTAGATAAATAACAAAATAAAGGTATATATATATATATATATATATATATATATATATATATATATATATATATAACTCAAATATATATCATTTATTAAAATATAACTTTTCTATATTTTCTTTCTCGCTGACATTTGAACTTGAATCTCATATTTTACATATTATTTTAGACAAAATTCAATTACTAATTGAGTTATCCACTACAACAATTATACTTACAAATTTTTGAACTTTGAATCTCATACTTTACATATTTCTTTAGACAAAACAATTACCAACCGAGTTACCCACTACAACAATTATGCTTATAAATTTGTTTTTTCAAAGGTTCCAGATCCTCCATGCATAGCTCCTCGTGGCTTGAAAAACCACAACCCATGGGCATCTAATTCACAAAGTCACTTGAGGAGTGGCACTAATGGAAATGGCCAGCTAAAACCCTAACCCGTCCGGACTTTTATAGCACGTCTCCTCCCCCTAGCACATGCACAACCACCCTCGTGAGTTTTGATCCTAGGCCGCCTTGCTAAAAATGTCCATCCTCAATTGGTTGTACCGGTAAGACCTGAAAATTATGCTTACAAAGTTTATTATAATTATAATGATTTAATAATTATAACAATTTTAAATAATTTGTGTTCGTTTTTTTAATAATTATTAAATTTTTAAATATATTGTATTATATTTTTCATATATATATATATATATATATAAACTCGAATTAAACAAATTAAAAATATTTATAAATCACATGAAAAAATAATCAAATTTAAATTAATTAAAGTTTCAAATTTCTATTAAACTCTAACATCTTGAAATGCATATAAATCTTAAAATACATATAAATCAAGTGTCATCAATACTGATTGAAAGGTACTATATCCACTTTTTAACATGTTTATTTTATTGAATTATCATATCCACTTTTTAACATTTTTTAACATGTTTATTTTATTAATAAAAAATATTGAAATTTTTAAAAAATAGCTTTATATCAATAAAGTTATATATTATTTATATTTTTAATTATATTAATTAAAAAATTTAATATATTATATATGATTTTAGTATTTTGAAATGATTGATATTTTTAAAGTTCTTTATATTTAAAAAATTAAAAATAAAACTAATTTTGTGACTAGTTATTGCATGGTGAGTGTTCTTACCACATTGTTGTTAGTGCTTTACTCAACGATGAGAGAATTAATGTGGTTGTGCTTTTTCGTATAGGCCCCGGAGAGAGGGAGGGAGGGTTAACTAATTCGATTAATGTTATTGCATTTCCCTATGTGTAGTCTTTATTTGCGTATGACAGAAAAGACAGGCTGTGAGAGCGGGGTCCTTTGCATTAGTCCGTGTTTTTTGAAACTAAGTAAGTGTTGGAGAACATGGCTTTTTTTTGTTGTTGGTAAGTACTATGGCATTCGCCGTCGTCAAGGTGCGTTGACCGTGGATTATTTGGCTATGTTTTTTGCAATTTTAACCAATTTTAAACAACATAAAATAAGATTTGTGATTATGAAATTAGCTTTAAACCCGCTAACAATAATAGCTCAACTACTTCTATCACAAATTGATTTACGCTCAATTATGTGTGAATTTATGTGGTTGCAACATTAATTTCGTGGTGGGGCTAAAAAAATATTCGATTAATGTTATTATTGTTGCTTGTGTGGAGTTTTACTCCTGCGTATAGCAAGATGTGTAGGGGAACTAAGTCCTTTTATTAGTCCGAGGTTGCTCTAACACCGAGTATGTTTACGAGAACGAGGTCCTTTTGTTACTTCTTTTGCTAAATCATGCTAGAAAAGATGTGCTTTGTATGTTACATAGGTGCATAGGAAAGGAGAAGGGGGGTGTTGGAAAATTTTGAATTTTGTTGCCAACAAGTTTTTAATTCATCGATTCATAATTATTTAATTATATTTCAAACCAACAACTACAAGCTCATCTCCAGATGAAAAGAGATGAGAAAGAGCTGATTCACGAAAGTTTTTAATAAATAGAAAAGTGAATGTGAGAATGAAGAGTCGACACAGCCCTAAAATTGTAATGAGGTATAATGTAGGAATATTTTAACTATCAATAATGTAATTTAAAAGATATATTTAATGTTATAAAAATCATTTAATTTTTTTATAACAAATATTAAAAAATATTTTATAAAAGTAATATTCTAATAATAAATATAATTTTTCAATTAATATTTAATTAGAAAAATTAAATATTAAGAAAAATATTTTCTAATTAAATATTAAATGAAAAAATTATGTTTCTAATATCATAATATTATTTAATAAAATATTTATTAATATTAGTAATAAAACTTAAATGATTTATAATATTAAATATATCTTTTAAATTAATTCATTATTAATTAAAATATTCCCAAATTATAATATAAATTACAATTTTAGGGAAATGCAGGTGAGCTCTTCATTCTCACCTTCCTTTTCCTATTTATTAAAAATTCGTGAATCAATTTTTTTTTATCTCTTTTCATCCTAAAGATGAACAACACTCGAAGTTGGTTCAAACGTTGAATACAAATAATAATGAATGTGATGGATTTGAAAAAATGTACCGTAAAGGACAATGGTCATAGAAATCTAAAATCTAAATTTTGAATTAATATTTCTATGTTGGAGAATGTTATATGATATGAAATTCAAAAAATTATTAATCAATCGTAAAACCCTCCTATTGATACCAAAGAATGACTTCTTTCCTTTCACCACCAATGATTACAAAATTCTTTCCGACTTATTTCCCTATAAATATAGCAAGAGAAACAACGGTGTTTTTGGATTATTAGTTTTTAGTTGTGAATGTTCTAATGAAGGATGTGCTAAAGGATATTTTAATTGTATTGTGTTTTCTAGTGGTTATTTTTATTATGAATAGATTGTGCGTAGTGCGTAGGTCATGATATGTTGTTTGAAAGTTACGTAATCAATTATCAAAGATCCTTTCTATGTCAATGAATGACATCTTCCTTTCAATTTCCGCCAACAATTACAAAATTCTTGTTGACTTGTTTCCCCATAAATATAGTGAGAGACATGATGAGGTTTTTTTATAATTGGCTTTTAGCTGTGAATTTGTGCAAAATTAAGGATATGCATAATGAAGAATGTGCGGAAGGATCCTTTAATTGTAATGCATTTTATAGTGATTATTTTATTATTAACATATTGTGCGTAATGGAGAGTTCTGAAAAATGAAAGCTGAGGAGCTTCTTTCACACAATGTATTTTCCCTATAGTCCCGCACATATGCATTTGTGTTATTTGTTTTGAAATTTTTAATATTAATATATTGCGCAGAGTGCAGAGGTTCAGATAATGAAAGCTTGAAATAGAGCTGTGAATTTATGAAGAATGATGGATGTGCAGAAAGGGACTTTTAATTGTAATGCATTTTCTAGTGGTTATTTTATTATTAATAGATTGTGTAGAGTGTAGAGGTTTCTACAATGAAAGATTGAGAGCTTCTTCCATAAAATGGATTTCCTCTACAGTCCCACACATATGCTTTTGTGTTATTTGTTTTGAAAGTTTATGTTAGAATAATATTTTAATGTTTTGAAAATCATAATTATTATTAATATATGGTTGTATGGTTTTCCTGTCCTGCCTACATTTGGGTACATTAACAAGATACGTGGGAAAGTGTGTAGCTAGTGAATTGAATGCTGAGAGGATTTCTATTAACCCATAGTGGTGTTTCATATTAATAAGAATATAATCAATGTGATAATAATAAAAAAATAGCAAGTGGTGATTTGTAGGAATGAAAGTTTGAAATAATTTGAAATAGCTAATTTGGTAAGGAAAATTTGTTATTTGCATTGATACAAATAAATAACTCATTTTGTCCTCATTGTTAAATTTCTGAATTAAATAGTAATGATGGAAAATACATTGGAACGATATAAAGATCTATATGTCACCTTTATCTTAAATACAAATATTTCGTGACATATGTCAAACATAAAAAACATACCAGGTGGTCATTTATAGGGAAACACGTTGGAAAACATTATGTTATCATTGACGATGAAAGGAAATAAGCCATTTGCATATATCTATGAGATGCTTCTCTAATTGATTATGTGTTTCGAATAGTAGATCTTGTAATGTTTTCTCATTGCAGATTGTGTTTAAAAGCTTGGATTATTGTATGAACTATTGTTTCCTTACAAAAGGTTTCTATTAAATCCTAGATGATAATAGTAGTGCATAAATACAAAATATCTACAATACTGCAAGATTTTAAACCGAGTCACCTTTGCTAGTTTTCTATTCATATTTGACAGTTTCTTGGATGATTATCAAGATCACAACTAGTTCGAACATATTTTTTATGGTAAATTTATGTTTCTTATGACACGTATAACCGTGATATTCAATTGATGGCAAGTTGTGGAGTAAATTCACACGATTGTTATTAGTTTTGGTATGTTCAATTGTTAACTATTGAGCATGTCATGTGTAATGGTATTTACATGGGTAATAGCAACAGTTGTGGGAGAAAAGGTGTGTGAAACAAGGAATATAAAACTTTTTCATTGCAATGTTTAGATGTGTGTAATGTATGTGGATGTAAAGAGTGTTAGTTTATTTTCCTTGATTTTAAATGGAACTTTTCATTATTATAATAGTGATTTCAAATGTTTGCTAATTTGTTTGACTAGAAAATCACTTCCTGTTATTATTTTTCATTCGAAACATATTATGAAATATTTTTATTATCGAAGATAAATGTGTCATCAATTTTTTTATCATTTCGATTGGTGTTCTCTTATTAATAGAAAACACTGCTCCATGTAAATATTAATTATTTTGGCATTCAATTTACTGATAAATGTGTGAGGGAATACATGCAACTTTATTCTGCTAGATCAAACACCTCCTGATAGTTATCTCTATGGCTTAATGTTCAAATTGGTGTGGAAATTCTTTCATAAGTCGAATTTGTTTCGATTTTAAATAGTAGTGGGGACCAGTAGTCAAGTTGATTCATTATAGAATGTAGCTAAATGCATGTTTGCATAATATTTATTTGTTAATTTCCTTGTACATTTTACTAAATGTAACAATTAGTGATAGTTTTACAAGACTTGAAATTTGACCAGAAAAAAACAATGCAAATTTTGCACATTCCTGATAACGTATGGCAACATTTTTTTTGTAACCACGGGTTACAACTAGAAAATTTCATGATATTGGGTTTTGATGGGGCTTTTGATGATGCTGAATCAATTTCCGCAATCAAAAAAAAAATATTCAAACATTAGTGCTATCGTATTTTTATTGGAAAAAACAAAAAATGTTGGATTGCGATGATTTCTGGCCATACGATCATTTTTTTTATCTCGGTAGACAATTCCTATTGTTGTATATCATAATTTTATATTTATTTTTGACACGTATATTAATGATATTGATATAGGATCAAGGTGAAAAGTAAATCAATAGGGTTCAATATTTTTTATTGGAAAAACAAATGTTGAACTGCGGTGAATTTTTTCCCATTACTTTCCGTAAAATTTTCCTTTGATATCTTTAATTTCTATTTATTCGGAGTGTTGTGTGTAAATTTTTTTGTACGAGTGATAGTTAAAACCAATTTATTTGATAAAAAAGGATAAATTTAAAGTTAAATTATATTTGAAATTGTTATTCATTGAAAAAGTATGTTTTTCCTAAAAAACAAAAGTGGGTAGTAGGCGAAGGAAAGAGGTTATTTGCAGTGATACGGTTAACTCACTTGCTAAAATCGATGATAGCTTTGACTGGTCAACAATGTATGAGCGATATGTGAATTTTTTAATGAAAGATAAAACAAGCAACAAGATTTGGAGTACTAGATTAGAGAAAGTTGGGTGTGTTCCAGAGGTTTTTGATTTCAGAGAGATTGTTTATCTCTATGAAATAATTTTGATTTAATAATGAGATAAATCAAGCTAGGAGCAAAGGTTCCTTCGAATATGAAGGCAATTAGATAGTTTCTCAAATTACTGAAACCAAACAAGTGTTTGGAATTGTCCGTTGCAAATATCTTCTTGAAGTAAAAAAGGGGCAGGATTAACATTGTGCGAGAATTCATTTCACCAAATCTTGAGGTTCCTTCTGATATTTCTCTGATAGATACTTCTTTCTTTAGGCAACTATTTGTGGATTTCTATTGGTTGTTTTCCCACTTCCTATTCCAAGAAAGTACAACAAATATTCTAAGATGAATTTTCTATGTGCTTTATGAGACATATGAAAGTAATTGTCTTTTCGATTGGGTTGATGTCATTTCTAGTGAATTAGTTGTTCAGGTACATAGATTATCCAAGAAAAATAGATTATTTCTGATGGCATATTGATCCAGGTGGATATCGGTGGCCATCCACCTATTCCATTTGGACCCAAACCATCAATTCTTTTAGTTTTTCACTTCCATCACAACTTACTATTTTTAGCAGGTTCTCGAGTCCTGCACTCCCAGAGCCATTTTAGGGCCTTAAAGATCGAGGTGGATATTGGTGGCCACCCACCTATTCCATTTTAACCCCCACCATAAGTTCTTTCAGTTTTTAAGTTTTATCACAACTTACTATTTTTAGCAGTTTTTCAGATCATGAACTTCCAGAGCCGTTTTGAGGCCCTAAACGACGTTTTTTGGGAAAAATAGGAGCAACATTCTTCGTGTCATAAATGAATGTTGCTCACTCAAGGTGTAGTCCTCGGATAGATCTTTCTAACGAGGTATCGAGTGTGTCAAACCGAGATCAAATGCCAAAGTTACGTCCCCGGGAAGTTGAAACACTAATTTACCCAAACGGGACCGACAATTTTGGCACTTTATCTCCTAGGGTTAGGTTTTCGGATGTTTATGGTTTTTCATTGTTTCTCAAAAATAAATAGGCTTTCGAGCCTCATTATAACATAGTGGAGGGGCCTGTAGCCATCATATCTCTTCTCAAAGATACGCTACTAGTGCCCTCGCCCTCTCATTTCCATGTCTCATTGTAACACATTTCATAGGCCTGTAGCCACCACATCTCTTCTCAGAGATAAGCCAACTAGTGCCCTAGCTATTTATTTCTATTCTGGTTTTATTGTAACATAGTTCAGAGGCATGTAGCCGCCACATATCTTCTCAGAGATAAGCTCTACCAATGCCTAAATACGTAAGCATATTTCGGTAATTTGATTTTAATAAAAAGGAAGCATTATTTCTATTGTATCTCTATGCCTATGGTTATATGTGTGATACATTTGTGTTCATGTAAATCCAGATTAGTGGTATCAAAGGGGGTCTACTCTTTCTCTATTTTTCTTTGCATGTCCCCAACATGGTCAGGGTATAAGGAGTTCAGGCTCGATTCGGTTGAACCCTTGCAAGATCAGCCTCACAAACCTCGACGACCCCCATGATGGAAGGGCCAGAGAACGAGGGAGGCCGGGGAACAGAGAGAATATTTCTCGAGGAGGCCCTCGAGAAACGGAAGGCTGCGATGATGGATAACTTTGCCCGGATCCTTCCAAAAACTACCCACGGTATCATCTAGCAAAGCCATCCAACACATCCGCGAATAGGTTCATAACATCCTAGAAAAATCTAATACCAAGTTCATGTTGGCAATATGATGAAGAGTGTTGTCCTTGATGGCAACCTACTTGATAAAGTTAATGGAAACCTATTTGATGAACTTGTTCTTGATGGAAATATACTTGATGAATTAAGGAGGAGATTGTTGGCAATGTGACACAATGTATCGACTTTGATTGAACCCTGCTTGATGAAGTTGTCCTCGATGAAAATAATGTAAATCTGATATATCTATAGATCAGTTCAGAAGTAGCAGAAGAAAGAAATTCAGAAAGTACCAAAATAATGTTGAACAAGGTATGTCAGAAGGCATACGCGGGTTTGTTGAGGTGAAGTAGCGTATATATGCGGAAAAGTATGTGCCAAGTCGCGTATGCCCTATTTCGCTCTAAATTTATAAAACCAAGGGGAATTACCATGGTAGTGACCCATTGTATTGAGCGCTGGATTACCTATTTGATCCCGTCCAGGAATGCCATCGAAAGTGGTGTGGTTTTGGCTCATGGTATTGACAAAGGCTAAATGTATATAAGGAGAAGAAGATCATTGTGCAAGGGTGTGCAAGTGTCTGGGCTTTAATGAATACTTCACTCTGAAGTTTATCTGTATGGTTGAACTCTGTTCTTAATTGATAGATCTGAATCTATGATGCACCTATGAATATGATGAAGGTTCAAAATCTCTAGATTTGGAAATGATGAATCTCTAGGATGATCTGAAAAGAAGTAATGAAGACCTGGTGCAAATCTGTTGAAGAAATTGAAGAAATTTAGGTAAGTTCATAGATCTGGTCTGTTCTGAAAAGTTTATCGTTTATAGATATATACGCAGGTTCACTTCATGAAAAGCGTGTATATACGCGGATCTGTTTAAACAAAGGTGCGTATGGGCAATTAGGGTTATTCTGAAAAATGCACAGATGTATACGCAGGTTCATTTCATGAAAAGAGCGTGTATACGCGGATCTGTTTAACTAAAGGCGCGTATGGTATCTGAACTTATAGTTGCTCAAGGTTGAATGTGATTCTGCATATCTATTCTGAAGTCTGGGTTATCTCTAATATTTTGGTTACAATGGTTTCACTGTTCTGTTGGAAGCAATGGGAAAAGTATGATTGTTGATAAGTGAAGAGTTGTGTTGAAGCGGTTTGATCCAGTTTGAAAATTGATGAAACGTGGTCTGCAGTGGTGCTGAGGGTCGAAGCCTTTAGCAAGGGGGTAGTAGCTCCCTTCCAGTAATAGCTGGTAAACAAGAGCAGGGGGTAGTTGTTCCGTTCCAGGAGAGGCTGGTAAACGAGAGCAGGGGGTTGTAGCTCCCTTCCAGGAGAGGCTAGTAAACGAGAGAAGGTTGTATCCTTCTGCAGGTGGGTGCCTGCATGCTGGTATGATTCTGCGCCAGTACATTGTTGTAATATGTTTTCCTTATAATAAATATTGAAGACTGAGACGACAGCAGCGGTGGTTTTCTCCCGAATTGGGTTTCCACCTAAAATCCCGGTGTTCATATGTGATGCTTGTGTGTGTTGATTTATTTTGTTCTTACTGCACATATCTACTTCTTACTAAACATCTAATTAATGAATGATGCAATAATCAGAGATAAGAATTATCTGCATAATAAGAGATCTGAGCATACGCAAGTTTCCTTAAGGATAACCACGTATATACGCTAGTTTTGTTCTATAAAGTAGCGTATGGGTTTTTGAGAAAAGAAAAGTAACAAGTTGATTGATAGATCAAGATACTAATTCAACCCCCCCCCCCCCCCCCTCTCAGTATCTTTCCCAACAATTGGTTTTAGAGCAGGTCCTTCTGAAAAAGCTTAGCCGCTAGAAGGAAGATCAAGCAAGATGAGCAATCAAGATGGAGTAGCATCTATCAAGTCTCCGCTCTTTAATGGAAGCAATTTAATCTTCTGGAAAGTAATAATGAGATCTTATCTTCAGTCTATGGGAGCAGATGTATGGGCCATTGTTGAACAAGGATATCAATATCTAGCTGTAGTACCAACAGATCCGATTGAAAAGAAGAATTATGAAACAAATGTGAAGGCTGTCAATGCTCTAACAGGAAGTCTAACTGAATCTGAATTTGTCAAAGTTATGCAGCTGAATACAACAAAGGAGATATGGGACAAAATAATTCTAAGCTATGAAGGTGATGCAAAGGTAAAAAGTGCAAAACTTCAAACTCTCAAAATTGAATATGAAAATTTAAGAATGCATAGTGATGAGAATATTGCCAGTTTCTTTTTACGTCTTGATGATGTTGTGAATCATATGAGAAATCTGGGAGAAACAATAACCGAATCTACTTTGGTTGAGAAAATTTTAAGATCACTAACGGCAAAATTTGAGTCAAAAGTTTCTGCTCTTGAAGAAAAACAGGATCTTCAAAATCTTACTGTGGTGCAACTTCATGGCATACTAACTACATATGAAATGAGAAGAGGAGGACCATCTGAAGTCAAAGAAGCTGTTTTTAGAGCTTCTACAAAAGGGAAAGAAGTACAAGAAGCAGAAGGATCAGGATATATTTCAGAAGAAGATGAGGCAAAATTTGTAAAGAAAATTCAACTTGGTATAGGACGGTTTAGAGGTAAGCTTCCTTTCAAATGTTTTGATTGTGGAAGAGTTGGTCACTATGCTGCTAAGTGTCCTTACAAAGAAACATCTGCAAAAGGAAAGGAAGTAGCAAGAAGGAATAAGAACCAGTCTAGCACTAGAAGAAGCTACTATACTCATGAAGACAGTGATGGGGTATCTGATAGTGAGGAAGAATGTGAACAAGATCTTAGACTTCTCATGGCATTTGAAAAGGAATCTAGAGAAGAAAATGATACTTTTATGGATGCTCTAGAGGACAAGGATTTTCTTGATGAAAACAATCAACTCAAAATATGCCTAGAAGAAAGTAAAATAATCATAGAGACACTGAAAAATCAGATTGAAGAAGACAAGAAACACAAGGAGAAATTAGAATGTGAAGTGGTAAGTCTAAGAAAATAACTTGAGAAAGTAAAAAATTTGAATCTTAGATTTGCTAAAGGATCAGAAACCTTAGATGAGATTATCAAGGTACAACGTTCTCCTCTTATAAAGACAGGTCTTGGATATACCGGAGAATCTTCTCAGGCATCAGCACCAAATTATCTAAAAGCAGCTACAGCTGGTCTACAACATTCTATCACTCAGCAAGGGAATAAAGAATCTTTACAGGTAAAGCATGATCATCTCAATTCAAAGAACACTAACAGGAATTTCTTTCAAAGAAACACCAATCAACAGGTAAATTCAAGTAGAAGATTTCATGATCACATAAATTTCTTCTTCAATGGACAATGTTTCTCATGTCACAATTTTGGCCATAAAGCTGCTCAATGTGTTGCATATAAAACCATTATGACAAGAGAAGAAAGAAAGAAAAGGATTGATATTGAAACAAAGAAGAATACCTATAACAACTTCTCTCCTCTTCTAAATGAAGTTGAATGTGCTTATTGCAATAAATTTGGCCATGAAGAATCTGAATGCAGGAGCAAAGTTCAGCCAAAAGAGCATCTTCCTTCAAACTCCAAAGTATGGAAAAAGAAGGAATTACAGGTTGAAAATTGTGGCATAGTGTTATTTGCAGAAGGAGAAGAAAATCAATGGTACATTGATAGCGGATGCTCAAAACACATGACAGGTGACAAAAACAAACTTCGTGCATATAGTGCTCTTGAAAAGGAAAAGAAAGTTACTTTTGGAAATGATACTCCTGCTATAATTAAAGGAAAAGGGTCTGTGTTTCTAAAAGAAAAGGTGAAGGCTAATGATGTCATGTATGTGGATGGATTAAGGCATAACCTGTTAAGTGTAAGGCAAATATGTGATCAAGGAACTGAATTTGTCTTTAGTTCAAAAGAATGTGTGGTTCGTGATCTTGATACAGGTAAAACAATTATAAAAGGAAAAAGAACTCCAAGCAACCTGTATGTATTGAAGAACTACAAAGAACAATGTTACTTGAGTAAATCTTCAGAAAACTGGCTATGGCATAGAAGGTTGGGGCATCTAAGCTTCTCTCAAATCAACAAATCAAGCAGACTTAATGCTGTTTGTGGTCTTCCCAATAGTACTCTACCTGAAAGTATCATATGCAAATCCTGTCAATTCGGTAAGCAAACCAGAGTGCAATTTAATGCGAAGGAAGGATCTACAAGTAAGCCTCTTGAACTTATTCATACTGACATATGTGGACCTATGAGGAAAAAGTCACCACGTGGTGAAGAATAATATATCTTATTTATTGATGATTTCTCTAGAATGTGTTGGATTGGGTTGATTAAACACAAAGATGAAGCATTTGAGAAATTTCAGATCTTCAAAGCACTGGTTGAAAATGAATTAGATATAAAAATCAAGTGTCTTAGATCTGATCGAGGAGGAGAATATACATCGGATGAATTCCTTGAATTTTGTGAACATGGCATAAAAAGACAATTTTCTGTAGCTGGCACTCCGCAACAAAATGGCGTAGCAGAAAGAATGAATAGAACAATTCAACAAATGGCTAGAGCTATGCTTGATGATTCCGGAACACCTGACAGCTTTTTGGGTGAAGCAGCACATACAACGGTAATTATTCTTAACAAGGCACATGTTCGTGTAAATAGTGATAAAACGCCATATGAACTCTGGTATGGTAATCCTCCCACTGTGAAGCATTTTAGAGTTTTTGGAAGCAAATGCTTTATCAAAAATAATGAGGAAAAACTTGGCAAGTTTGAACCTAGAGCAGATGAAGGAATACTTCTTGGTTACTCCTCTACGAGTAGAGCATATAAATGTTACAATAAAAGACTTCAGAAGATTGTTGAATGTATTGATGTTGTTATTGATGAGTCTCCTGTAGCCCCAAAGGAAGAAAAACAGATAAAAAATGAAGACGATGGTGACTTATGTCCTTCTACATCAAATAGCAATGATATAGACAGTGAACCCAATGAAGAACCTGAAGATGATTTATCTGAAAAGGCTCCATCCAGATATGTTCAAAAGAATCATCCAGAATCTCAAATTTTGGGAGAAAAGGGATCAGGTGTACAAACAAGAAGGACTCTTGTGGGATCTTCTAGCAATCTAGCATTTTTTTCCACTATTGAACCTCACAATGTCAGTCAAGCTAGCAAAGATGAATGCTGGATTCAAGCCATGAATGAAGAGCTTGATCAAATTGAAAAGAATCACACTTGGGAATTAGTACCAAAACCTCATGACAAAAATGTCATTGGAACTAAATGGATCTTCAAGAACAAGTTAAATGAGAATGGGGATATTGTAAGAAACAAAGCTAGACTGGTTTGCAAAGGGTATACTCAACAAGAAGGTATAGACTTTGAAGAAACTTTTGCTCCTGTAGCTAGACTTGAAGCAATAAGAATGTTTCTTGCTTTTTCAAGTTATCAACAAATCAAAGTTTATCAAATGGATGTTAAATCTGCTTTTCTTAATGGTGATCTAGAAGAAGAAGTTTATATAGAACAACCGGAAGGATTCATTTTGGGAAATGATGAAAATCTTGTTTGTAGACTTAAAAAGGCTCTATATGGTCTCAAACAAGCTCCAAGGGCATGGTATTATCGTCTTGACAAATATCTTCATCAACGAGGATTTTCAAAGGGGTCTGCTGATAGTAACTTATACACAAAAATTGAAAATGATAAACTATTGATTGTGGTTGTATATGTTGATGATATCATTTTTGGAAGCAATGAAGAATCTATGAGTCAGAAATTTTCTTCTGTCATGCAGCAAGAATTTGAAATGTCTTTACTTGGGGAACTAACATTCTTTCTTGGCTTGCAAGTGCATCAAACTACAAATGGTATATTCTTATCACAAGCAAAATACCTTAAGCAAATTCTGAAGAAGTATGGCATGGAAGAGTGCAAACCTGTAAGTACACCAATGATAACCGGATGTAATCTCAGTTCTCATGATGATTCTCCCACAGTGAATCAACCAGAATACAGATCTATGATAGGAAGTCTACTTTATCTCACTGGGACTATACCGGACATTATGCATGCAGTTGGGATTGTTGGACGATTCCAAGCTAATCCAAAAGAGTCTCACCTTCAGGCTGTCAAAAGAATATTCAAATACCTACAAGGAACTCAAGACTTTGGACTATGGTATCCAAAGAATGTTGATCTTACTCTTCATGCTTACACTGATGCAGATTGGGCTGGAAATGTTGATGATCAGAAAAGTACAAGTGGTGGTGCATTCTATATGGGGCCCCGGTTAGTATCTTGGTTCAGCAAGAAGCAAAACTCTATTGCCTTATCTACAGCAGAAGCATAATATGTAGCTGTCGCATCATGTTGCACTCAACTTCTTTGGATGATGCAAACTTTACAAGACTTTCAAATCAAATGTTCACCTCCTATCTCCATTATGTGTGATACTACAAGCGCCATCAGTATCTCAAAGAATCCTGTTATGCATTCCAAGACCAAGCACATTCCCATCAAGTATCACTTCTTATGTGAACAAGTGCTTGAACAAAAGGTGAAGTTGGAGTATGTTCCCTCCAAAGAACAAGTTGCTGATATATTTACCAAACCTCTGCCCAGGGAAGCATTCGAATATCTCAGACAGAAGCTGGGAGTAGTCTCTGTTGTGCAGAAAATCAGAATTGCTTAAATTCAGAAGATAAAAATGGATACGCGGGTTTCCTGAAAGATAGTTGCATATATACGCGAGTTCATACAACGAAAACCGCATATGGGTGGTTGCTGACAATTTTTCTGGGTTAGCATTTCTTCAGCATAAGCTGTGGTGCTGTTTGGTTTCTCTGATGCTAGTAGGTGTCTCTGGTGGTGTTTTAGCTCTTATATTTCTGTTTCATTCTCTGTTATTGGGTGAAGATGCCTTGATGTTATTGTTGTTGAAAGTGTTCAGGCTGCACAAGCTAAGAAGAAGTTTTGGTCATATGGAAAGGATGCATTGGATGCACACTTTCAAGGGGAGCATTAGCCTTGCTGAATGTAACGCATTGTTGGCATTATGATGGTTCTGAAATATGATCTCTCTCTTGAGGTCTTTTGGTATTGGTATTGGTTATAAAATGTCATATTTGTAATTTGATGAAAAGGCTATGACCTATGATGTAAATTGTAATTTTCAGTCATGTAAAGGGATTGTTCAAATTTGTAAACCCACTTGGTTGGGTAGTTGAGTCAAAATGTGTAAACCCACTTGGTTGGGTTTTTGAGTCTCATATGTAAATCCACTTAGTTGGATCATTGATGTAAGTTTGAGTCCTTGGTGGTAGGAAAGGTCATAGAGTCATGTACTTCATTGAAAAATTTGCTTGAAGATTCATCATGGATTCAGGGGGAGCATGGTACCTTCAGTGCACATATCTTGGTTTTGATCCGCCCTTTGCCCTTGATGTCAAAGGGGGAGAGTAACAGTTTGCATATGTTTGCATAACGGTTATTATCAATGTATCTATCTGTTGTAATGATCAAACATCATCATGGTTGCCATCAAGTCCAAAGGGGGAGATTGTTGGTAGTATGATGCAGAGTGTTGTCCTTGATGGCAACCTACTTAATAAAGTTGATGGCAACCTATTTGATGAAGTTGTTCTTGATGGAAATCTACTTGAAGAATTAAGGAGGAGATTGTTGGCAATGTGACACAATGTATTGACTTTGATGGAACCTTGCTTGATGAAGTTGTCTTTGATGAAAATAATGTAAATCTGATATATCTACAGATCAGTTTAGAAGTAGCAGAAGAAAGAAATTCAGAAAGTGCCAGAATAATGTTGAACAAGGTATGTCAGAAGGCATACGCGGGTTTGTTGAGGCGAACTAGCATATGTACGCAGAAAAGTACGTGCCAAGTCGCGTATGCCCTATTGCGCTCTAAATTTATAAAACCAGGGGGAATTACCATGGTATTGACCCATTGTATTGAGCGTTGGATTACCTATTTGATCCCGTCCAGGAATACCATTAGAAGTGGTGTGGTTTTGGCTCATGTTATTGACAAAGGCTAAATGTATATAAGGAGAAGAAGATCATTGTGCAAGGGTGTGCAAGTGTCTGGGCTTTAATGAATACTTCACTTTGAAGTTTATCTGTATGGTTGAACTCTATTCTTAATTGATAGATCTGAATCTATGATGCACCTATGAATATGATGAAGGTTCAAAATCTCTAGATCTGGAAATGATGAATCTCTAGGATGATCTGAAAAGAAGTAATGAAGACCTGGCGCAAATCTGTTGAAGAAATTGAAGAAATCTAGGTAAGCTCATAGATCTGGTCTGTTCTGCAAAGTTTATTGTTTATAGATATATACGTAGGTTCACTTCGTGAAAAGCGCATATATACATGGATCTGTTTAAACAAAGGCGCGTATGGGCAGTTAGGGTTATTCTGAAAAATGCACAGATGTATACGCGGGTTCATTTCGTGAAAAGAGCATGTATACGCGGATTTGTTTAACTAAAGGCGCGTATGGTATCTGAACTTATAGTTGCTCAAGGTTGAATGTGATTCTGCATATCTATTCTGAAGTCTGGGTTATCTCTGATATTCTGGTTACAGTGGTTTCACTGTTATGTTGGAAGCAATGGGCAAAGTATGATTGTTGATAAGTGAAGAGTTGTGTTGAAGCGGTTTGATCCAGTTTGAAAATTGATGAAACGTGGTCTGCAGTGGTGCTGAGGGTCGAAGCATTCAGCAAGGGGGTAGTAGCTCCCTTCCAGTAATAGCTAGTAAACAAGAGTAGGGGGTAGTTGCTCCCTTCTAGGAGAGGCTGGTAAACGAGAGCAGGGGGTTGTAGCTCCCTTCCAGGAGAGGCTGGTAAACGAGAGAAGGTCGTAGCCTTCTGTAGATGGGTGCCTGCGTGCTGGTATGATTCTACACCAGTACATTGTTGTAATATGTTTTCCTTATAATAAATATTGAAGACTGAGACGACGACAGCGGTGGTTTTCTCCCGAATTGGGTTTCCACCTAAAATCCTGGTGTTCATATGTGATGCTTGTGTGTGTTGATTTATTCTGTTCTTACTGCACATATCTACTGCTTACTAAACATCTAATGA
This sequence comes from Pinus albicaulis, assembly GCA_034641835.2. Taxonomy (NCBI): domain Eukaryota; kingdom Viridiplantae; phylum Streptophyta; class Pinopsida; order Pinales; family Pinaceae; genus Pinus; species Pinus albicaulis. The sequence goes on from CM076572.1 coordinate 1,119,206,047, forward strand.
ATGAATGATGCAATAATCAGAGATAAGAATTATCTGCATAATAAGAGATCTGAGCATACGCGAGTTTCCTTAAGGATAACTGCGTATATACACTAGTTTTGTTCTGTAAAGTAACGTATGGGTTTTTGAGAAAATAAAAGTAAAAATTTAATTGATAGATCAAGATACTGATTCTCCCCCCCCCCCCCCTTCTCAGTATCTTTCCCAATAGTTCAGCAGAATTTGCCTCTCATGGAGGAAATTAACACAACGGGGACCACTGCTTCCTAAGGAGGGAGGAATGATCTAGGTGGATATCGATGGCCATCCACCTATTCCATTTGGACCCACACTATCAATTCTTTCAGTTTTTCACTTCCAGCACAACTTACTATTTTTAGCAGGTTTTCGGGTCCTGCACTCCTGGAGTCGTTTTAAGGCCTTAATGATCCAGGTGGATATTGGTGGCCACCCACCTATTCCATTTGAACCCCCACCATCAGTTTTTTCAGTTTTTAAGTTTCAGCACAACTTACTATTTTTAGCATTTTTTTGGATCCTGAACTTCCGTAGTTGTTTTGAGGCCCTAAACGATGCTTTTTGGGAAAAATGGGAACAACATGGGTCATAGACCGATGTTGCTCACTCAAAAGTTGTAGTCCTCATATAGATATTTATAATGAGGTATTGCGTCAAACGAAGATCAGATGCCAAAGTTACGTCCCCAGGAAGTTGAAACACCAATTTACCCAAATGGGACCGACAATTTTGGCGCTTCATCTCTAAGGGTTAGGTTTTCGGATGTTTAGGGTTTTCCATTGTTTCTCAACAATAAATTGTCTTTCGAGCCTCATTGTAATAGAGTGGAGGGGCCTGTAGTCGTCACATTGCTTCGCAGAGATACGCTACTAGTGCCCTCGCCTGCTCATTTCCATTATGTCTCATTGTAACACATTTCAGAGGCTTGTAGCCACCACATCTCTTCTCAGAGATAATTCAACCAACACCCTAGTTGTTTATTTCTATTATGGCTATATTGTAACACAGTTTAGAGGCTTGTAGTCGCCACATCTCTTCTCAGAGATAAGCTACCAATGCCCTGTCTGTAAGCATATTTTAGTAATTTGATTTTACTAAAAGGAAGCATTATTGCCGCTGCATATTTGTGCTTATGGTTATATGCGTATTCTATTGCGTTCCTGCATAAATCCAGATCACATATCTAATAAAAACTCTTGTGTCAATACATGTTTTTGACGGGTTATCCTATAATCCTAAATTCAATTTTGTTGAGAAACCAATGTAGTTCTGGTATCCTATATTATGGAAGCACATAGATTCTTTAAATTTTTGTTTAATTCAAGATGTTTTTGTAAGGAAAGTATATTGCATGGTCACTAGAGAAGAGCCTCCTCAAATATCTGCAGAGGCTGAGGTTTTCCTATATGGCAAAGGGGAATGTGAAGAAGGAGAAATCAATACAGTTATTCAAACTTATGTTTTTGAATATAGGCCATTGTTGTTGCCAAAGTTCGTCCTAGATAGGTATTTTTTTCCAAAGTCTGTAGGAAATATCCTTGTTGGCTAGTTACATTTGAACAGAAAAAGAAAAAGAAATTATTTATTTTCCATTTACTATTGGAAAATTCACTGTGAATAATATGTCTCACGCCAATGTTATTGCAAAGACGTCAAATTATTTTAACATAGGTGAATCTGAAGCTATTCAAGGCCTTGAAAGAGGAACGATTTTCATGGAATACCTAGAGTCTATTAGGTATGGGAATTTGTTTCCAGGAACTAGAGAGCAGAGCACGAAAAGTCATAGTGTATCAAAAAAAATCAGAAAACACTAGCAAATGTTGAAGAAATTGTTTAGAAAGAGAACATTGGAATGGGAGGAATATAGAATCAAAGAGGCACAAATCCTAGAGGAAAATTTTAGTCCTACAGACATAATTATGGTCTGACTTCATCTACTAGCTGAAAAGGGAAGAAAACTATTGGAAGCATAAATCTGGTTCACAATATGTTATAAAGTGGTGGAGATGATGAAGATCCTTTTTGTAGATTAACTCCAGAAAGTGTGCAAATGGCTAGATCAACTAGATCCAAGAGTCCAACTGAAATAGGCAATATTGGAGAGGCCATGAACATGGAAATTGGTAGGTATGTACTACCTAATTGGGTTAGTGCTTGTTTACAAGAAGATCAGAATATGATGGAGCAAATTTCCAAAGAGGACATTATTTTTTATGATCATTTTGTCCAAGTGCAAGATGAAAATTATGACGGGAGAAGTTATATATTAAAGACTGAAAAGGAAAAACTTTCTGATCGAAAGGTTGTTGATCAAGCATAAATGAATGTTAATTTTTTCTGGTGTTGCGATGGCAGGGCTGATGAAATTGCATCAAGATACTGGTAAGGTGCTTACGTATTTTGTTGGTCAATGATAATCATAAAATTTGAAGCTCAAGTAAAAAATAAAAGAGCTAGAAGATACTTTGATCCTTGTCATTTATTGAAGACCCCACTGGCAATAAACAGATTGTATTCGGAAATTTGGAGTACTAATAGATCTCTTAGATTTTAGAAACCTGTCAATGTTCTTAATGCATATAAATATCATATTATTAGTAATATATACGAAAGGTTGTGGATTATCAAATATGCATGGAAAGTTGCTTTCAGTCTACAACATTTAAAGTAGATAAATAAGTATTTTGTTGAGTTGGTCAAAATTCAGCTCAAGGGAGACAGACACTTCGTAGACAATGACCTATTAACTTTTAGTCGGAAGCTTGATTTATTGTCTAAACTAGAAAATGATAAAGAGGGGTTGTTGGATGTTGATCAGGTGAGGCAGATAAAGGCTACATGGTCTAAGAAAATATGAACATTAGAGGACATTATTTATAAGTGTGGACACATAGAAAATAGAATAACATATGTGTATCTCAAGGAAATAGATATTTTTCATTATTTAAATGGTTCATGCATTACAAATGAGTCTGGATTAATTGTAAAAGACAAGTTGATGGATAATCTAGAGAAGCTAAAACAAACACAACCAAAAAAGTTCGATGATATTAAAAAATGGTTAATTACTTTTTTTAGTGTTAACAAAGAGTACTCTGCCTTGGCTTTTCAGTTACAAGAAGAAACTAGAGAAATTGAGGAGAAGATATTCAATGAACGTGTTAGACATGACATGTCACATTATTGTTGTGTCGATGAAATAATTCATTGAAGATAAAGTGAAGGAATTCTATTATTTTCTTTGTTCTTTTATATATTAGCTAATGTTTTGCATGTAAACTTATATTACTCTGGATTTTGTAGCTTTCCTTAATATCATTGATTGAAAATAAGTTCATGAGACTATGATTTCAAGAATTTATATTGTATGTGATGGTGTGGAATTGATGACAATGAAAAATAAACGTTTAGTAGTAGTTTTGGTTTAAATATATATATTACATTTGTGATCCTAAATTTAATGATAGCTATAGTGATTTGAATTCGAATCTAAATACAGTTGTTGTTACTATAATTTCCTTCTTTATTATTCAAGTCTTGTGTAGCACAAAGAATCATTACTCTGTTCCAGTTATGTTTGCAATGTAACTGAACATTTTTTCAAAAGTTTTGGTTGTCATATATCTCTTGCATTTGTAGTGATTAACATTTGAATCTGAATACAATTACAGTTGTTGGAACTATATTTATTAATGTTGAAGGATTTTTAGACAAAGAGACTGATTTTTCTGTGCCAAATGTATTTATTTATGAATACATGTACAAAAGTGAGAGTTGTAAAGATCAATGTTTCATTGTACAAATTTTTCATTGTGTAGGGCTTAGAATGAAAGTTTTCGGACTTTGGTATATGTAAAACATTTCAACCATGTTAAAATGAAATTCGAATTTTAGATAGGGTCCACCAGAGGGGGCACGTTGTGGCCCCTGGCTGCACCATGTGGCAGCCTCTGGTTGGGCTGTCTCCAACAATAAAAAAAAAAAATCAAATTCAACCTTAGTCCAACAAATTCATAAAAAAATTTCACCTTCAAACCAAACTGGCGAATCCTGTAATGACACTTGTGATAGTGTCATTGGGTGAAACTGAAGAATTTTCCTTGAATATACTTAAATTTGCTGACCGGGCTGCCATGTCACCAACCTGTCCTGTTCTGCAAATTTTTTAGCTATTTAGGAAACGAACAACAGGCTCTATCTTCTTCATCCAGATTCTGTTTTTGACGAAACGGATTACACTGGATTCTTGGTGACGAGATTTTCACTGTCTTTTAGTTTCCAACCAATTCCGAGCACTTCCATTTTTGAGCTTTTAAACTGAGCACCTGATCAAAATTGGATGCATTGATTTCAGTGTAGATGGTGATTTCTATCCTATTGGATTGCTTGCACCAGATGCATTGATTTCAGTGTAGATGGTGATTTGTAATCCTATTTGATTGTTTGCACTAGATGCATTGATTTTAGTGTAGATATTGATTTCTAATGATATTTGATTGCTTGCACTAGATGCATTGATTTCAATGTAGATGATTTCTAATCCTATTTGATTGCTTGCACTAGATGCATTGATTTCAATGTAGATGATTTCTAATCCTATTTGATTGCTTACCCTAAATGCATTGATTTCAGTGTAGATGGTAATTTCTAATCCTATTTGATTGATTGCATTAGTTGCATTGATTTCAATGTAGCTGTTCATTTCTAATTGTAATTCAGATTTCTTACACTAGATGCATTGATTTCAATGTAAATGATTTCTAATCCTATTTGATTTCTTAAAACATTAAACAACGTCATTCTAAGTGAATCTAAAAAATACAAACTTACCTCTTTCAGCCAATATTATTGTCTGAAACCATCTAAAATAATTTAATTAACACATTAACATTTATTTAAAAATTCAAAGAGAGGAAGTTAAATTATATTAAGTAAAATAAAATAAAAGTTGAAAGCATTTTGTTTTGAATAGAACAAATAAAGACACATCACCACTTAAATTAGGTATGGGATTGAAATTAGGCATAGACCTTCTATCCCTGATAATGTGAAACATTGGCAGATGTTTGACGATGATGAACAGATAAGTCAGTTCGTGACCGTGATTGGAAACTTTGAGGATGTTGAGATAGACAAAGAGGAAGAACAAATAGAGCAGAAAGCATAAATAATAAACCTTAAGCAGTCAATAGGTGAACAGAAGATTATCCAATTGAAAGATAATGTGCTCCCCAAAGGGTTGGTTCCCCTTGAAATATTATTCGATGCTAATGATGCTACTGTTGATTCAAATAAAACACATCAAGAAGAAGAGATGGAAGATTGTAATTTGGGAACTCTGCAGGAACCCAAAATAGTGAAATTGTTCAAAGGTGTTCCCAAAAACTATAAAGAAAAATACATTGATCATTTTAAGAAATATATGGATGTGTTTGCCTTGTCGTATGAAGACCTGAAAACATATGACAAAATAATTATTCAACATTATTCAACATAAGATATATTGCTCAAGGCTGCCCCTTCATTGTGGGTTTCACCGCCTAAATTGATGTTATCCTTGATGTTGCGTATTTCTCTTTAATAGGAAGGGACACTACAAACTATTGAACTGTGACTAGAACTGGTTCAAATGCCACCCTTGAAACTAGTGAAATGAATCACATAGCGTCAATCATCACTTTCGGGGCTTGCACCCAGTAAACAGGACTTCCTGGGAGGTGACCCATCCCAGAGCTCCTCTGCCTCAAGAGCGCTTAACTGTGGAGTTTTCCCCACAATCAAGCCCACTTAGCTTGCTAACCCATTTGCAAAACCTTAGCAAGTATTGTGCCTCATGAACCATTCAAGTATAACTCCCTTTACTCATTGTATTTTAAGTATGAGGGGTTTCCGCAGTGCATTATATTAGATATCATTTTTGGGATTCAGCTGTGTTAAGTAAGTCATTCATCTATGACCATTTCCATGAGAGATAGTCGTAACATTTTTGGGATTCAACTTCGTTAAGTAGGTCATTCATCTATGACCATTTCCATGAGAGATAGTCATAACTAACTAATTTATCATGATTTTTGAATAGTCCACTTAGCACTCATTGCATCAAGTGATGCTCACATGGGTGAAGAAGTGGTATTGAAACTAGTGAAATGAATCACGTAGCGTCAGTGATCACTTCCGAGGCTTGCACCTAGTAACTAGGACTTCTCGGGAGGTCACCCATCCCAGAACTCCTTTGGCTCAAGCACGCTTAATTGTGGAGTTTTTCCCCACAATCAAGCCCACTTAGCTTGCTAGCCCATTTGCAAAACCTTAGCAAGTATTGTGCCTCATGAACCATGACTTGAGAGAGAGGACGAGAGTGATGGGTGGAGAGAGAGGGGGGTATGAGAGAAATGGAGAGAGAGGAAGGATGAGATAGGAGGACTTGAGAGATAGGAGGAGAGAGGGAGGGAGAGAGGAGGAGAGAGGGATGGATAGAGAGATGGAGTTGGAGGGAGACAAAGGGAGGGAATAAGAAAGACATAGAGAGTGAGGAGTGAAGAGAGAGAGGGAGTGACAAGGGAGAGATGGAGAGAGTGTGTATGTTTGGGGTGAGATAAAGAGACAAAGAAGAAGATATGGCATTAGGGGAATTTTGAGGTCTAAAATGGGCCTCCTAAGGAAATTATAAAACAATAATGAAAATAATAAAATAATATTTGATTACATTATCAAATTTTAGAGGGAAAAAAGAAAAAACTAATTTTTTAACTCGTATGTTCAACATATCTTCCAATGTTTTTACTCAAATTTCAAGCAGGAGTACTTGCTAGATGCAAAATTTAATTCCTCAAATTTCAAGCAGGAGTACTCGTTGGATGCAAAATTTAATTCCTCATCCAAGGAGTAACCATGTTGCATACTTTTGATGGATCCTACTACACGAAAAATGAGAAATACATGAAAAACGTGTTATCACATTTTTCATGTATTTCTAATTTTTCGTGTAGTAGGATCCATCAAAAGTATGCAACATGGGTACTCCTTGGATGAGGAATTAAATTCTGCATCCAACGAGTATTCCCGCTCGAAATTTGAGTAAACAATTTGGGAGATAAGTTGAAAATACGAGTTGAAAAAGTAGTTGTATTATTTTATTATTTTTTTAACCTTTTTACCCTTTTACTTAAAAAATGGCGAATCATCCCCCATGGTTGGCATCATCATCTTGAATCCTATTGGTTCTTATAAATTTTATTTTGGTTGTACATCTTTCTTAGGAGGCCCATTTTAGACCTCTAAATTCCCCTAATGAGAGAAGGGGGGAGAGAAGGCAAGAGGGAGGGATATAATAATAGAGTTGGAGGGTGAATAGAGAGAGAGGGAGAGAGAGATAGAGAGAGAGAGGTGGGAGAGGAAGAAAGATATAGGATGTGAGAGAGTGGAGAGAGGGAGGGAAAGATATATGGAGTTGAAGGGGGAGAGAGAGGGAGGTAAGAACAAAGACATAGAGAGAGAAGGAGTGGAGAGAAAGGTAGAGAGGACAACAATAGGAAAGAGAGATAGAAGCAGGGGAGAGGGAGAGAATGCGAAGATATAGATATAGATAGAAGTTGAAGAGAGGGAAGAAGAGAGATATGGAGAGAGGGAGGGAGTGATATAGAGATTGATAGATATGGTGTGGGAGAGTGTGTGTTTGGGGTGGGGGGAGGTGGGTTTGAGATAAGGAGAAAAACAAGGAGAGATCCAGAGAGATATAGATATAGATGTAGGGGGGAGAGGGAAAAATATTTCTTGCAGTAGATGCATTGATTTTAGTGTAGATGGTGATTTCTAATCCTATTTGATTGCTTGAACTAGATGCATTGATTTCAATGTAGATGGTGATTTCTAATCCTATTGGATTGCTTGCACTAGATGCATTGATTTCAATGTAGATGGTGATTTATAATCCTATTTTATTGTTTGCACTAGATGCATTGATTTTAGTGTAGATATTGATTTCTAATGATATTTGATTGCTTGCACTAGATGAATTGATTTCAATGTAGATGATTTCTAATCCTATTTGATTGCTTACCCTAAATGCATTGATTTTAGTGTAGATGGTAATTTCTAATTCTATTTGATTGATTGCATTAGCTGCATTGATTTCAATGTAGATGTTCATTTCTAATTATAATTCAAATTCCTTACATGACATGCATTGATTTCATTGTAAATGATTTTTTTGATTGCTTAAAACATTAAATACGTCATTCTAAGTGAATCTAAAAAATCCAAAGTTACCTTTTTCAACCAATATTATTGTCTCAAATTATCTAAAATAATTTAATTAACACATTAACATTTCTTTAAAAATTCAAAGAGAGGAAGTTATTATAATAAGTAAAATAAAATAAAAGTTGAAAGCATTTTGTTTTGAACTGAACAAATAAAGACACATCACCACTTAATTCTTATAATGATTTTTTTGAAAGGTGATGAGATGCATCTCTATGCTCATCCATCCATTTATCATATTAAACTATAGTTTTATGGTAAAAAATTGTTTATTTTTTTGTTTATTAAGTGGTTTGAGTTTATTAGTACATCAGCGTTGATTTGTTATTAAGCAATTGTGACCTAAAGATATCTAAATTGTCAAAGTCACACAAAGATCGCACCCAGCCAAGACCACACTAGCACTAAACTAATTAGATTTAACTTGTCTCCTCCCACACAGTAACACTAATCTAACTAGATTGAACTTAATCTCCCCCCTAGCTCACGCGTTAGTGAAATTTAATCATCCTAAATAGCCGTTTAAACTAGACCAATCCTCAATAAATTATGCTAACAAGACTTTAACTAAAAAATTATTATTATAAAGTAAACAATACGATTAGACATGTTATAAAGTTGATATTATATGATTAAAAATGTTTTAGTGTCCGACACCCATTTGTGTTTCCTTAATTTTTCCAGCTCACGAAAAGACCGGAAGCGTACTCACGTTTATCTTTCTACTTTATTAGAATGGCCTGTTTCAATCAAATTTGTTGAACACAAGCCATTGTCTTTTCACCCTTTATTCCGCAATTTCCGCGTCTATCGCTCTTCCTTCACCTTTCCTTCTCGCGTTCCGCGTATGTCGCTGCAAAGACCACCGCCCCAAGATGACCACGAAGCGTCATTGTGCAGTCTCTATCATTTTTGACGAGCACCACTTTGTTCATTGTGCAGTCTCTATCAATTATTTACCAACTCACATCCGCCGTTGTCTCTTTCAACATAGTCATTTTTTTCTCCCCTCTCTTCTCCCGCTCAGTACGGCGATTTCTCTATCCCTTCCTTCCGTGTTATCGCTGGGGAGCTTCCTGGTATGAGAGCGATTTCTCTTTCCAGCTCACGAAAAGACCGGAAGCGTACTCACATTTATCTTTCGACTTTATTCGGAAGCGTACTCACATCCTCCGTAGTCATTTTTTTCTCCCCGCTCAATACGGCTATTTCTCTATCCCTTCCTTCCGTGTTATTGCTGGGGAGCTTCCTGGTATGAGAGCGATTTGTCTTTCCCGAAAAGACCGGAAGCGTACTCACATTTATCTTTCCACTTTATTCGGAAGCGTACTCACATTTATTTTTCCAGCTCACGAAAAGACCGGAAGCGTGGTTCAATCAAATTTGTTGAATATCAATTTTTACCCACAAGCCAATGTCTTTTCACCCTTTATTCCGCAAGACGGCGATGATCTTCCTTCACCTTTCCGCGTTTGTCGCTGCAAGACGACCACGTTCATCTGTCTCTTTCAACATAGTCATTTTTTCCTCCCCTCTCCTCTCCCGTTTAATACGGCGATTTCCGTGTTATTGCTGGGGGGCTTAATGGTATGAGAGCCGCTCCCCTTATAAATATGTACGTATATTTAACAACACAACTCACTCAGGGCTCGCAGAGCGTTTTGAGTTTGTGAGACGGAGAAATGGATCATACAGGCGTTGTTATTCTCATCCTAACATGCTTCCTGTTCATGGTGGCCACCCTATCTGTAAGTGCAGCAGCTGTTAATTTCTCGTCCAGCAGCTGTAATGATCGGACTGATTCTTCTTCTGATGAATTTGCTTTTAATGGACGTGCTCTGCTGGACGAGAAGAGTGACGAATTCCGATCGCCAATGGACCGTCACGAGAAAAGGGATGTTGAAGCTCTTCTGGCTTTTAAAAGACACATCAAATCGGATCCATCTGGAATGCTGTCCAACTGGACACCAGAGAACTCACAGCAGGTGTGCTCCTGGTTTGGTATTACCTGCAGACGACACACAAGAAGAGTTGTCGCTCTAATACTTCCTAATTCCGGATACGATGAAGGGTTGAAAGGTGCCCTTTCCCCATCTCTGGGCAACCTCTCCTTACTGCACACGCTGGATCTTTCTGAAAATTCCTTTACAGGAGGAATTCCACCTGAATTCGGGAAGCTTAAAGCACTGAGAAAGCTTGATCTCGGCGACAATCAGTACCTGGGAGGATCCATTCCAACTTCTTTGAGCAACTGCACATCTCTCCGTACATTATCCATTCAAGGTAACAATTTCAGTGGTCCATTCTTTTCCATTGTGGATTCAATGAGAAGCCTGTCTTCTCTTGACCTCTCATTCAACCATTTCAGTGGTCCTCTCCCTTCCACTTTAAACCTATCTTATCTTGACCTCTCAGACAACCATTTCAGTGGTCCTTTCCCTTCCTCCTTAAGCTACATGAGAAACCTATCTTATCTTGACCTGTCGTACAACAATTTCACTGGTGCACTCCCTTCCACCTTAAGCTACATGACAAACCTATCTGTTCTTCAAGTTGCAGCAAACCATTTTAGTGGTCCAATCCCTTCCACTTTGGGTTCGCTGAGAAGCCTGGCTTTTCTTGACCTGGCAGAAAACAATTTTAGTGGTCCAATTCCTTGGGCTTTGGGTTACTTGAGAAACTTAGTTGGTCTTACTCTCGAAGGCAACTATTTAAATGGTCACATCCCTATACATTTGGGCAATTGCACTGCGCTTAGGACCATGTCTTTATCTTTTAATGTTTTAGGTGGCAGAATACCAAATGAATTGGGGTTGTTGCATAACTTAAAAAGTCTTAGTTTAGGAGAAAACAAATTGTGTGGGAGCATACCATCTCAATTGGGTAATTTGAGCAATCTTTTGGCTATGAAATTGCAAAATAATAACTTTAGTGGTGAAATTCCAAAAGATTTTGGAAATCTTCATTCAATCCAATTCTTAAATTTAGATTCAAATAATTTAGCTGCCATCCCATATAGCATTGGTCAATTAAAATCTCTTCAAGTTTTGAGCATAAACAATAACAATATATATAGGCCTATTCCTAATATTGTTATTGGTCTAGTTTCATTGACAATTTTGGATCTATCTCAAAATAGTATAGAGGGACCAATTCCTAAAAGCTTTGGCAATTACACTTCTCTTCAATGGCTAGATTTAAGTGCAAATAGGTTGACAGGGGTATTGCCTAATCACATTGCATTATTCCATAACTTGGTCATTTTAAATATTAGTTATAATAATATCCATGGTGATATTCCTAAATGGATTACAAATCTCACAAAGTTGAGTATCTTGAATTTATCCAACAATAAATTTAGTGGAAGAATGCCATTTCACCTTGAGAGACTTAAGGGATTTGCACTTAATGTATCTTCGCTTGGACAACATAATGGAATAACAGAGACAAACCCAATTCCAATATCCTCAGAATCCTTGGACATTGAAATTGCCATACGTTATGTGGAAGACACTTTCTTTGATTTGTCTAACAACAATCTTGTAGGAGAAATACCTGCAAGCATTGGGAGTATGAGCAGCTTGCGACGCCTAAATCTATCTGGGAACCAATTTGAAGGGTCAATACCTACATCTCTTAGTAGAATATCTACTTTGGAGGTGTTGGACTTGGCCAGAAATAATTTGAGTGGAAGAATTCCTCAAGGACTCTCTAACTTACATTTCTTGCGGGTTATAGATGTTTCATGTAACAGCTTATGCGGACCAATTCCAACAGGGACACAATTTTCAACTTTTGATGCGGCTTCATTTCAAAGTAATAAATGCCTATGGGGGTGTCCTATAGATCGATGCAGTAATCAAAAGGAAAACCCTATGATAGAGGGTAATAGTACTAGCAATAATACTCGTGTTAAAGTGGACTGGTTGAGTCATGTAAATGAAAATATGTCATTGTTAGCATTGGGGATCGGAACAGTGATTGGATTTGGGGGAGTTGTTGCTATGTTCATATTGTGGGAGAAAGCTAGGTTTTGGGTGTTAGCTTTAACCCCAAAAAAACCACAAGTCTTTTATGGAGTGTATAGACTCCCTACATAGTAAGGCATTGTATCTAGTTACACCAAAATATGAATAAAAAGAACTCGTAGCATATATTGTTATGTGCTATTATGATATATATATGTATTATAAAATAAAAAATAAAAAGATAAAATTGTAACTAATAAGAAAGAAAAATTCTTAAGTAATTAAGTTATTCATAATACATATAAAACTAGCAATTGCACCAAATATTGCAAAGGCAACACCGTAAGGCAATAATATATAGCACTAAATAATGGTTCTTTGACAATTGTAGAAAGATAGAAAAATATCAAGAAAAAGAAAGGATCGTGCTAAAACGAAATCTTACTACAACATTGCTTCTTTGAGCCTTACAAATCATAAGGCCTATGTTGGAGTTGTTATAGACAACCTTAAGCAGTAGAAAACAATTTTTTATAGTTTGAAGCATGCATCTACAAAGGACTATAAAAGTTTTGTAAATAATTTTTGAATTTCTATGTGAATTAAGATCTACACTTGAATACAAATGCACACATCTCCAATATGGAAATTGAACACAAGAATAGCATCAACTACACCTCTTCTTAAGAAAAATGCCTACGTTTCTCTTTTGAATGTTGACTCACCTCTGTATTATTTCCTTCATGATCCTTGAAACTATTGAAAATATCACACTACTCTTTACCACTAATCTCTTTGGTGTTTGCCATTTAATCCAAAAAAATTTGCTTAAGTAAATGTAACACATCTCATGTATTTGAATATAATGTAGAGATCATTCAACGACATGTAAACTGTTTATCTTGAAAATCAAGCAAATGTGGTCCATAAGGACCACAACAAAAATATTAATTTTTTACGTCAAAGGACCACATGACACCTTGGTTTTAAAATAATGGCCACAAAATTTTTATAACCACAATGAATATATTATTTTTGTACAACAAAAGACCACACCACACCTTGGTTTTAAAATAATGGCCACAAAATGTATATAACAGACTCGTCTATTTTACTCGTAAAAACATAGAAGAGTTATTGTGAATTTTTCATTTTAGGCAAGAAACATAGGGATAAATTTGACAAAAAATGTTGGATGAAAAAAAAACATGCATGTGGAAATTGCACATAGTTACCTTTTTGGTCCCATGAAAATTTAGTCATTAGCAAATCCAAAGTATTTTATGACATCCATCGACCATGCTACAATGAAATCCTACCGCAATATTGCTTCCTTAGCCTTACAATTCATGAGGCCTATGTTGAAGTTAAATACCTTGTCTAATTATGCCAACATGAATGCCTCATAAATAAAGAAATATATCTTGATTTGCTACCATCAAAATCAGAGGTTGTTTTGGTACAATTCCTCCATATTTCTTGATCACTTCCTCCTGCTATATACAACCTTAAGTGTTGCACAGTCCTGAATTATTTACAGTTCTATATGCGGGTTTGACTCAAGGAAGGCACGTATAAATGCAGGTTCGGTTATGCAAAGGCGCGTATATATTTACTAAAAAATACTAAGATATATACGTAAGTTGGTTTCAGAAGAAGTACATACAGTCGTAGGTATATGTATTATGGAAGGCACGTATGCAAGCCAAGGTTTTGCTGAAGAATGATGAAGGAAATGTTTGATTAGGTTTGCTATGTTTCTGTTGTCTGTCAATGATTTCTTCATATATATCTAGGTTGTTTGAGTATTGATTATGCCGCTAGTTGATTGTGATTAAGGTTTAATGATTGGTTGGTTGATTGATGATTCCGTGAATGAATTGGTATAGTTATAAGTTTCAGTTTGATGTATGGTATTGGACTTAAATAAGTGTAGTAGGTCTAGTCTAAAAATAAGATGAAAAGAGGCCTACATGTTGTGTTGAATTGAAGCTAGTGGATCCAGTGTGAAAATTTATGAAACGTGATATGCAGTGGTGTTGAGGGTTAGAGCCTTCAGTGAGGAAGTCGAAACTTCATGCTATTAGGAGCTAGTGTTCAAATCATGGGATTGGAGCTCCCTTCTAGTAGTAGCTAGTAAACAAGAGGAGGGGGTCGAAGCTCCCTTCCAGTGGTGGCTGGTAAACGAGATCAGGGGGTTGGAGCTCCCTTCCAGTAGAAGCTGGAGAATGAGAGGAGGTTGCAACCTTCTGGAGGTGGGTGCCTGCATGATGGTATGAGTCTACATGAGTACAATATTGTAAGCATTTTTCTATATAATAAATATTTAAGACAAAGACGACAACATCGGTATTTTTCACCTACATTGGGTTTCCACCTTAAATCCTGGTGTTCATGTGTGTTGCTTATGTGTGATGGTTTATTTTGTTTTTACTACACATGTTTACTGCTTATTAAATTTATGATGAATGAATGATGCACTAGTCTAAGCAAAGTTACTGGAGGTTTATTTGAATAATAAGTTTGCTGGGAATACACAACTTTCCTTAAAGAAATTCGCGTACATACACTAGTTGGATTAAGTAAAGTCACGTATAGAAATCATTAAAGAAAATAAAATTTTGTGTGAGCTTTAAATACTGATACACGCCCCCCCCCCCTTCCCTCTCAGTATTTTTCCAAACAACTGGAATCAGAGCAGGTCCTTTTAAAGAAGCTTGATTGCTTGAAGGAAGATCTACCAAGATGAGCAATCAAGTTGGAAAAACATCTATCAGACCACCACTCTTCAAGGGAAACATTTTAATCTTCTAGAAGACAAGAACAATACCTATCTTCACCCTCTTGGAGCATATGTTTGGGCAATTGCTGAAGGAGGTTACCAATATCTAGCCACAGTTCCCACAAATCCAGTAGCGAAGAATACCTATAAAATCAATGCAAAATATATCAATGCATTATTGGGAAGCCTGACCGAATCAGAATCTGTCAAGGTTATGTAGTTAGATACAACAAAGGAGATATGGGAAAAAATCATTCTAAGCTATGAAGGTGATGCCAAGGTAAAAAATCCTAAACTCCAAACTTTGAGAATTCAATATGAAAATCTCAGAATATGTAATGATGAAAGTATTGCTAGTTTTGTTTTGTGTCTAGATGAAACCGTAATTCATATGAGAAATCTTAGGGTGAAGACATAAAAGCCACAACTTTAGTAGAGAAAATATTAAGATCTCTAACTCATAAATTCGAGTCAAAAGTGTCTGCTATTGAAGAGAAGCAAGAACTACAGACTCTTACTATTGTTCAACTTCATGGGATCATGACAGCTTTTGAAATGAGAGAAGGAGGTTTGTCTAAAGTCAAAGAAGCCACATTTAAAGCTACTGTGAAAGGAAAGGAAAAATTAGAACAAAAGGAATTGGGCTATGTATCAGAAGAAGATACGGTAAATTTTGTAAAGAATCTTCAACTTGGCATTGGACGGTTAAGAGGTAAGCTTCCCTTCAAATATTTTGCTTGTGGAAGAGTGGGTCATTTTGATGCTAAATTTCCCCATAAAGATAATCATGACAAGGGAAAGAATTAGGGGAATTTTGAGGTCTAAAATGGACCTCCTAAGGAAATTATAAAATAATAGTGGAAACAATAAAATAATATTTGATTACATCATCAAATTTTAGAGGGAAAAAAGAAAAAAACTACTTTTCAACTCGTATTTTCAACTTATCTCCCAAATTGTTTACTCAAATTTTGAGTGGGAGTACTAGCTGGATGCAAAATTTAATTCCTCATCCAAGGAGTATCTATGTTGCGTACTTTCGATGGATTGTGCTATACGAAAAAAGAGAAATACATGAAAAACGTGATTGCAATCATGTTTTTTTCATGTATTTCTAATTTTTCATGTAGAAGGGTCCTTTAAAAGTATGCAACATGGGTACTCCTTGGATGAGGAATTAAATTTTTCATCCAATGAGTACTCACACTCGAAATTTGAGAAAGAAAATTGGGAGATAAGTTGAAAATATGAGTTGAAAAAGTAGTTTTATTATTTTATTATTTTTTAATATTTTTGCCCTTTTACTTAAAAAATGGTGAATCATCCCTCATGGTTGACATCATCATCTTGAATTGTATTGATTCTTATAAAGTTTATTTTTTTTGTACATTTTTCTTAGAAGGCCCATTTTAGACCTCAAAATTCCCCTAATGGATATAGAAAAAGTTAATAGGAGATGATTTGACAATAGGAAAAGTTATTATACTCATGAAGATAGTGATGGCTTGTCAAATAGTGAAGAAGGGGAATTTGATCAAGATCTTAAACTACTCATGAAATTTGAAAACGAGACTAATGAGTCTAAAGATAATTGTATGGATGCTTTAGAAGAAAATGATATCTTTGAAGAAATCACTCAACTCAAAATATGCTTGGAAGAAAACAAAATAGCCATAGAGACTCTAAATAATCAACTCATAGAAAAAGAGAAGCATAATGGGAAGTTAGAATGTGAAATAGTAAGCCTAAGAAAGGAACTTGAGAAAGTAAAAACTCTAAATCTTAGATTTGCTAAAGGATGTAAAACCTTAGATGAAATTATCAAGGTTCAACTCTCCCCTCTTCTGAAGACAAGTCTTAGATACGTTGGTGAATCCTCACAGATAGAAAAAACCTTAGCCACAACCCGAAGCTATCTAAATGCAGCAAATGCTAGTCAACAAAGCTTCAACACTCAGCAGAAGAATAAAGACAATTAACAGGTAAATCACATTTGCTCCAATTCAAGGATGAACAATAATAGAAGCATAAGTCAAAAGATAAAAAATGTAGAAGGTTCTATGATCATAAAAAATTATTTTTTTTATGGACAATTTTTCTAATGTCATTATTTTTGTCACAAAGTTGCTCAATGTGTTGCATACAAAACCATCATGACTAGAGAAGCAAGAAAACAAATAAATGAGAGAGGAATAAAAAAGAATACTTATAACAATTTCGCTCCTCTTAAAGATGAACTTGAATGTTTGGTTTGCAATAAATTTGGACATGGGGAATTTGAATGCATGAGAAAACTACAGCCAAAAGAAAAAATATCCATAAATTCTAAGGTTTGGAAAAAGGAGGACTTACAATTCGAAAGCTGCAGTATAGCTTTATTTGCAAATGGAGAATAAAATCAATGGTACATTGATAATGGATGTTTAAAACACATGACATGTGATAAAGATAAACTCATTTCATAGAATGCATTAGAAAAAGAAAAGAATGCCACTTTTGGAAATTACTCTCCTACTGTTATTAAGGGTAAAGGAAATGTTTTTCTAAAATAAAAGGTTAAAGTTGGTAATGTTATGTATGTTTATGGATTAAAGCATAACTTGTTGAGTGTTAGTCAAATGTGTGACCAAGGAAATGAAGTAGTGTTCCAATCAAAAGAATGTGTGGTTCATGAACTTGACACAAGAAATACCATAATAAAAGGAACAAGAACACCAAGCAATTTGTATAGATTGAAAGGTGGCCAAAAACAAAGTTATCTAGGCAAAGCTGCAGAAAAATGGTTATGGCACAGAAGGTAGGGACATCTGAGCTTCTCTCAAATAAGCAAATCAAGCAGGCTCAAAGTTCTTCGTGATCTACCCAACATCACCCTACTAGAAAGTATCATATGTAAGTCATGTCAATTTGGTAAGCAAACCATAGCTCAATTTAATGGAAAAGAAGAATCAGCAAGTAAGCCTCTTGAACTTATACATACTGATTTGTGTGGTCATGTAAAGAAAAAGTCATCTCTTGGAGAACAATATTATATCTTATTCATTGATGACTTTTCTAGAATGTGTTGGATTGGTTTATTGAAACAAAAATATGGAGAATTTGATAAATTTAAGGTCTTCAAAGGATTAGTTGAAAATGAATTAGATCTAAAGATGAAATGTCTCAAATCTGACTGAGGAGGAGAATACATATCAGATGAATTATTCGATTTTTGTGAACAATATGGCATAAAAAGATAATTTTCTGTAGCTGGAACTCCTCAACAAAATGGTATGGAATAAAGAATGAATAGAACAATTCAGAAAATGGATCGTGCTATGCTTGATGAGTCTGGAACTCCTGAAACCTTTTAGGGTGAAGCTACACATACCGCCATGGAAAATTTTAGGGGCTAATATTCGCAGGTGGGCTAATTTTCCATGTTGTTGAGGAGGTAAATCCCCTCTGCGGACAGAGGCGATCCCTACTAGCCCAACAGGGGTCTAGCAACAATCACGAAATGTTATGATGCAAGTTCCTAGTTACGAATGAAAACACTAAAGATGGAAGCCTACCTGGAATCCAATGCTATGATCCGAAGAAGAGAGCGTTCCCGTTCCTCAGCCTCGGCAGATCACGATCCTCCATGATCTCCGCGGACGGACACCTGCACATGCAAGAAACCAACAGATACAAGCATAAAATCCGGCATACGTAACTAAATATCAGTCAGAAAGGATATTACTCATATTAACATCATTGAAAACAGAGTGGAACCATAATCGTAATCATTCATTAAATAACAATCGAAAGTTACAGCAAAGTTCGACGTCGTGGTCTCCTTCGGACGGGTCTCCAGTCGTACACATCTCGCAAAGCCTGCCAGGGATGGGACAAGCCTCTCTTAGAGTCTCTCGACGATAGTCTCCTTGCTCGAGTTTGGCCTTAAGGGAAAAATGAGGGCTCTTGTAGCATAAAGGCTCTTGGGAATTTGAGAACTTGGAGATTCAAAGCTTAGGCACTTCAAGACTAGCTTGCAATGGCAAAGAGCTAGCTTTTATAGATGGAGGAAGGGGAGTTGGGATCCCTATAATTGTGGGATTGGCCCTATCTTCAAGGAAGCTTCCATGAGAGGTGGCAAACCACTTCCCTTTCATGGAACTCCCGGAGCCAAACCTCCCAACTCAAGATAGGCAATGGTTTCTGAGTTTGTTGAAACACAACTTCCACCATCTTTATTTAAAAAACACTCCTTAAATTGGCTGGCGCGACTACTGCTCTAGGACAGAGCGCCAGTTGGCGCGGCCTCTTTGTAAGATTTTCCCCATTGGCGCGAGTGGTGAACTGTCTTCCCGTGCCAATGCAAAAAGAGATGGTTTTATGATTTTTTGCAAGGAAATGTCTTTAGGGAAATTGAAGCTCATGCTTGGAGGAATGCATTGATGATGTTTTCAAGGCATGACAATGTTCACAGGTCACAAAATGGGTCCTTCATTGTGCGGGATGGGGAATGGTAGGGACGGTGAAAAATTACTGTGTAACAGATGCCCCCTAAAGTATGAAGGGCCGAGAGAAGGAGAGGGGTGAAATGCTTTGCGAGAACATGTTCAGGCGAAGGCTTGCGAGTCGGAAAACTCGCATGAGAAGAATACAGGCGATATCTCAAGTACATGATGTATATGTGGTATGGGGCGCGGCCATCAAAACATAGTACACTATAATCCGGATCCGGGGTATGGGCGCAACCATCCGGCGAGGATAATAAATAGACTCATATATGGTCGCAGCCATCCAATCAATGAGTCATATACATAATGATAATAATCCACAATCGCAGCCTGGATTACGACAGACACAATCCAGGGTCTTGCGCTCCATCTCGACCCAAACAAAGTACAAGTTCGAGCATGTGAATATGTGAGCTGAAGTCGAACATGCAGGAACATCGTCGATTACCGGCCCATTGAGCTGTGGGAACGCGAGAACTAACAATAGTAATGATGGCCCTCAAGGTACTACGGTACAATCTACGGCGTGTGAATCGTGAGTTGGCGTCGAACACCCGCAGAATCATTCGATCGGAGGCCAATGATGAAAACCTCACATCGAATGCGACGAACCTGCCATTGAGGCATGCAGGCTCCAAGGTACCATAAAGGAGTCTCTAGATCAACTTCCTGGATAATGAGCTGAAGTCGATAGGAAGTGACCTTGATCGAAGGTGGGCCATAATGTTTCCCACATCATCGACACAAGACAGAGGAACATGATGTTTTGTTGTGAATCAGGATCGTATGAGAATCAGAGGAAGGTTGATATTTGCAGAGGTCAACTTCTCTTGAACATATAAACGGCACGACAGTGAACTTGGCAGTATTTGACATCAACGGATCAGAGGTCACGGTGACAAGACAATGAGCAGAGGAGAGGTCAAAAGGGGTTATCCAAACCCATAGAGGCAAAGTGAAGAAACGAGATGAGATGTCCCCAACCCGAGACGAATGCAGACAAGTGCCATGTTCAAGAGCGACATACTGCCGACGACAACGAAGATGGTTCCATTTTTCCCCACCATTTCTGGCGAGTACCCCAATTATTTTTTATAACAAGCTTGAAGGGATAGCATATGCTTGTAATATAAGTCCGCCCTTCGGGCAAATCCATCCTAGTGCATTTAACGAGTCCTAGGAAGGAGGAACTCAGAGAACGTCTTTTCGACTGGATCCGATGTCATCAGGGTTTAACAAGTCTGACAAAGGGAGAACTCGGCGTCTTTTCATGTTTAGAGAGTTTGAAAAGACAACAGAAAAGTAAACTCCACAGGTCCATTTTCGTAAATAGTTCCTCAGATCCGAAAAGGTAGAAAACAATATCCGAGAAAACCTCCTGTGCGATAGGCTAGGGTATTCCTTTTCGTAATCAATCCATCCCAACCGAAAAAGGGTTAAACGTATACGGTAGATGTCGGTGTGTCCAATTTAACGAGATCGAAAAGACAAGGGCCTCGACAATCTTTTCATGTTTAGAGAGTCAGAAAAGCGCTGAAAGGTGACTCCAAAGTGACTTTTTCGTGTATTTACCGAGTCTAAAAAAGTATAAAATACAACTCGTTTCCATTGTTAAAGTCGTAAAAACCTGCTGCTACACATACCAAGCAAGCGTAAAATCCATTTTCAACATAACATATAAAAATATTTGATAAAAATGACTTTTTACAACTCATTTTATGTCAAAAAGTTTTAAATATGTCAAATTGGTAAAAATAAAATTACATTTACTATTTACCATGGTAAAAAGCAACAGTGGTCCATTTGGAGCAGAAACTTCTGACGGTGATTGCGACAAATCCAGTTGACCATTCAGCTTCTCGTCTGCTACAGGTAAGAGGCGCTCCCTTGCTCTTCATTTTTATCCATTTTTTGATAATTTTCCCTTAAAAATCAGTTCTATGTGGCCACTTTTAAAAATTTAGGGATGTGCTCATTGGCGTGGGTATCGGGCACAGACCCGCACCAATGGGCTCTTTTACACAAAGGGCTCACGCCACGTGGCGCGACTGTTCACAAAACAGCTGCGCGAGCGGCCGAACCTAAAAATCCGCCTAAAATTTCGACATTTAAACCAAATTTCATGGAATTTGAGGCCTATCAAAGATCTAACCAAGGGCTTATGACCATATGAATGCAGGTAATCAAGAGAAATGGCGATTGAATGGAAATAACGAGAGCATGGAGAAGAGGATAAACAAGCCATTCAAAGTCAAGCTTGCATGAATGCCCTTAGAAACTATGGGCTGAAAAATTTCTTCCTCACCACGTACGAGCTCGGCCCAGGAAACTCCTGCAATGTTAATCGGTATACGGGATTAACATGGTGGGGTGTTCGGAACCTATGGACAGTGTCAGTAGGCGGAAGTTTCGTGCTTATTTTATCACCGAATTGTCCCGCAGAGGTCCGATCCCTGTTTTGACTGGAAGCAGACCATCTGTGGAGAAGATGGAAGAAGTGATGGCACGAGTGTGCCAAGGAGCTCAAATGGGATCAGGTAGCAAGAAAGTGGATATCCACACTATCCCTGATCTGGCATTGAGAGTGGTTCTCCATACCATCACGCGTTCTGCTGGGTCGCAGGCACTGCACGAGGCCACAAAGGCCCAACTCCTACTAGCTTCAGAATGCATGAGTCCCCTGCTGTACGACTGGGCAACAATAGTAACAATCAATATGAAAAGGCAGCTCACGAAATGCAAACAGGGTAAACTAAAATAGTTCGGTTATGGTTCCATCTTGGTATCGTTCATTTTGGAACGCTTACCAATCTTCCAGGGCCAAGGGGCCATAGTAGCGGATCCGATACCACGAGAGCCAAGAATGGCTCACTGGGCAGCATTGATGCCCAGATCTGGAGGTGGCCAACAGATGTCCTGGAGGCCGGAGTTCTTTAGGTGGTTACGGCGCCAGCTGATTGTACGCTGGGCGGCCTATGCGAGAGCCCGGCTTCCACGGAGACAGATCCAAACTGCCAGAAGGAGATGACTGGGATGAGGAGTTGGGTAAGACCTCATGTTTTTTTATTTTATATTTTTATGTTTTTTTTTTTTAATACACATTCGTCCTAACACATTTTATATATGCATGCAGATGTGGGACCTGAGAGACCAGCTGGGATGTCTCCAATCTCCCAGAGGACACAACTCGCCCCTGATCCTCCGGGAGAGGGCACCGGAGGAGAGGAGTTGATCCAGAATCTCGAGGGCATTGCCCACGGGATCCCAGACTATGCTCGGCTGGCAGACGTACCGATGGCATACCAGCGCCACACGGTGGGAGGTCCGAGTCGGATCCACCGAATCCTGAGATGCTTAGTGCGTGCAGTTACGTGCTATCATGAGCACCATGCGGATTAGCTCTTAGGATTTATACCACCCCTATTTTTTGAGAGACGTATCGTCTCCGGATGTACTTAAGACGACTATGTATATTTTGACTTTTATGTGACACACTCTATGTAAACATTTCAATATCTATATATATACATATCTATTTCTGGATGGATCTTTCTTTACATGTGATGATGATTTACAAATTGCGCAAATGTCTGTCTAATACCAAATTTGCTACTGCATCTGTTAGTGTATTCAAATGCCTGGGTATATGATGATATGTAATGTAGTCAAAATTCCTTTCCAGTAATCGAATACGCAGATACAGACGTAAGATGGACGGGTTTCTTACCGAATAGTGTCTGTTCAGTTGTAACAC
This sequence comes from Pinus albicaulis, assembly GCA_034641835.2. NCBI lineage: Eukaryota > Viridiplantae > Streptophyta > Pinopsida > Pinales > Pinaceae > Pinus > Pinus albicaulis. The sequence goes on from CM076572.1 coordinate 1,119,229,321, forward strand.
CACAAGTTGTGAATCTAGATACACGAGCAATTCACGGATACCAAGGTTTACTGCCTCGGTTAATAATTCTAACACAGCACTATATTCCGCGATGTTGTTTGTGGTACGTCCTAGACACACTCCTTGCAGGTCAATCAACTCACCAGCAGGATCATAGATTACCCAGGCTGCTGAAGACAGATTCCTGGTACTGCGGGAGGCACCATCCGCGAAACCAACAAATGGATGAAAATACATCTGCACAACTAGGAAGACCCGATTAGCAGAAAGATGTTTACAAAGCACACCACACAATACATGCACACAAATGAAAAACACACACTTATGTACACACACCACACCCTTGAAATCACTTCAGGGATAGTACTTTTTGAGGTACAACCCATTTCTGGGTTGCGCTAGCGGAACTCCTTCATAATCTATAAGCTCGTAGGCCCTGTTTTTCAAAATGCGTTTTACTATATAGGGCCCATGCCACATAGGCTGGAACTTACCGGCTCCAAGCTTATCATGTGCTTGATCGTACAGGAGGACGAGGTCCCCTTCAATAAAGGAACGAGGAGAAACAGTTTGATCAAAATGAGTTTTGACCCTCTTCTTTTGTGCTTCGATAACCAAAGTAGCCAGACGACGAGTTTCATCTAACCATTCCAGATACAGAAGACGTTCTTCCTCAGCAGAAGTATTAGGTAGAAGCTCCACAGCTAATTTTAACGAAGGAATCTCACATTCAACCGGAAGAGTTGCATCCAGGCCATACACCAATTGAAATGGTGTGAACCCAGTTGCACTCTTTGTAGATGTTCGGTATGCCCAGAGAGCTGAGAACAATTGGAGATGCCAATTGGATTTGTGAATACCAACCGTTCGCTGAAGCATAGTGACCAAAACCTTGTTCATTGCTTCAACCTGACCATTCGCTTGAGGGTAATATGGTGTCGAGCTGTCGTGATGCAAGCCCAACGTTGAAGTCAGCTCCACCATCATATAATCTCGGAAATGAGTACCGTGATTAGTGACGATGGCTTGAGGAACCCCGAACCGTGCAATAACGTGGTTGAATATAAATTGAGCAGCTGTTTTCCCATCAGCAGCTAGTGTAGGCATTGCCTCAGCCCACTTGGTGAAGTAGTCGACGGCGACAATGATATACGCATGCCTCCCGGCTGAGTGAGGGTTACACGTCATAAAATCAACGCCCCATTTCGCAAAAGGGCCGACGGTAATAACGGGATGCAATGGTAAAGGCGGCGTGCGCATCTTGCGCTGAAATATCTGGCATGGATGACATTTATGGACTGTAGTGATACAGTCCTTGAATATGGAAGGCCAGAAATAACCTGCTCGCAGAATCTTCTGGGCAGTAGCATACCCGGACATATGTCCGCCACAGGCGCCACTGTGGCAGTCATTTAGGACCTTCTCAGCCTCTTCCAAGGTTAGGCATCGCCGGAGCACCGAATCTAGTCCAACGCGATATAAGGTATCTCCTACTATACGGTAGGGTTGGGACTGGTGCCAAATCCGACGGCGGGCAGCTTTATCCAACTCAGACTGAAATGTCGAGGTCTGAAGATACACTATTATGTCACCGTACCAAGGGTCACGAGTACTGATGAGGAAAAGCATTTCGTCCGGTATATGGTCTTCAGAGTGTGAGGGAACATAGTCTGTAGGGAGAGAACATATCAAATCCGCGAAGACCAGTGATTTAGTTGACTTAGCAGTAGTGAACTCCAAGTCAAACTCCTGCAGGATCACAATCCATTTGGAGTACTTGCCCCCCAGTAATTGTCTAGAAAGAATATACGTCATAGGGTTGCAGTCTGAAACCACTGTTATCGTGCGCAAAAGGATGTAATGGCGAAAGCGTTGTACAGCGTGTACTACTGCTAATGCCAACTTCTCGACATGTGCATAACGCGTTTCCGGGTCAAGAAGGTTCCGAGACAGGTAATAAACAACATGTTCATCACCGTGATCGTCATCCTGCACCAAGACCATGGCTATGGTGCTAAATGCGGCGGCTAGATATAAAGTGAAGTCGCAGTGGTAGTCCGGAGGACGAAGCAACGGAGCATTGACAAGCAACGTCTTCAGCTTCTCAAAGGATTCCTGAGCAATTTCGTCCCAATGAAAGGGAACGTTCTGCTTTAACAAACGAGTGAATCCTTTGGCCACCTCGGCATAATTCGGGATAAAGCGCCGAAGAAAATTCACTTTCCCTTGCAGACTCTGTAACTGATACAGGGAGGAGGGTGATGGGAGATTTACGATGGCCTCTACCTTTAAAGGGTCAAGGCGAATTCCGTCTTTTGAGACGATGAATCCTAAAAGACAGCCAGAATCAACGCAGAAGACGCATTTATGAGGATTGAGCCTGATATTGTAGCGCCTGCAACGAAGAAAGATCTGGCGGAGATGCTCATGATGGTCCTCTTGCTTACCCGAATGGGCTGGCAAGTCGTCCAGATAAGGCTGAACGATATGGCGAATGTCATGAAAAGCATAGGACATCGCACGCTGAAAAGTGGCTCCAGCGTTCTTCAAGCCGAACGGGAGTTTTTTATACGCGAAAGTACCCCACAGACAGATGAATGTGGTCTTGTGTTGATCCTCAGGTGCAATATTGATTTGGTTATATCCTGAGAAACCGTCCATTAAGGAATAGATCTCACTCCCGGCACATTTGTCAATGATCTGGTCTATAAACGGAGTGGGATAATTATCCTTTGGACAGGCGCGATTGATGTCGCGATAATCCACACAGACTCTAATCGTACCCTGCTTTTTATCGACAGGGACAATGTTAGACACCCATTCTGTGAGGGGAATGGGATAAATGAAACCCGCGTTCAGAAGTTTTTCAACTTCTGCCTTGATGGCGGCGGCTTTTCGAGGATGCATGGGGCGTAAGCGTTGGCGCACGGGTTTCGCACCTGGATAGGTTGGAATCTCGTGTACTACGATACTGGGATCAATCCCCGGCATTTCCTCGTAAGACCATGCAAAAACATCTCTGAATTCTTTGAAAAGCTCAGTATAGACTTGAATCTCATCGGGAGAACAAGTCACACCCACATGAATATTCTCAACAATCCCCGGTTTAACGGAGATGTTGATTGGAATAGTTTGAGTAATGTTACTCAGATTACCCTCCGAAAAGACCTCGTGTGTCAAGATCGGTGTTTGAAGAGGAGGGGAAGGAACCTGAGTAGCATAACGCTCCAGACAATCAGTCATTGCCCCCAAGCTGGGCATAAATGAGGAGCGATGATGTCCATCGCCCCAGGGCAGCTCCTCAAGAGACATAGTTTCAATGATAGCCTCATCTGAAGGAAAAGTCTCTCTGAGAGGATCAGGTGAATCAGCCTGACCAAGCCAGGGGGATTGGGAGTAGACGTCGAGAGCCATGCTCAAAGGAGCATGCTGAGGAGGCGGAGGATCCGATGCAGCAACAATCTCACAGTAGCTGATCTCTACTGGCATTAAAGGCATGGATTCTCCAAACTCATATACCTGCTCAGGTGTAGGAATGAGCCAGGGGTCATCAGACCTGGACAACATGTTGACTTGAGCGGTATGCGGTGGCGGTGCAGGAAAGATACCCATGAGGACTGGGTCTTTGAAGAGACCAGGTCCTACATTGTCTGGGGGATTCGAAATTTGATCCACGTATGGCACGTTGTTCTTGGAGTTAGAGGTGAAAAATGACAACTGATCCACTGTGACAATCTTGCCCTCGTGAGGGAACTTAATGAATCAAAAGACGGTGGACGACACGCAGAGCATGGCATGAGTCCAGCTGCAGCCAAGAAGTATATTGTAGTTGAGTTTAGCGTCAACCACTTCTACTTCTACGTTGACAGTTTTTCCCTGTAATGTGATCGCGAGATTCTCGAGAACGCCCAGGGGTTTAGATTCCTGACCATCAAATGCCTCAAGGGCATTGGGAGATGATGACAAGGCTGGAGAGCCGATGGCCTTCCAGCAAGCGGAGGACATAACGAAGGTAGATGCACCCTCATCTACGACGGCCCTATGAATGTTCAGACCGTTAATCTCGACTTGAATGACCAAAGCGATTTGATGTGGAAGCCGGGGAGTAAAATTCTCCAGATCGAAGGTGAGAAGACTCGAGTCGGCCGGATAAATGCCCCCGATCGCAGACAGTAAAGCCTTCCGTTGTGAAGGACAACTTTGAAGAACCTCAAGTGCAGACATAGCACATGGTGCTTGTGCCAGATCCTTAACAATACTGTAATGTTGAGCGGCACGAGCGTTTGGATTATAAGAAGATCTTCAAAGGACACCTTTGGGGGGTGGCTTCACAACAGGTTCCAGAGAAGGCTTCTCGATTTCCAATGGACTGGAGACAGGTGGGGGAGGCGGCCCATCCGCAACTGCCTTCCTGGGTGCCTGCCTCGGTTCGTTGTAATCCTTCGACTGCGTAGCGACAGAGATAGGTGCAATAGTCTTCATCATGAAAACCCGAGACCCAAACGGTGCAGATGGTGACGGCTGTTCGACCATCTGGGTCTGTTGAGATGGAAATGGCTCTTTCAAAACAGCCGGAGTCCCTTTAGGGCCTTTAAGAAGTTGACTAACCTCGGATCGTCGTGGACAACCCTTAGTATAATGGTCCCCTTCACAGATGAGGCAAGGGTACTTCGGTTTACGTTGGGAGCCATCCCTAGTACGAGACTTAGATTCTGGTTTCGGGGCATCAGATTTAGATTTTCCTTTGCCCTTCTTCTTCCCCTTGGAGGATTTGTCCGCAGGATGGGCCTGAACGGCATTCACCTCCGCGGTTTTACCAGAATCATATGAGGCGGGATTGGCAGAGGTATTGTTGGAAGAATTAGCCTTCTGCTTCCCATTCGAAGATTTCTTCAAATTCTGAGAGACAGAACCAATGACACCATCCACCGCAGGGGTGGGCGGAGCCTTAATGGTTCCAGGCCGTGGAGCATCAGTCAAGATGTCATAAAGCATGCCGGACTGTGAATAGAAAATATCCAGGTACTGGGCACGCGCGAAGGCTTGTTCCTCTGTCACGCACGCTCCCATCGCAATATCCTGAGTAATTTTATTCTCAAAGGAGGTGGTGAACCAGTGAGTCAATATCTGATCAGGTATGTGAAACTTAATCATTCTACGACGGCGCCGCCACTCATGAATGTGATCTGAGATGTGAGTGGCTTTATCCTGCTTCAGGGAAGTCAGGAGGCGCGTCCCGGCTTCATACCCCAACCAAGAATCGGAAAATTTGATGAGGAAAGCCATGGCTATGAGCTGTGAAATCTGGAAAACACACGGGATACCCTATGTACCACTTAGCGCAGCCTGCTAAAGTACGATTGAAGAGGCGCAGCGACCCGACCATCACCCAAGAGTTAGACGAACACCAAAGGTGATACGTCATCACATGCGCCTGGGGGTCCTCCCCAGCTTTCCCCTCAAACTTGGGACAATCACCTGGTATATTGGTGGGAAACGGAGGCCAATACGGATTATGTAAAATCAGATCATTGGTCAACTTTGAAACATCCGGTAGTTCCAAGGTAGCCAGGAACGGCAATGGAGGATTAACTACCATGCCAGGCCCAGGATGAGGTCCGGTACCCATACTCCACGATGGTTGTGCTTATCCTCGTCTTCACGAGCTATCTGTCACAGATTCTCGACCTAGTGCTACAGTCACACAACCGCGACCGTATTCAGACAAGCTGGCACCATAGTGTGGGGTTTGACAACCGTGCGTGCTGCACCCGATTATGCGGCCGCCCGATAAGGCTGCTTGGACGCACGTCGAGTAGCAGAACCGGGTGGAAGAGGATAATACTGAGAGCCTCTGGGGTGGTTATAGTTCGGTTGAGACTAACCATGAGAATAATAACCACCCTGAGGATGAGTAGGCTGCTGAAAAGTGGAACCCTGCAGAGCCTGATACGTAGGGCACAACTGTTGATTTGGCTGCGGCATTGAATGAATCGGTTGCTGTGCAGGGTTAATGGAATGAGTGGGCTGCCCTGAATGAACAGGTTGACCCGACCGAGGGGGCTGACCTGAGTGAACAGGTTGACCCGAGTGCAAGGGCTGACCTGAATGACCAGGCTGACCCAGATAGACAGGCGGCGCCGGTTGCACAGGTTGACCTGGTTGTAAGTGAGCCCCAGGTTGTACCATATGGACCGGTTGGCCTGGAGGCGGGACACCGGGTTGTACCGGATGAACCGGTTGGCCCGGTGGTGGAACAGGACCAGGGTTTGCTGGAAACCGGTTTGACCTGAAGCAGAACCATAGGATGGTCCTGGCTGATATGCAACGTTAGAAACAACAGGATACTACGGTTGCATCGGTAAAGAAGGCTGGATTTGCCCCCCAGGACCATAGACCAGTCCCGGTTGATACCTCGGCTGAGGCTGAACAGGTTGACCAGAGGGACTATAATACTGTCCTTGCAGACCATACGATGGCCCTTGTTGGCCGACAAGGTAACCTTGGATGGGCTGCCCCTGTAGATCATAAAGATAGCCAGGTTGGCCCGTAGGTTGGCCTTGGAAAGGCTGTCCCTGCGGGTTATAAGCCTGGTTAAACGGTAAACCTTGAGCATAGAGATAAGCCTTAGGAGCGAGTAGAAGAAAAATCTCCCCGTGCTCGTGATACTGACCTGGGAAAGCATACACGAGAGTACCATCCTGTGCATAATGAGAAAAGTAAGATCGGTAGGGATCTTGGGAGGATGGTCTAACCTCGGCGTTCGGCTATTGCAAAGACAACCGATACTCCTCCAGAGAGATGTTCTCTGGTATAGCAGTGGCTAGATAGACATCTTCAGGAGTTGGCCCAGCCCTGGTAGCAGATGCTGAGACAACAGGAGAAGAGGCGGCCACACAGACAGTGGGCCGGACGGGAACAAATGTGACAGGCGTCTGAGGAGACACCCCGGGTGTAGTAGCAGCTGGCCTCGAAGCAGGAGATGATATTCCCATAGAGGCTGCAGCTGAAATGATCTGACCCAGAGATCTGTATCCCTGTGGTAAAGAAGGACTAGCTGTTGACATGGTAGCCAGCTCAGAGTTGTCTCCCTCAAACAATCTTCGCAGGAAGAACTGATAGTCTTCACCAGACGTTGGGATTTCCTCACTAGAATCACTCATGGTTGATCCTGCCATTAAATCACGCAAAAGACGGCGAGGACTAGGAGGAAATACAACAGCAACAAAAGGCGAACTCGAGGTAAGAGAAAGGAAATCAGCTCCTAATCTCAATTCAGACAGAGGGTCCGAAAAGGGCCAATTGAACTCCACTGGTCCTCCAAAGGGTTGCTTAGCGAGAACCGGTCCCTCGTCAGGAAACTCGAAAACAACAGGTTACTATGGTTCGACAGAGGATTGGAAAGCCTCTGAAGAATTGTTCGTGTAAGGACTACCAGTAGACGAAATCGAAGGTTCCGCCATTGTGGCAAAAGACCAGAGAAAAAGAAGCAAACACACACACGGGCTGAAAATGAGTTAAGGGCACACGATCAAACGGTCAACAAGCAATATCTAAGCAGGCGTGTAATCGTGGGTGATTAATTTTTACCACATTGAAAAGTAAGAAACTCTATCGTTTCATATTTTAAGAGTCGAGAAACAATAGAAAGATGACTCTATCTCTTTCATATTTGATAAAAGCGTGAAAGGACAAGCGCTCGACGGTATTTTCAAGTTTAGGGAGTCAGAAAAGACCAAATGACTGCTCAGGAAAAACTAGGCACAAAGGGTGTACCAAATATCCGTGAACTGCAATATACACCTTGGTTTCAATAATGAAACAGAAATCGACCAAGGACTTTCCATACGTGCAGGCAATCTCCCCGAATGCTGTGTTCGGTGTATCACGGGTATAGGGCGGCAGACTCGGCTTCCTGTGGATAAAGGATTGAAAACCTAGAGGGGTCTCTCTTTATATATGCGACGGTACGGGGAGCACAAGTCCGTACTAGCGCTGTCTAAAGCCAAAAGGAGAACGATAGCTGCTAGGTTTAAAGACGCCGGAACACGTCTCTAGCCTAGACCTCTAAATATGTTTTGTTAGATTTCAATGTTGCCTTAGGTTAATTGGATAGATTTTAAAGTTGATCTTCGATTAAGTTTCAATTTTCAGGCCCTATCGTATGTGGTGTCTTAAAAGACTCCTAAATGCAAAGCTACATGCCACAGTCCAACATTTCGTTCGATGAAAACTAGTTACAGAAGAGTTGAGAGCTTTTACACAAACGAAACGATCGGAAGACAAACAATGAGATCTCTAATGCAACTAATGAAATTGAAAACTTTTCATTCAAATCACTAATTACTAGCAAAATTGAAAAGATTACAATTTTCACTAATTTAACCAAAAGCACAAGAGATTTTTTTTTGTAATTTTCAACGTTTGATAGCTAATATGCACTGAACAAACTTGAAAACAAACGGAACAACTTGAGAAACGATATTCGAGAGAGAAAAACAAACAAATTTCACTCAACAACGCAAGCAATCAGATCCCAAATCGACCAAAGTCTCTCAAAACCAAGAAAAGACTCAAGGGCTCCAATGGGTCGTGTGATCTAGGCCCAATGCAAGACCAAACGAAATTTAAATGAAGGAATGAACAATCACCCAAAAATCTCAACAAAACAATGAACAACTACTAAGAGGATGTAGAGAATCAATCAGAAAGTCGACCGGACAAACGAAACACCAAAACTCCCAAGGAGGGCTCGATACACTGAGCCACTAGATGCCCTAGGGCTCCAAACGTGAAAACGATAGATAAAAGCAAACAACCAAAGGACAGAGGTGAATTCCCAGTCAAACAGGACTCCAACACACTCAGGTAGTCGGAAAATCAAGAAGAAAAACACTGACCAAACCCAGAGAGCTCAAAAATGAGGAAACTCAAAAACCTTACAGGAGTGGCGCGACTGTAAGGCTGCAACTGGCGCCAGAAAGCAATTGGCGCGGGCTAAACAAAAGAAACATGCGCCAATTGGCGCGACTGTCAAGCTAAAAAGCACACCAGTCGAGTTTCTCAGCCAAAACAAAAAAGAACTACTCCAGAAGCAGATCAATGCATACTAAGCAAACCAAGAAGTAAAAAACAGCAAAAGAACTCAACCCAGAAGGCTCATCAAGCAAGGAAAATCATAAAACAATCAAACGAGACAATAAAAACGAGACAGTGAAATCCAGACAATCCCCAGCAGAGTCGCCAAATTGTTGAGGAGGTAAATCCCCTCTGCGGATAGAGGTGATCCCTACTAGCCCAGCAGGGGTCTAGCAACAATCACGAAATGTTACGATGCAAGTTCCTAGTTACGAATGAAAAGACTAAAGATGGAAGCCTACCTGGAATCCAATGCTACGATCCGAAGAAGAGAGCGTTCTCGTTCCTCAGCCTCGGCAGATCATGATCCTCCATAATCTCCGTGGAAGGACCCCTGCACATGCAAGAAACCAACAGATACAAGCATAAAATCCGGCATACGTAACTAAATATCAGTCAGAAAGGATATTACTCATATTAACATCATTGAAAACAGAGTGGAACCATAATCGTAATCATTCATTAAATAACGATCAAAAGAGATTACAACCAAAGTTCTGATGTCGTGGTCTCCTTCGGATGGGTCTCCAGTCGTTCACGTCTCGCAAAGCTCGCCAGGGAAAGGGCAAACCTCTCCTGAGTCTCTCGACAATAGTCTCCTTACTTGAGTCGGCCTTAAGGGAAGAAAGAGGGCTCTTACAGCATAAAGGCTCTTGGGAATTTGGAGATTCAAAGCTTAGGCACTTCAAGACTAGCTTTCCATGGAATTGAGCAGGCTTTTATAGATGGGGAAGGAGGGATTTGGGATCCCTATTATTGTGGGATTGGCCCTATCAACAAGGAAGGTTCCATGGGAGGTGGCAAAACCACTTTCCTTCCATAGAACTCCCGCAGCCAAACCTCCCAACTCAAGATAGGCAATGGTTTCTGAGTTTGTTGAAACTCAAATTCCGCCATCTTTATTTAAAAAACACTCCTTAAATTGGCTGGCGCGACTACTGCTCTGGGACAGAGCGCCAGTTGGTGCGGCCTCTTTGTATGATTTTCCCCATTGGCGCGAGTGGTGAACTATCTGCCCGCGCCAATGCAAAAAGAGATGTTTTTATGATTTTTGCAAGGAGATGTCTTTAGGGCAATTGAAGCTCATGCTTAGAGGAATGCATTGATGATGTTTTCAAGGCATGACAATGTTCACAGGTCACAAAATGGGTCCTCCATTGTGCGGGACGGGGAATGGTAGCGACGGTGACAAATTACTGTGTAACACATGTTTTTTCCAAAAAAACGATTTGCCAATTTCCATTTGTATAAAACTGATTCACCCAAATTTTACAATATAAATTATTTTAACTTAAAAATCACCAACATCATATAGAGAGTATATATAAAATCATTATAATTTTGAATAATTTTACAAATATATCAATAAATTTTTTATAGTTTGCATATTAGGGAGTAGTGAGATTCGCCAATGTTTTAAACTTCAAAATAATTTCCCATTCTTAAAATTTTCCCAACATACCGCAGTAAATATTCTCAACAAGGTCCATGTTCATGTGAATAGTGATAAAACTCCTTATGAACTATGGTATGGTAATACTCCCACTGTGAAACAATTTATATTTTTTTGAAACAAATGTTTCATAAAAAATAATGATGAAAAACACGGTAAGTTTGAAACTAGAGCAGATGAAGGAATAATGATTCGTTACTCTTCTATAAGTAAAGGATAGAAATTCTACAATAAGAGACTTCAAAAATTTATTGAATCTATTGACATTGTGATTGATGAAGCATGCAAAACTCCCAAAAAGGAAATAACAACAAAACATGATGATGATAATGATGATGAATGATTTCCCACAATAAATCACAATGATATATAAGAATAAAATATTGAAGCATCAGAAGAAGACACGTCAGATAAAGAAAAAGGCTCCATCCATGTATGTTCAAAAGAATCATCCAGAATCTCAAATTTTGGGAGAAAAGGAATATGGGGTACAAACAAGAATAACTCTTGTGGGATCTCTTAGTGTTGAGATTCAACAAGATGATGAGCTTAGTGAAAAGAGTCGCCTTCACTAAGTGGGCCCGCAGGCTATTTTTGGTGAAAAGTCTATTTTTAGACAAGTCGATCATATTCTATGAGTTGCAGGATGCTATTTGTGGATGGTTGGTCAAGTTGGAAAAATATATGGACTTCTATTTTTTAGACATATTGGGCGGAATCTATTTTTAGATTGCCAGTCTAAAAATAGATATGTCGAATATTATTAGCTCTTAATAATATTTGGACTCTAGACATTATCTTATTCTCTTGGAGCACTTCGGTTAAGTGCACAGATGTGGCACAACATATGACAGAAGGAATTACGCTATTCCTGAGGGTTTACTGGAGATAATGCATGAGGACTTCAATTAGAACTCATGTGACAGAGTTTGGTGGAGTTATAGAAGTAGTTGGTGGAGTTGTATTCAGTTTAACTCAGTTAGACTCAGTTGAGTGGTGTATCATAGTCTCGCAGTTGATACACTAGTGAAAGTGGTGTGAATTAATTATTTAATTAATTCAATAAATAATAACTCATTAATAAACTGAAGAATACATCAGTTAACTACAGTGCATGGTAGTTTCAGTGGAGACCAGTGGAGAGGTAGGTGAAAGAGCAAGTGTGACTATCAGTTGTGACTATAGTGATGCATTGATTACATCCAACACTCGGTGGAGATGCCAATGAGGATTGCGTAGTGCAAGCTTGGTAAATTCGAGTTCATTTAGAGCCATTCTTCAGCAGGGATTGTGTAGTAGAGGCAGGCTAGTAGGTGGCAAAGATCGGTGCATGGATTTGCAAGATCGGGCCTGATTAATGTGTAGTGATTGTATTGTACTGAGAGATTGATATGATCAGATTTATATGAGGATTGTTACATGATCTCTATGATATATATTATATACAGATAGTTGGGGTTTTCAGCTTTAGGCTTTCCCGTTAAAAAATTGTGTTAATGTGTGTGAATTTTTATTATTTCATGTGTGCATTGCAATTGATTTAATTTCCGCATGTGATGATCAATGGTGGAATAGATTTTGTATTTTTCATGAAGTTAAAATAGTGTGAGATCAGGAGAATCTTGGACATATAACACATAAGTTATATAATTTCTACATGGTATCGGAGCAGTTGATCATTGGGCTGATTGCAATGATTGAAGTGGTTGAGTTTTGTGCTGGTGGAATTCAAATTTGCTGCAATGTTTTCTTGGTGTCGAAGTTGAGCATTCATTGAAATGTATTTCAACGGATTGCGATTGGAGTATGCCCTTGAGGGAAGCTTGAATTATATTGAATTGGAAGGATAGGATGGAGGCAGTGCTGGACGATAATGGGTTGAAGGAGTTCATAGATGCAGAAATTCCAAAACCTGCTTCTAGCCATGCAGCCGCACTTGACGCATGGCAAAAGAAGACAGCAAAATGTCGAAGGATTCTGTTGGAAGGTGTGAAGGATCACATAGTGTACATATTTCATGGTAAATCTAGTCCATTATTGATGTGGAAATCTTTGACACAATTGTTTCCAAAACGAGAAACATTAGAGAAGTTGCTTAAAGACAAGCTCAGAAAAATAAAAATGGAGAAAGACGACAGTATACCAAAATACCTCACGAAGTTTGTCCACTGCAAGGATGAGCTGGGAAGTGTGGGGGTTACTGTTGATGAAGAAGACTTGGTGAGCTTGGCTCTCCTTGGGCTTCCGAAGAGTTGGCATAGCTACGAAGACTCTGTCAATGGACGGGAGAAACTGTCAGGATGGGAGCGACTTTGGTCGGATCTTTTGCAGGAGGAGATAAGGCAGGGTACTAGGGATAGATCTTCATCGAAGAATGAAGATGAAGAAAATTTCACTTTGGCTACTAAAGCTTAGAAAGGAAAAGGGAAGAAATCTTCCAAATCCGAAGCTAAAGGAAAGAAGCAAGACTTGTCTAAGGTGAAGTGTTTTCACTGTCACCAGCATGAGCATTTCACCATTAATTGCCCACAAAAGAAAAAGAATAATCAGGCTGTTGGATCTACAGTTGGAGAGGCCTTAGCCTTGCAGTTTGAGCTGGATTTTTCTTTGATCGCATGCTTGGTTTCAAGTGTGATGGGATCGGTGTGGTTTCTTGACAGTGGTGCGTCTTTCCATATGACCAGAGACAAAGATTTGTTTAGTGTCTGGATGAAAATGATATTGGAGTGCACATCGAGATGGGCGATGATGGTAGATATAGTGTGACTGGTATCAGGACCATTTCCTTTAAGACGGATTCTAGTAAACCTTTCATCTTGAAGGATGTCATGCATGTTCCAGGATTGAAGAAGAATCTGATCTCTCTGGCGATGCTGGAAGACAAGGGTTATGATGTTGTTTTTAGTGAGGGAAAAGCTTTCCTGCGTAGTAAAACAACTGGTGAAACCAAGAGGATAGGGATTTGAGTTAAGAGTATTTATCAATTGTAGGTAGATGGCTGCGTAGCAATGGTAGGCAAAGCAGAAGGAGTGGTGAGCCGGGATGAGGGAAAATTGTGGCACAGGAGATTGGGCCATCCTCACCATGGCACTTTGAAAATTTTGCAGCAGATTTATACCGAGCTTCCCAAGGGTACACTTGCGTAGTTAGATCAGTGCAAGGGATGTACTTGTGGAAAATTTGTGAAGACCACTTTTCATGAGAAGGATAGTCATGCCTCGATGATCCTTGAGAGAATTCTCACAGACGTGTGTGGACCTTTCTCGGTTGCTTCAACAACAAAGCACATGTATTATGTGATAATTGTTGATGACTTTTCTCGAGAGTGCTGGATTTTCTTCATGCAGAAGAAAAGCGAGACATACTCAAATTTCTGTGAGTTCAAGGCACTGGTTGAGAAAGAGTCAGGGAAGCAGGTGAAAGCTCTAAGGAGTGATAATGGTGGTGAATACATCTCTGGTGAATTCAAAGACTTCTGTAGCAAAGAAGGAATTCGAAGAGAACTCATAGCGCCTCATAACCCATAGTAGAATGGGGTCGCGGGGAGAAAGAACAGAATGATCGTGGGTGCTACACGAGCGATGTTGAATGATCAGGGCCTTCCCATACACTTGTGGGCCGAGGCATGCAACACTGCGGTTTATGTGCAAAACCGTTGTCCTCATAGAGTACTTGGCATGAGTACACCCGAAGAGGCATTTTCTAGTAAGAAGCCTGATATTTCTCATTTGAAGATTTTTGGCTCACCTGTTTACATTCATGTGATGAAGGATGCTAGGAAGAAGCTGGAGCCAATCGCAGAGGTTGGGGTATTTTTGGGGTACACAGAAACACCCCACAACTATCGTGTGTATTTTCCAGATAGTTGGATGACTGTCATGCGACGGGATATCAAATTTCATGATGAGAAAGCCATGAAGTTGTTGCTTGAGAGGGAGCTACACTTGCATGCGGATGAGGAGCTACTTGTTCCTAAAGATGAGCCTCAAGATGTGGATCAGCCACAAGAGGAGGTTCATGGAGTGGAAGAAACCACTCATGCAGCACCAAACATCAGAGGGCGGAAGCGCACTATAGAAGCTAAGCGACTGAATCTTGATGCAGCGCAGAATGTAGGAGCTCCTACATCACAATGTAGATAGAGACAATCACTTGACCGATTTACTGAATGCATGGCTCTGATGAGTAAGTGTATCGTGATGGAGCCATCCTCTTTCGAGGAAGCTGTGGAGGATCCTGCATGGGTAGATGCCATGGTGGAAGAGTATGATTCGATTGTCAGAAACAGTGCATGGGAGATTGTCTCAAGGCCAGAAGGGAAATCAGTGGTAGGTTTCAGATGGATCTATAAAGTGAAGCAAGCTGCTGACGAGAGCGTTCAGAATTATAAGGAAATATTTGTTGCCCGGTGCTTCTCACAGATCGAGGGGATAGACTATGAAGAAACCTTTTCACCTGTCGCAAGGTATTCTTCCGTATGGACCATCCTTGCTCTCTCAGCGTAGATGGGTTGGCACATTCATTTGATGGATGTGAAGACTACGTTCCTCAATGGAATCATTGAGGAGGAGGAGTAGATTGAGCAGCCTGAAGGATTCGAAATCTTCAGCAGCGAGTCACATGTGTGCAGGTTCAAAAGAGCGTTGTATGGGCTGAAACAAGCACTTCGTACTTGGTACACACGGATAGATAGTTATTCCACTGGACTTGGTTTCGCCAAGAGTGAGTTGGATCCTAACCTATACCAGATTATGGTGGAGGGTAAGCTTTTGATCATTGTGCTTTATGTAGATGATTTATTACTAATGGGTGATGAACTGTTGATACACTCATGCAAGGCGGATCTTGCAAAGGAGTTCGAGATGAAGGACTTGGGCCTCCTTCATCATTTCTTGGGATTGGAAATTTTGTAGTGGAAGGGTGGACAGTTTGTGTCTGAAGGAAAGTATGCCCAGGAGATACTGGAGAAGTTTCACATGCAAGGCTGCAAGCCTACCGACACTCCTCTTCCTGGTGGTTGGAGGAAAGAGGATGCTACATCGACAAAGGTAGTGGATGCCACTGTTTATCGACAGTTGGTTGGTTTGCTCATGTATTTAGTCAATACAAGACTAGACATATGCTATGCTGTGAACCAGATTTCACAAGCGATGGTGAAGCCTACCAAGCTCTTTTGGAAGGCAGGCAAGCATGTCCTGAGGTATCTCAGGGGCACATCTGGGTATGGATTGTGGTACAAACAGTCGGATGAGGTGAAGCTGCATGGCTTCATGGATGCAGATTGGGCAGGAAGCCCAACGGACAGAAAGAGTACATCTGGAGGGATTTTCAGTATCGGATCTACAACAGTTTCTTGGTACAACAAGAAACAAAGATCCATGGCACTCAGTTCAGCGGAGGCTGAGTACATGGTAGCAAGTTTGTCTGCATGCGAGGCTATATGGATGAGAAAGATCTTGGTCGGTTTGTTCGGTTCTCACTTAGATCCTACTATGAGATATTGTGATAATCCGAGTTGCATTAAACTCTTAGTTAATCCAGTATTTCATGATAGATCTAAACATATTGACATCCGGTACCATCATATCAGAGATTGTGTCCAGCAGAAGATCATGTTGCTTTCTTACATTCCTACGGAGGATCAGGATGCAGATATTCTAACGAAGGCGCTCACCAGGAGAAAATTCGAATACCATAGAGACAAGATGGGGGTGGTAGATAATCCCTATCTTGTTGAGAGGGAGTGTTGAGATTCAACAAGATGATGAGCTTAGTGAAAAGAGTCGCCTTCACTAAGTGGGCCTGTAGGCTATTTTTGGCGCAAAGTCTATTTTTAGACTATGTCTATTTTTAGACATGTCGATCATATTCTATGAGTTGCTGGATGCTATTTATGGATGGTTGGTCAAGTTATAAAAATAGATGGACTTCTATTTTTATACATATTGGGCGGAATCTATTTTTAGATTGCTAGTATAAAAATAGATATGTCGAATATTATTAGCTCTTAATAATATTTGGACTCTGAACATTATCTTATTCTCTTGGAGCACTTTAGTTAAGTGCATAGATGTGGCACAATAGCGGACAGAAGGAATTACGCTATTCCTGAGGGTTTACTAGAGCTATTGCATGGAGGATTTCAATTAGAACTCATGTGACAGAGTTTGGTGGAGTTGGAGAAGTAGTTGGTGGAGTTGTATTTAGTTTAACTCAGTTAGACTCAGTTGAGCTAGTTGTATCTAGTCTAACTGATTGATACACTAGTGAGAGTGGTGTGAATTAATTAGTTAATAAATTCACTAAATAATAACTCATTAATCAACTGAAGAATACATCAGTTAACTACAGTGCATGGCAGTTTCAGTGGAGACCAGTGGAGAGATAGGTGAAAGAGCAAGTGTGACTATCAGTTGTGACTATAGTGATGCATTGATTGCATCCAACACTCAATGGAGATGCCAATGAGGATTGCGTGAGAAAGTCTGGAGTATTTCGAACTCATTCAAAGCCATTCTTTAGCAGGGATTGCGCAGTAGAGGTAGGCTAGCAGGTGGCAAAGATCGATGCATGGATTTGCAAGATTGGGCTTGATTTGTGTGTAGCGATTGTATTGTACTGAGAGCTTGATATGATCAGCTTTGTATGAGGATTGTTACATGATCTATATGACATATATTATATACAGATAGTTGGGGTTTTCAGGTTCAGGCTTTCTCGTTAAACAACTATGTTAATGTGTGTGAATTTTTATTGTTTCATGTGTGCATTGCAATCTTGATTTAATTTCCGCAAATGATCAATGGTAGAATATATTTTGCATTTTGCATGAAGTTAAAATAGTGTGAGATCAGGAGAATCTTGGACACATAACACATAAATTATATAATTTCTACACTTAGTTATCTAGAACTATTATCCACCATTGAACCACAAAATGTAAATCAAGATAGTAAAGATGAATGTTGGATTAAGGCCATGAATGAAGAATTGGATCAAATTGAAAAGAATAATAATTGGGAATTGGTTACAAGCCTCATGATAAAAATGTTATTGGACAAAATGGATCTTCAAAAGTAAATTAAATGAAAATGGAGATGTAATTAGAAGCAAAGCTAGACTTGTTTGTAAAGGTTATGCTCAACAAGAAGGTATAGACTTTGAAGAAGCATTTGCACCAATTGCTAGACTTGAAGCCATAAGATTTTTTCTTGCATTTTCAAGTTTTCAATGTTTCAAAGTTTATCAAATGGCTGTAGAATTTTCTTTCCTTAATGGAGACCTGGAAGAAGAAGTATATATAGAACAACCAAAAGGATTCATTCTGGGGAATGATGAAAAACTTGTTTGCAAACTCAAAAAGGCTCTATATGAGCTAAAACAATCTTTACGGGCATGGTACTATTGTCTCGAATAATATCTTCAACAACAAGGCTTCACAAAAGGATATGCATATAATAACCTGTACACAAAAATTGAGGATGAAAAACTGTTAATTATTGTTGTTTATGTTGATGACATCATTTTTGGGAGTAATGAAGAATCCATGAGTCAAAAATTTGATTTTGTTATGCAACAGGAATTTGAAATGTCTTTACTTGGGGAACTAACATATTTTCTTGGTTTATAAGTGCAACAAGAAAAATATGGCATCTTTGTCTCACAAAAAAAATATCTCAATAAGATTTTGAAGAAGTATGGGATGGAATACTGGAACTGGTGTGTACTCCAATGATGACCAGATGTAGCCTCAGTTCTCATGATGATTCTCCCACGGTAAACCAACTAGAGTACAAATATACGATTGGGAGTATGATTTATCTAATAGGGACTAGACCATATATCATGCATGAAATTGGGATTGTTAGACGTTTCCGTTGCAATCCAAAGGAATCACATGTTTAGGCAGTAAAAATAATATTAAAATATCTCCAAGGAACTCAAGACTTTGGTCTATGGTAACCCAAAAATGTCGTTCTTACCCTTCATTCTTACACAGATGCAAAATGGGATGGAAATGTTGATTACTGAAAAAGCACTAGTGGAGGTGAATTTTATATAGGGCTTCAATTAGTATCCTGGTTCAACAAGAAATAAATTTCCATTGCTCTCTATCTACAACAGAAGCATAATTTGTGGCTGGTGCATCATGTTGCACACAACTTATTTGAATGATACAAACATTACAAGATATCCAAATTAAATGTTATCCACCCATCTCCATCCTATGTGATAATACAAGTGCTATTAGTATCTCAAAAAATCATGTTATGCACTCCAAAACCAAGAATGTTCCTATTAAGTATAACTTTTTATGAGAACAAGTGCTTAAGAAAACGGTTAAATTGGAGTATGTTCCCTCCAAAGAAAAAGTTGCTGACATATTTACTAAACCTCTTCCCATAGAAGCATTTGAATGTCTTAGATAGAAACTGGGAGTTGTCTTTGCCTCATTATGTTGTTAAACTTATGTGATCTGTTTTTTAGATGAAATTTTAGAAGGATGATTTCGGTACATAGGTTTCTTAACGCATAGTCATGTATATATGCTAGTCTCTTTTCATATAGTCACGTATGGATCTCTCTGTCATGAAATGAGTGGGTAAGCCTCCAGAATAGACTTTTTCATGTTGCCGACAGTTATGATTTGGCTCTATTGATCAGGTGTTGATGGGTACAATCTGCTGATATGGTTTTCAAGTTACAATTTCCTCTTTGATATTTATGTGCTTAATGAAGATTCTTTGTTGAAAGGGTTGTTGAAAATGTTTAGGTTGCACAGGTTTAGGGGAGCATTAGCCTTGTTGATTACTGGGTTTAACTTGTCTCCTCCCCATCCCGCGTAAGTGAAGTTTAATCCTAGATAATCGTTTTAACAAGACCCATCCTCAATCAGTTATACTAACAAGCCTTAAATAAAAAAATATTATTATAAAGTAAACCTTATATGATTAGACATGTTATAAAGTTGATATTATATGATTAAAAATGTTTTAGTGTACTACACCCATTCGTCTTTCCTTAATTTTTCCAGCTCACGAAAAGACTAGAAGTGTACTCACATTTATCATTCCACTTTATTCGAATGGTGCATTTCAATCAAATTTGTTGAATATCAATTTTTACCCACATGCCATTGTATTTTCATCCTTTATTCGGTAATTTTCACGTCTATTGCTGCAAGACGACCACGATCTAATTTAAATAATTAGTAATTTTAAAGGATTGTGTTTAAATTTATAAATAACTATATCACTATTTCATATATGTTGCACTCAATGTTTATGTAGGCTTTTTTAGTTTCTCATTGAAATGACGATGTTAATATTTATACCATGGGCTAAATACTATGGGCCAAATACAATATTCATAAAAGAGGCATGGTAAATACATAAATATAAAAAAGGTATAAAGAGGGGTGGTAAATACATAAAAATATATCAAATATGATTAGAAATCAACATCTAAGTATATGCCAAACCTATGGGCCAAATACCATGATAAATAAAAGAGGTATGATAAATAAATATAAATATAAATAAACTAGATGTATGGTAAAAACTAAAACCTCTTTTTATATGTCCATATTCCTCTTTATATTTATGAACACTTAGAAAAGAGTTTTTGTTTCGGTGAAGCCTATGGGCCAGATACCATGGGACAAACTATTATTAATATCATGCAAAAAAAAAAACATTATTAACCCTAATATTAATATCAAAAGATTATTATTATTATTAAATCTAATATTCATATTAATATATTATAATATTGATATTATTAAATTTAATAACTTTGGATTAATACAATATTAAATTTGTTATATTATAATATATATTAATATATCATGATATATATTAACTCTGTCTATATATATGGGAAGGAAGAAAAAAGACAGAGTGATAGAGGTGGAGAGATTGGGAGTGACAAGGGATATATGAAGATAAACCGAAGGATAGGGGAGAGGAGAAATGAAGAGAGAGAGAGAGGAGTGAGAGAGGTAGAGAAGGGTAAGAGAGGGAGAGGGAGACACAAAGATGGGGGGGGTTGGGGGGGTGGGGGGGAGAGAGGGAGGAAGATAATGAGAGGATTGGAGGCCAAAGAGAGAGATAGAGAGAGAGATATGAGAGAAAGGGAGAGATATGAAGGACCAGAGAGAGGACTTGAGATAGAGGAGGAGAGAGGGAGGGATAAAGAGATAGAGTTGGAGGGGGAGAGGGGCGAGGGGGAAGAAATACATAGAGAGTGAGAAGTGGAGAGAGTGAGGGAGTGACAAGGAAGAGATGGAGAGAGAGTGTGTATGTTTAGGGGTGAGATAAAGAGACAAAGGAGAGATGGAGAGAAGAGGAGAGACAAGGAGAGAGGAAGGTATATAGTAACATAGAGAGAGAGATATGGGGAAGAGAGAGAGAGAGAGAGTATTGGAGGGAAGAGAGAGAGAGAGAGAGAGGATTGGAGGGAAGCGAGAGAGAGAGAGAGAGAGAGAGAGAGATGGGGGAAGAGAGAGGGAGGTAGTAGAGAAAGGGAGAGAGAGGAAGGATGAGAGAGAGGACTTGAGAGAGAGAGGAGGAGAGTGATGGGGGGAGAGAGATGTGGGTAGGAGAGAAATGGAGATAGAGGAAGGACGAGAGAGAGGACTTGAGAGATAGGAGGAGATAGGGAGGGAGAGAGGAGGAGAGAGGGATGGATAGAGAGATGGAGTTGGAGGGGGACAATGGGAGGGGGACTTGAGAGATAGGAGGAGAGAGGGAGGGAGAGATGAGGAGAGAGGGATGGATAGAGAGATGGAGTTGGAGGGGGACAAAGGGAGGGGGACTTGAGGGATAGGAGGAGAGAGGGAGGGAGAGAGGAGGAGAGAGGGATGGATAGAGAGATGGATTTGGAGGGGTAAAAAGGGAGGGAATAAGAAAGACATAGAGAGTGAGAAGTGAAGAGAGAGAGGGAGTGACAAGGGAGAGATGGAGAGAGTGTGTATGTTTGGGGTGAGATAAAGAGACAAAGAAGGAGATATGGAGATAAGGGGGGAGAGAAGGCAAGAGGGAGGGATATAATAATAGAGTTGGAGAGAGAGAGAGAGAGGGGTGGGAGAGGAAGGAAGAGAGAGGACATGAGAGAGTGGAGAGACGGAGGGAAATATATATGGAGTTGGAGGGGGAGAGAGATGGAGGTAAGAAGAAAGACATAGAAAGAGAAAGGTGCAAATAGAGAGGGAGTGATAAGGAAGACAGAGAGAGAGGTAGAGAGGACAACAAGAGGAAAGAGAGATAGAAGCTGTGGAGAGGGAAAGAATGGGAAGATATAGATATAGATGGAAGTTGAAGAGAGGGTAGAAGATATATATGGAGAGAGGGAGGGAGGGACATAGATATGGTGTGGGAGAGTGTGTGTTTGGGGGGAGGGGGGGCGGGGAGCGTGAGATAAAGAGACAAAAAAGGAGAGATGGAGAGAGATATAGATATAGATGGAGGGGGGAGAGGGAAGAATATTTCTTGCAGTAGATGCATTGATTTTACTATAGATGGTGATTTCTAATACTATTTGATTGCTTGAACTAGATGCACTGATTTCAATGTAGATGGTGATTTCTAATCCTATTGGATTGCTTGCACTAAATGCATTGATTTCAGCGTAGATGGTGATTTCTAATCCTATTTTGTTTTTTGCACTAGATCCATTGATTTTAGTGTAGATATTTATTTCTAATGATATTTGAGTGCTTGCACTAGATGCATTGATTTCAATGTATATGATTTCTAATCCTATTTGATTTCTTACCCTAAATGCATTGATTTCAGTATAGATGGTAATTTCTAATCCTATTTTATTTCTTAAAACATTAAATAATGTCATTATAAGTGAATCTAAAAAATCCAAACTTACCTCTTTCAACCAATATTATTGACTCATTAACACATTAACATTTATTTAAAAATTCAAAGGGAGAAAGTTATTATAATAAGTAAAATAAAATAAAAGTTAGAAAGCATTTTGTTTTGAACAGAACAAATAAAGACACATCACTACTTAATTCTTATAATGTTTTTTCGGAAGGTGACGAGATGCATATACATTCTAATCCATCCATTTATCATATTAAACTATAGTTTTATGGTAAAATATTGTTTATTTCTTTTGTTTATTAAGTGGTTTGATTTCATTAGTACATCAGGTTTGATTTGTGGTTAAGCAATCATGACCCAGGGGTATCTAAGCTATCAAAGTCACCCTGGAACACAATAGTACTAAGCTAACTGAGTTTAACTTGTCTCCTCCCCCACACTAGCACTAATCTAACTTGGTTTAACTTGTCTCCTCCCTCCCGTGTTAGTGAAATTTAATCCTGGATAGTTGTTTTAACAAAGCCTATCCTCAATCAAATATGCTAACAAAACTTAACTAAAAAATTATTATTATAAAGTAAACATTATATGATTAGACATGATACAAAGTTGATATTATATGATTAAAAATGTTTTAGTGTCCGACACCCATTCGTCTTTCCCTAATTTTTCCAGCTCACGAAAATACTAGAAGCGTACCACAATTTATCTTTCCACATTATTCGAATGGCATGTTTCAATCAAATTTATTAAATATCAATTTTTACCCACAGGCCATTGTCTTTTCACCCTTTATTCTGCAATTTTCGTGTCTATCACTACAAGACGACCAAGATATTTCTTCACCTTTGCTTCTCGTGTTCTATACGACAATTTCTGCGTATGTTGCTGCAAAGACCACCACCCCAAGATGACCACAAAGCATGCACACATTTTTCACGACCCTTTTGTCTCCCCTTGGGCCTTCACTGTGTAGTTTCTATCAATTCTTTACCCACTCACACCCTTTGTATGTTCAATTCTTTACCCATTCCACTCTCAGTACGTTCATCTGTTTCTTTCAACATAGTCATTTGTTTTCTCCCCTCTCCTCTCCTCTCCCGCTCAATACGAAGATTTCTCTATCCCTTCCTTCCGTGTTATTGTTGGGGGCTTCATGGTGTGAGAGCCACTCTCCTTAGAAATATGTACATATATCTAAAAACACAACTCACTCAACTTTGTAGGGTGTTTTGAGTTTCTGAGACAGAGAAATGGATCATAAAGGCGTTGTTATTCTCATGCTACCCTGCTTCCTTTTCATGGTGGCCACACTAATGGTAAGTGCCATAGCTGTTAGTAACTCTCTCTTGGAAGTGCACTCCCATGCTCATGGCCAAATTATGATCGGCGGATTGAGTAATGATTGGACTGATTCTTCTTCTGATGAATGTGATTTTAATGGACATGCTCTGTTGGATGAGAAGAGTGACAAATTCCGATCGTCAATGGACCGTCACAAGAAAAGGGATGTTGAAGCTCTTTTAGCTTTTAAAAGAGACATCAAATCGGATCCATATGGAAAGCTATCCAACTGGATAATAAAAGGTTATAGGAGACGATTTGACAATAGGAAAAGTTATTATACTCATGAAGATAGTGTTGGCTTGTCAAATAGTGATGAAGGAGAATCTGATCAAGATATTAAGCTTCTCATGGCATTTGAAAAAGACATTAATGAGTCTAAAGATAGTTTTATGGATGCTTTAGAAGAAAATGATTTCTTTGAATAAATCACTCAACTCAAAGTATGCTTGGAACAAAACAAAATAGCCATATAGACTCTAAAGAATCAACTCATATAAAAAGAGAAGCATAATGAGAAGTTAAAATGTGAAATAGTAAGCCTAAGAAAGGAAATTGAGAAATTAAAAACTCTAAATCTTAGATTTGCTAAAGGATCTAAAACCTTAGATGAAATTATCAAGGTTCAACACTCTCCTCTTCTGAGGACAAGTCTTGGATACGTTGGTGAATCCTCACAGATAGAAAAATCCTTAGCCACAACCAGAAGCTATCTAAATGCAGCAAAAGCTAGTCAGCAAAGCTTCAACACTCAACAAAAGAACAAAGAAAATTCACTGGTAAATCATGTTCGTTCCAATTCAAGGATGAATAATAATAGAAGCATCATTCAAAAATTAAACAAATGTAGAAGGTTCTATGATCATAGAAATTTATTTTTTAATGGAAATTTTTTCTAATATCATTATTTTGGTCACAAAGCTGCTCAATGTGTTGCATACAAAACCATCATGACTAGAGAAGCAAGAAAACAAATAAATGAGACAGGAATAAAGAATAATACTTATAACAATTTCTCTCCTCTTAAAGATGAAGTTGAATCTTCGGTTTGCAATAAATTTGGACTTGAGGAATCTAAATGTGAGAGAAAAATACAGCCAAAATAAAAAATATCCTCAAATTCTAAGGTTTGGAAAAAAGAGGACTTACAATTTGAAAGCTGCGACATAGCTTTATTTGCAGAAGGAGAAGAAAATCAATGGTACATTGATAGTGGATATTCGAAATGCATGATAGGTGATAAAGATAACTCATTTCATACAATGCGTTAGAAAAAGAAAAGAATGTCACTTTTGGAAATGACTCTCCTGCTGTCATTAAGCGTAAAGGATATATTTTTCTAAAAGAAAAGGTTAAAGTTGATAATGTTTTGTATGTTTATGGATTAAATCATAACTTATTGAGTGTTAGTCAAATGTGCAACCAAGGAAATGAAGTAGTATTTCGATCAAAATAATGTGTGGTTCATGAACTTGACACGGGAAATACCATAATAAAAGGAATAATAACACAAAGCAGTCTATATATATTTTCAAGTGGCCAAGAACAATGTTATCTAGGAAAAGCTGCAGGAAACTGGTTATGGCACAGAAGGTTGGGACATTTGAGCTTCTCTCAAATAAGAAAATCAATCAAGCTCAAATCTTTTCATGATCTACCCAACATCACCCTACTAGAAAGTACCATATGTAAGTCATGTCAATTCTGTAAACAAACTAGAGTTCAATTTCATGCCAAAGAAGGATCAACAAGTAAGCCTGTTGAACTTATACATATTGATTTGCATGGTACTATAAAGAAAAAGTCATCTCTTGGAGAAAAATATTATATCTTATTCATTGATCACTTTTCTAGAATGTGTTGGATCGGTTTATTGAAACAAAAAGATGAAGCATTTGATAAATTTAAGGTCTTCAAAGGATTAGTTGAAAATGAATTAAATCTAAAAATCAAATGTCTCAGATCTAACCGAGGAGGAGAATACATATTAGATAAATTCTTCGATTTCAATGAACAATATGGTATAAAAAGACAATTTTTTGTAGCTGGAACTCCTCAACAAAATGGCGTGGTAGAAAGAATAAATAGAACAGTTCAACAAATGGCTTGTGCTATGCTTGATGAGTCTAGAACTCCTGACACCTTTTTGGGTGAAGCTACATATACCACAATAAATATTCTCAACAAGGCCCATGTTCATCTAAATAGTGATAAAAATCCTTATGAACTCTGGTACGGTAATACTCCCACTGTGAAACACTTATAGTTTTTGGAAGCAAATGTTTCATCAAAAATAATGATGAAAAAATCAGTAAGTTTGAAGCTAGATCAGATGAAGGAATACTTATTGGTTACTCTTATATAAGTAAAGGATAAAAATGCTACGATAAGAGACTCTGAAAATTTGTTGAATATATTGATGTTGTGATTGATGAAGCACGCTCAAATCCCAAAAAGGAAATAGAAACAAAAGAGGATGACGATGATCATGATGAATTATTTCCCACAACAAATCATAATGATATATACGAATTAAATAATGAAGCATCAAAAGAAGACATGTCAGATAAAGAAAAATGCTCCATCCAGGTATGTTCAAAAGAATCATCTAGAATCTCAAATTTTGGGAGAAAATGAATCTGGGGTACAAAAAAGAAGAACTCTTGGGGGATATATTAGTTATATAGAACTATTATCCACCATTGATCCACAAAATGTAAATCAATATAGTAAAGATCAATGTTGGATTAAGGCCATGAATGAAGAACTGGATCAAATTGAAAAGAATAATACTTGGGAATTGGTTCTAAGGCCTCATGCTAAAAATGTTATTGGGACAAAATGGATCTTCAAAAATAAGTTAAATGAAAATGGAGATGTAATTAGAAGCAAATATATACTTGTTTGTAAAGGTTATTCTCAGCAAGAAGGGATAGAATTTGAAGAAAAATTTGCACCAGTAGCCAGACTTGAAGTCATAAGAATGTTTCTTGCATTTTCAAGTTTTCAGCGTTTCAAAGTTTATCAAATGGATGTAGAATCTACTTTCCTTAATGGAGACTTGGAAGAATAAGTATATATAGAACAACCAAAAGGATTCATTATGGGGAATGATGAAAAACTTGTTTGCAAACTCAAAAAGGCTCTATATAAGCTAAAAAAATATCCATGGGCATGGTACTATCATCTCGAATAATATCTTCAACAACAAGTCTTCAAAAAAGGATTTGCAGACAGTAACCTGTACACAAAAATTGAGGATGAAAAACTGCTAATTATTATTGTTTATGTTGATGACATCATTTTTGGGAGTAATGAAGAATCCATGAGTAAAAAATTTTCTTTTGTTATGTAGTAGGAATTTGAAATGTCTTTACTTGGGGAGCTATTGAGGCCTCGAAAATCGGGTCTACAACATGGGGGATGACCACCCGGTCCAGACCTTGAAGCAACTCCTTTTCCGTTTGGAATGGTGGTTCCGACTGGTTCAACTAGGTCCAGTTACCTTCTCTCAATCTCCAATGGCTTTGAAATATGACTTTCATTCACCAATGGAAAAGAGACATCAGATCAACCTTCTTGCTGATCAGGCAAGAAAGTGATCCTTAAGCTGATTTAGGGCTCAGCCAATCCACTACTAAAGTTTGCCTCTTTGGAAAGAGGACTTAAAAGAATGTAGAAATTAATCTAAATGCAAACTTATTCTAAGATGCAAGCAAAATGAACTATCTTAATCCTATCTCAATTAGGCATATATAAATCTAACCCAACCAAGAGCAGGTATTTAAAATATTGAGATTGAAATATGTCTTGTTTATAATGAATATCATGTTAATGAAATAGTTCAATTAACTGACATTATGGATAGAAAAACACATCCTATTGAGACCTTTTAATTGAAATAATCAATCAACAACACTCAGGAAGAAATTCTCAGAACGATCTTAATCATTTAATCAGTAACTTGAATTATTAAACAATAATATGCGGAAGAAATTCACAACATATCACTATTTATTAATCCAATACTAAAAGACAGATTTATGAGTAAATAGTTACTCATAAATCATAATTCAACCCATAAGAGCAGAGATAAATAACAACATAAAATAGAAGCAAACTACTCATACCGACAAAAATGCACAAATATGTAAGTAAATTGACACCATTCCTGTTATCATAAAGTAAAACTAGTATTTAAAATAATAGTGTTCGAAATACCAATTTATTGAATCCATTTCTCCAGCTCCGGTCTCTAATAGTATTTTATAATGCATAAGCTTTTGCTTTCAAAAGCAAAGCTACAATAATGCAAACTCCGTTCATTATACATAACTCAAGATGTAAAAGAAAAACCTCAATAATCTCCAGATCTGAGATTCCACTCCTCCCACCTACAACTTTAAATCCCTATTACAAAAATGCTTTTGGAATTCCAGAATTGCAGAGGAGAGCAGCGCCTATTACATTCTGCAATCTGCTATTTATAATATTTGCAAAGGAATTCTTGAGAGGAAAGTTTGTTGAAGAGAAATCTGCCCAATCCAATTTTATTTGCTTAAAAATCCCAATATTTTAATTGCTGGAGCATTCTCATTGATTAAGATTTTTTTCTTCATATCTCTTATACTGTTTTCCTGCAAAAAAGAAATCAAAATAAATTAAGATGCAACAATAAAATCAAAATACCATTTCTGGCATTAAAATAAACCCAATCAAATTTAATTTAAATAAATAATTGAAAATAAAATATAAGCTCTCTATTGATGCCTGGGATGGTTTAATTGGCCAAGGATATTATTGATGAATGAATCTGCAATTAGAAGAGGCTTGGACAAATGAAAATGCAGAAAATAAATCAGAAAATTGATTTTGTTTTATAAATTCGGAGCTTGATCTTCTGCATGATTTTTGACCCAATTAAGGACCAAATCTATTAGTGGAACTTCCTCAGAAATGTTCTCCTTGATTTTATCTTTCTAATGAGCCGTCCTGGGCCTCATTTGGCCAAGTAAAACTCATTCTATGAGATTCCAAAGTTGATGAGTCAAATCTGGCATAAATCTGGAAATTCGGTTGTTGAGCTAAAAATCATAATTTTTAATTAAAAATCTAATCCTAAATTAGATTCTAATTATCTAATAATTAATTCTAAATTATTTGTTAGTTATAAACTAAACTAATTAATTAATTCTAATTAATTATCATCTAATTTAGAAATTAATTAAGTTACAAAATTAAATTAATATACAAATGATTTGAAAAAGTTAATTTAAATATAATTAATATTATAATTCAAATTATATTAAAATTATAATAAATATTATAATTATAATATAATTATTATAATATAAAAATATATTAATTAATTTACAAACCATTGGAATCAATCCTCACCCATTAATTTATAACACAAACCATTGAAATCAATCCACATTTATTATCCATTAAACAAACCATTGAAATCAATCCACACTTTATTAATTCATCCATGTGAGTTTGTGGAGGGGTATGGTGAGTGGAGTGTGAGGTTAGGGTGACATGAGGGTGAATGAGGTGGAGGTACGGGAGGCATAAGGGATTAAAAAAAAAAAAAAACTTTATATTAAAAAACTTTTAACACATCGCATATCACAAGAACCTTGGATCGGGGTTTTTCAAATATGCATGTTCTAAAAATTGCGATGGATCCGAAATTGCGATATTGCGATATTGAGATATGCGATGGATCCGATGATGTAATTTTTTATTATTTTTATTTTTTTATATTTTATTTATTTTTTATATTAAGTTTTTCTAAACTACAGCTACTCTGAAAATAAATAAAAAGAATAAAAATAACATTTTTAACCCAGACTAGAAAAATGATGGGATTTCAAAGGAGTACCATTTTTAAACCAGTTGACCAAATAAGGCGAAACAAACGTCAATGGGAAGCTTATAAAAAATCAATTTTAACAAAGCAATTGAAACAAGAATCCAAAGAAAATGAAAAATTAACAAAAGCGTAGGATAATCAACTAAAATAACAATCCTAAAAGGTGCTTAGCAAAAATTTTTATAAAAAGGGTTCCCATTATTTGAAGTGAAGACATCAATAATGAGGGGTTGTGTTTTTACCACAACAATGGCGACACACGGGAGAAGAACCAGTTATCTCTGTTTAATATGAATGAGATTTTCCTAAAATCAAAGTAAAACTAATTAAAGAAGAGAGAATTATGCTTGAAATGCTTGACAAGGTTCATTAGTCTGAATAAAAGCAAGAATCATCTAACTGTAATTTTTCTTAAAATTCCTCATAAATTAAAATATTTCAAAACTCTATATCAGTCCTTAATTAGTTGTAGAGATAAAGTAGGGGTCACTTTACAGCTTAGCTTTTAAAATATACTCATTTGTCACAAGTAGAGCCACTGTTGCCAGCAAACATCTATAGTCTCGACAGGGTTACCTTTTAATCACCAATGATTCAGAATCCCATCTCTTTAAGAATTATTGACCTAGAGATAAATCCATTTATATTATTATTATTATTATAAAATCTTAAAAGTCATTGTCCTGGTTTGGTGGCCAGATAGTTGACAATGCCATTCACTGGTTATAATTGGACTGAACAAGCTGGCTCGTGATGAGACCCCTTGTCTTATAATTGTTTGCAATCATAAGCCATTACCCTGGTTTGTTTAGCAGTGTTGGTAATGTCACCCTATTTTTCCCCTATGATCATGGTAAGCAGGCTCATGATGAGACCTCTTATCTTTTAAGTTTAAATATATCTCTGGATTATACTCTAGAAAAATAAGACTCTTTAGGACAGGGAGAATCATTGACTCCTTAAGAGTTAAGAATGACAATTTTAGAGTTAAAAGGTGCTTTGCTGTAAAGTGTCTTTACTTGGTTAAAAATAACTTTTCTTCACTGATAATAGAACTTTGAAAGATCTTAATAAAATATTGAAATCTCAAAATGATTACAATTTTGATGAAATAGAAATTTCTCCAGATTTTATGATATTTTGTCAACTTCTCTAAATTGGTAATCTCTTTCTTAAGTATGTTTACCTTTATAATAATAAAATCAAACTTTACTTAAGAGATTTAAGAAAAAGCTAATAGGTGACTATTAACAATTTTTTCTCCATGTATGCTGACCATTGTTAGGTAACAAGAAGGCTTTCCATATAAATCATGACAAAGTTACCAAAATCAAAACTGAAAACCAAAGGAAAAAGAATTCTTATGCTAAAATGAGAAAGAAATCAACAAAAATAAAAATAAAGAATTTTTTTTTTTAAAATGGAAAGGAAAATCCAAGTCTCGCAAGATAAACTCAAACAAGAATGTTTATACCAATGTCTCAACAATATGAAGAAAGAAATAATCGTGTAATCAATCCTTCTTATGTCGAGATTTAGAAAAATCATACCTTGCAGGGTTGTAAGTGTTTTAGGCTTTTTAGATAGCAGTGACAATAAAATTCAGCCACAATGAAAACTTTCTATTTGATATCAATCTTCTTGTTTCAAAGCATCATCTTAATCATTTTCTAATAAAAAAGAATACTTAAAGAAACATATTAAAGGTTCAGAAATTTCCTAGCGTAGCTGTTTCAATGAAGATTATTGCTTCTTATTGAAATAAAGCCAAGATAAGAGTATGGACTTCGAAAATATGATCTGGCGGAGGATTGGAAGCTTTTATGAAGAGCTGCAAAACAAATTTATATATCAGAAAACTGAAAATTAAAGTAATGAAATGGAAATTAATGAAAGTGGGTACATAAATCTTACCATTGGATAATTGCTTTTGATCTTACCTGAAAGGTATCAGTTTCTCCAAACTCGTTGACTTCTTATTTTAATTAACATTAAAAACTTGAAGAAGTCAAACTAACCAAAATCCTATAACCCAAAATCATTATTTATTTTATCTAAACTAAAGCAAGCAGTAAAATGTAAAAATGGAATGCTTAATGCTCAAGGGAATTGAAATTAAAAGAAATGCATCAGAAATGAGAATGCGAATTTGCAGTAACGAATGTTTCTCAAAATATTATAAGTTTCATATAAACTCCATGATTTTATAAATTGTCTAGAATCAAGACCACATCCAAGATAATAAAATTTAAATATGAAGATAGAGAGGACCTGAATTTCTTTTTTAATTATGGAATTATATATTTAAAACTAAAATATATGAGAAATCGGAATGTTTTGAATATGCTGCAAATTTATCATTAACAACTTTCTTACCATAGTGGTTACCCAAGCTTGCTTTTTTAAAATAACACATCGCCTTATCAAATGATTCGCATTGCATGTAGAGGCATGCGTTGGAGGCTATCACATCAGAGATTGCGAATGGAAAATTGCCGATATGAAAACATGCGTTGAAAAGATGTGCGATGTGATGGAGTGATCGCATCATTGAAGAAATATTATATCGGGGATCGGGGAATATTTACATTGTGCTTCCCACATCGCACAATGCACATCGCAGATTTTGAATTGTAATGTGAGAATAAAATAAAAATGCGATGAAGCGATTGCAATATCGGCGATTTCTAATCGGCGATTGGTGAATGTTTGGTACCTGATGTAATACAATATGATTCTTGCGATGCCGATATGCGATGAATGACGTGGTTAACTGGCGATCGCGATCAGCAAACTTAAGCACATGATATAACAATTCTCGATATGCCGATATGCAATGAAGAGTGGACCCAATAACTTTATGATGAAAATTTAATAACATATCGGATCTGAGACATCGACCCTTTTAAAGTTATGCTCCTCCCATTATTTGCGATTGAATGGACGCGATATTTTATAAACTTGATTTGAATTTCATATCGGGTTCGGACTTATGTGGTTGTCACAATATTGGTAAAGACAATTCACGATAATGGAAGTATACTTCAACTGCAAACCTTCAATATGCGAAATGCGATATGGCATATGAGTGAGGTAACACATCGGAGATCTTTTATAAAACAATTTGTTATCAAAAATGCTGAGAGCTACTTCCGATGAAATCTTATGATATTGTTTTTAATTTCGATTGGGTTTCCCAAATGAATAGAAACAGAGTTAAAGAATGCTCAAATTCTAATGAATCTCAAATAAAATTTCCTTGAACCTGTTGCCAATTTGAACTGGGTTTGCTACTTACTTCAAGTTTTGAAAACAAATGAAAACTTGCAATTAAAACAGAAAAAAAAGAATAAAAAATAAACTAAAGAAAAGATAAACTAATAATAGATGAAAATGAACTTGTAAATGCATACATGGAAGGAAATTGTCTGTAGATTTTACCTCATGAATCTTCAAATTCTTCCTTTGATTTATCAAAATTCTGACTTTGTTCAAAATCATCTCATTATTTATTCTAAATTGGAGTGAACAATCAGACTAAATAAAATATGTTTATTCGTGTTCAGGAAATATAAAATTTACCAGAAATAAATATGAAAATAGTCTTCCCTTTTGAATTGAAACAAAAATTTATTACCTCTGCTCATTCCAAATTAACTTGAGAAAAATCTGTATTATTATAGTGATTGTTCAATAATGCCTTTAGTAAATAAATATGATGCGTATTACAACATCAGATAATAAACTAAAGGTTCCAATGAGATAAAGCCACTAATTGTGGAAAAATATCAAAACAGATTTGAATGTGTGCACACAGCAAAATGAACATCCTAAAGGTCAGCTTAGCAAATTTCGAGGAAGATAGTATGAACTTCATATGATTACCATGAAAGGTTACACTGACTAATAATGATTGAGTCAGAATTAAGTTTATCATATACAGTCATACATTTCATGGGATAGATGCCAAATGCAACCTCAATTGAATTTAATCAAGACATCATTCAAAATAGATAGCGTAGAGGTATTGCTGTAAGAAATTTCAAAAGGAAAGCAAGGATTAAAATTTCTGATTGGGAGAAAATGTTTTCACTGAACATGTATGAAAATGGCTAATTGCTTTGTTTTATTTTTAATCTACAGAACTGTTGAAAACAAATTAACTACATTAACTCTACTCCTATTCTAACCATATACTTGAAAAAAGACTAGGTATAGTCATATTTCCAGTGTAACCATTTTCTTATTTTAATCCCCGCATGTATGTACAATTCAAATGTTAGTAATAAAAATAGAAATCTAATTGAACTAAGAAAATTAAACCTGAAATCAAAATGTACAACTATTGTTAGAAGCTTATCTAAAATCTCCTTCTCGTGAAATTTTCTTTCCAATTGAATACCAATTGGATCATAGAAATCTGGATGGATTTCTATTAAGGATTGAGAAATGTTCAAAGGAAGAGATAACAAGCTAGATTGTGGATATGAACTTTTAGATTCAAAGGCCTGGAAGAAACTGTTAATGTTATGTGTAAATGTTAAGCTATTGACAATCTTCCATGAAGAAAAAATTTCCAAATATTTTTCAAATGAATCAATGAAAAATGGATGGAAATCTTTCAAATGAAATGGAAAATTATTAATTAAATTGGATTGCTGGCAGACTTCTAAAAATACATTCTCTTGTTGATATTGCCTTTGAGAAGATAGAAGCTTTTGATAAAACATTAGCATTGATTGAAATTGAAATTGAAATAGCTTTTGATGCTTTTGATTATAATATAAAACTTCAATTTTCCAACAGGGCAATGTATCAATTGAATGTTTGATAATAAAGTACTCAATATGCCAGCGTAATGTATCAAAAATCTGAAAAATAAAATCTAAAAATAAATCTGATTTAATACAAAATAAGTGAGGAAACAAAAATAAAATGAAATCACTATTTGTACAACTAATGTTACAACACAATTGGGATCGTTTTGAAATAATTTTTTTTTCACAAGGATTGGCCAGAATTATGGAATTTGAGTAATTTCGAATTCCAACTTGTGAATTAGAAAGAGATTTATGATTATGAACATGAATGAAAGCTTGATCATGATATGAATCATAAATTGGAATATTTTCTCGAATAGTGAAATCTTGAAGACGTTTATCTGCTTTAGAGTGAGGATTAGTTGGAATAATTTCTAAATTGAAATGTTCCTCATTCCCAGATGTTATTTGAATTTTCTTATGAGAATTCTCTTGAGAAAAATAGAAATCAACATCTTCTGTGTCAGAGTAATTATCATAAATGACTTCACAAGATTCTTTAGAATTCCCTTCAATCTCATCCAATATATCCAAACAAGGAGGAACAAGAATTTCATGTTCATTAATGGCAAAAGAATGATCATTAATTGCTTCTCTATCTTGATAAAAATTTAATGGTAATTTATTTATATCAGCCTCTGTATTTTCTGAAATATTATTAACACCAAGAGGGGAAAAATTACCATCATTAAAAATATCAGGATAAAGGGAAAAATGTGAATCTGAAATAATACATTTAAAAATGTTTATTTTTGAGAATTCTTGTACATTATGCTCATTGTAAATTTTAGATTCTAAATCATTCCTTTGCGTACTCATGTTTTTTTGAAGAAGATTGCTTTGCTGTTCTGATTTCAGCATTTGCTCATCATGAAAAGATTCAGAAATTTGTACAGCAGTTTGCATGTTATTATTTACTTTGATTGTTGCTTGCACTTGCTGATTTGCAATCTGATTTTCTGAATTTAATGCAGAGAAACTTTCAGATTCCAATGCAGGTCTTTCTCCAAAATTGCTGTTGTTTTCTTGCATTTGATTAGAAATATTTTCCAAGCTTTGTGAAACCTCTTCATCACAATTTATTTGCACACCCAAATTGGAATTCTCATTTATGTTAGAAGGGGGTGGAACAAAGCTTGAACTAATTTCATATGGATCGGGACTAGGGGGAAGAGAATAATTATGTTCAAACCAATCTAGTGATTCTTCTTTCATAGGTTCATCTTTGACATTAAATTTTAAACAATTCAAATGAAATTGAATATTAAAATATCTAACAGATTCATTTTCTTTCCGTAGATATTCAATTTCATCATATACCTGATCATAATCATAGCGGTCAAATTTACAAACGAAAATTGTAACAAATTGATCCCAGCTGTGAATTGAGGCAACCGGAAGAGTTCTACACCAGTTTCTGGCTTTTGCCGCAAATGTGAGAGTAAAAATTCTGCATAAGATACCTTCATCAATTCCTTGAAAATCATAATTTGAAACATTTTGAATAAATTGAAGGACATGATTAAAAGCAGAAGAATTTCTCTCACCATTAAACTTTACCTGAGACAAGAGTCTTACCACTTCGGGTGGAGT
This sequence comes from Pinus albicaulis, assembly GCA_034641835.2. Taxonomy (NCBI): domain Eukaryota; kingdom Viridiplantae; phylum Streptophyta; class Pinopsida; order Pinales; family Pinaceae; genus Pinus; species Pinus albicaulis. Next base: position 1,119,265,387 of record CM076572.1, read on the forward strand.
ATTAGAAGATGCACATCCATGGATACAACTCCAAATTGGAAGCTTAAGAGGAGCCATCGTGATTAAATAAAATGTTAAAATTGAAAAGACTTCCAACAGACAACAAGTTTCAGGTCCTTCTTCTAGCGCCAAAATGTTGAGGCCTCAAAAATCAGGTCTACAACATGGGGGATGACCACCCGGTCTAGACCTTAAAGCAGCTCCTTTTCCATTTGGAATGGTGGTTCTGACTGGTTCAACTAGGTCCAGTTACCTTCTCTCAATCTCCAATGGCTTTGAAATATGACTTTCATTCACCAATGGAAAAGAGACATTAGATCAACCTTCTTGCTGATCAGGCAAGAAAGTGATCCTTAAGCTGATTTAGGGCTCAGCCAATCCACTACTAAAGTTTGCCTCTTTGGGAAGAGGACTTAAAAGAATGTAGAAATTAATCTAAATGCAAACTTATTCTAAGATGCAAGCAAAATAAACTATCTTAATCCTATCTTAATTAGGCAGATATAGATCTAACCCAACCAAGAGCAGGTATTTATAATATTGAGATTGAAATATGTCTTGTTTATAATGAATATCAAGTTAATGAAATAGTTCAATTAACTGACATTATGGATAGCAAAACATATCCTATTGAGACCTTTTAACTGAAATAATTAATCAACAACACTCAGGAAGAAGTTCTCAGAATGACCTTGATCATTTAATCAGTAACTTGAATTATTAAACAATAATATGCGGAAGAAGTTCACAACATATCACTATTTATTCATCCAATATTAAAAGACAGATTTATGAGTAAATAGTTACCCAGAAATCAGAATTCAGCCCATAAGAGCAGAGATAAACAACAACATAAAATAGAAGCAAATTACTCATACCGACAAAAGTGCACAAATATGTAAGTAAATTGACACCATTCCTGTTATCATAAAATAAAACCAGCATTTAAAATAATAGTATTTGAAATACCAATTTATTGAATCCATTTCTCCAGCTCCGGTCTCTAATAGTCCTTTACAATGCCTAATCTTCTGCTTTTAAAATCAGAGCTACAATAGTGCAAACTCTGTTCATTATACATAACTCAGGATGTAAAAGAAAAACCTCAATAATCCCCAGATCTGAGATTCCACTCCTCCCACCTACAACTCTAAATCCCTATTACAAAAGTGCTTTTAGAATTCCAGAATTGCAAAGGAGAGCAGCCTCTATTCCATTCTGCAATCTGTGATTTATAATATTTGCAAAGGAATTCTTGAGATAAAAGTTTGTTGAAGAAAATCTGCCCAATCACTTTTATTTGCTCAAAAATTCCAATCTTTTAATTGCTGGAGCATTCTCATTGATTAAGATCTTTTCTTCATATCTCTTCTACTGTTTTCCTGCAAAAAGAAATCAAAATAAATTAAGATGCAATCAATAAGAACAAAATATCATTTCTGGCATTTAAAACAAATCCAATCAAATTCTATTTAAATAAATAATTGAAAATAAAATATAAGCTCTCTATTGATGCCTGGGATGGTTTAATTGGCCAAGGATATCATTGATGAGCGAATCTACAATTAGAAGAGGCTTGGACAAATGAAAATGCAGAAAATAAATCAGAAAAATTGATTTTACTTTAGAAATTCAGAGCTTGATTTTCTGCATGATTTTTGACCCAATTAATAACCAAATCTATTAGTGGAACCTCCTCAGAAATGTTCTCCTTGATTTTATCTTTCCAATGAGCCGTCCTGGGCCTCATTTGGCCAAGTAAAACTCATTCTATGAGCTTCCAAAGTTGATGAGTCAAATCTGGCATAATTCTGGAAATTCTGTTGCTGGGCTAAAAATCAGAATTTTTAATTAGAAATTTAATCCTAAATTAGATTCTAATTATCTAATAATTAATTCTAAATTAATTATTAACTAACTAATATATACAATTAATTCTAATTAATTATCATCTAATTTAGAAATTAATTAAGTTACAAAATTAAATTAATATACAAATAATTTGAAAAAGTTAATTTAAATATAATTAATATTATAATTCAAATTATATTAAAATTATAATAAATATTATAATTATAATATAATTATTATAATATAAAAATATATTAATTAATTTACAAACCATTGGAATCAATCCTCACCCATTAATTTATAACACAAACCATTGAAATCAATCCACATTTATTATCCATTAAACAAACCATTGAAATTAATTTACACTTTATTAATTCATCCATGTGAGTTTGTGGAGGGGTATGGTGAGTGGAGTGTGAGGTGAGGGTGACATGAGGGTGAATGAGGTGGAGGTACAGGAGGCATAAGGGATGAAACAATAAAAAAAAAAAAATTATATTAAAAAACTTTTAAAACATCGCATATCGCAAGAACCTTGGATCGGGTTTTTTCAAATATGCATGTTCTAAAAATTGCGATGGATCCGAAATTGTGATATTGCGATATGCGATGGATCCGAAATTGCGATATTGCGATATGCGATGGATCCGATGATGTAAATTTTTTTATTTTTTTATTTTTTTATATTTTAATATTAAGTTTTTCTAAACTACAACTACTCTGAAAATAAATAAAAAGAATAAAAATAGCATTTTTAACCTAGACTAGAAAAATGATGGGATTTCAAAGGAGTACCAATTTTAAACTAGTTGACCAAATAAGGCGAAACAAGCGTCAATGGGAAGCTTATAAAAAATCAATTTTAATAAAGCAATTGAAACAAGAATCCAAAGAAAATGAAAAATTAACAAAAGCGTAGCATAATCAACTAAAATAACAATCCTAAAAGGTGTTTAGCCAAAATTTTTATAAAAAGGGTCCCCATTATTTGAAGTGAAGACATCAATAATGGGGGGTTATGTTTTCACCACAATAGGAGCTAACATATTTTCTTGGTTTACAAGTGTAACAAGAAAAATATGACATCTTTCTCTCACAAAAAAATATCTCAAGCAGATTCTGAAGAAGTATGGGATGGAATACTAGAACCGGTGTGTAATTCAATGAGGACCGAAAGTAGCCTTAGTTCTCATGATGATTCTCCCATGGTAAACCAACCAGAGTACAAATCTATGGTCGGGAGTATGATTTATCTAATAAGGACTAGACCATATATCATGCATGCAGTTGGGATTGTTGGACGTTTCCAAGCCAATCCAAAGGAATCACATTTTCAGGAAGTAAAAAGAATATTCAAATAACTCCAAGGAACTCAAGACTTTGGTCTATGGTATCCCAAAAATTTTGATCTTACCCTTCATTCTTACACAGATGAAGATTGGGATGGAAATGTTGATGACTGGTAAAGCACTAGTGGAGGTGAATTTTATATGGGGCTCCGATTAGTATCATGGTTCAGCAAGAAATAAAGTTCCATTGCTCTATCTACAGTAGAATAAAATTATGTGACTGGTGCATCATGTTTCACACAACTTCTCTGAATGATACAAACATTACAAGATATCCAAATTAAATGTTGGAGAGGGATATAATAACAGAGTTGGAGAGATAGAGAGAGAGAGAGAGAGAGAGAGAGAGAGAGAGGAAGGAAGAGAGAGGATGTGAGAGAGTGGAGATAGGGAGGGAAAGATATATGGAGTTGGAGGGGGAGAGAGATGGAGGTAAGAAGAAAGACATAGAGAGAAAGGGAGTGATAAGGAAGATGGAGAGAAAGGTAGAGAGGACAACAAGAGGAAAGAGAGATAGAAGGTGGGGAGAGGGAGAGAATGGGAAGATATAGATATAGATGGAAGTGGAAGAGAGGGAAGAAGATAGATATGGAGAGAGGGAGGGAGGGACATAGAGATTCATAGATATGGTGTGGGAGAGTGTGTGTTTTTGGGCAGGGGGGCGCGGTTGAGATAAAGAGACAAACAAGGAGAGATGGAGAGAGATATAAATATATATGGAGGGGGTTTAGGGAAGAATATTTCTTGCAGTAGATGCATTGATTTTAGTGTAGATGGTGATTTATAATCCTATTTGATTGCTTGAACTAGATGCATTGATTTCAATGTAGATGGTGATTTCTAATCCTATTGGATTGCTTGCACTAGATGCATTGATTTCAGTGTAGATGGTGATTTCTAATCCTATTTTATTGTTTGCACTAGATCCATTGATTTTAGTGTAGGTATTGATTTCTAATGATATTTGATTGCTTGCACTAGATGCATTGATTTCAATGCAGATGATTTCTAATCCTATTTGATTACTTACCCTAAATGCATTGATTTTAGTGTAGATGGTAATTTCTAATCCTATTTGATTAATTGCATTAGCTGCATTGATTTCAATGTAGATGTTCATTTCTAATTATAATTCAGATTCCTTACACTAGATGCATTGATTTCAGTGTAAATGATTCTAATCCTATTTTATTGCTTAAAACATTAAATAATGTCATTCTAAGTGAATCTAAAAAATCCAAACTTACCTCTTTCAACCAATATTATTGTCTCATTAACACATTAACATTTATTTAAAAATTCAAAGAGAGAAAGTTATTATAATAAGTAAAATAAAATAAATGTTAGAAAGCATTTTGTTTTGAATAAAACAAATAAAGACACATCACTACTTAATTCTTATCATGCTTTTTCAGAAGGTGATGAGCTGCATATACATGCTAATCCATCCATTTATCATATTAAACTATAGTTTTATGGTAAAAGATTGTTTATTTTTTTGTTTATTATGTGGTTTGAGTTCAGTAGTACATCAGGGTTGATTTGTGGTTAAGAAATCATGACCCAGGAGTATCTAAGCTGTCAAAGTCACCCTGGGCCACAATGGTACTAAGCTAACTGAGTTTAACTTGTCTCCTCCCCCACACTAGCACTAAGCTAACTTGGTTTAACTTGTCTCCTCCCTCCTGCGTTAGTGCAATTTAATCCTGTATAGTTGTTTTAACAAAGCCTATCCTCAATCAAATATGCTAAAAAAACTTAACTAAAAAATTATTATTATAAAGTAAACATTATACGATTAGACATGATATAAAGTTGATATTATATGATTAAAAATGTTTTAGTGTCTGACACCCATTCGTCTTTCCCTAATTTTTCCACCTCACGAAAATAACGGAAGCGTACCATAATTTATACTTCCACTTATTCAAATGGCATGTTTTAATCAAATTTGTTAAATATCTATTTTTACCCACACACCATTGTTTTTTCACCCTTTATTCTATAATTTCCGTGTCTATCACTGCAAGATGACCATGATATTCCTTCACCTTTGCTTCTTGTGTTCTATGCGAAAATTTCGTCATATGTCGTTGCAAATACCACCACCCCAAGATCACCACGAAGCGTGTGCACATTTTTCACAACCCTTTTGTCTCCCCTTGGGCCTTCACTGTGTAGTTTCTATCAATTCTTTACCCACTCACACCCTCTATACGTTCAATTATTTATCCACTTCACTATGAGTACTTTCATCTGTTTCTTTCAACATAGTCATTTTTTTTCTCGCCTCTCCTCTCCTCTCCTACTCAATACGATAATTTATCTATCCCTTCCCTCCGTGTTATTGCTGGGGGCTTCATGGTGTGAGAGCCGCTCTCCTTATAAATATGTACATATATCTAACAACACAAATCACTCAACTTTGTAAGGCATTTTGAGTTTCTGAGACGGAGAAATGGATCATAAAGGCGTTGTTATCCTCATGCTACCCTACTTCCTGTTCATGGTGGCCACACTAATGGTAAGTGCAACAGCTGTTAATAACTTACTCTTGGAAGTGCACTCCCATGCTCATGGCCAAAATATGATCAACGAATTGAGTAATGATTGGACTGATTCTTCTTTTGATGAATTTTCTTTTAATGGACGTGCTTTGCTGGATGAGAAGAGTGACGAATTCCAATCGTCAATGGACCATCACAAGAAAAAGGGATGTTGAAGCTCTTCTGGCTTTTAAAAGACACATCAAATCATATCCATATGGAAATCTATCCATTTGGACAACAAAAGGTAATAGGAAACGATTTGACAATAGGAAAAGTTATTATACTCATGAATATAGTGATGACTTGTCAAATAGTGATGAAGGAAAATCTGATAAAGATCTTAAACTACTCATGGCATTTGAAAAAGACATTAATGAGTATAAAGATAATTTTATGGATGCTTTAGAAGAAAATGATTTCTTTGAAGAAATCACGCAACTCAAAGTATGCTTGGAAGAAAAAAAAATAGCCAAAGAGACTCTAAAGAATCAAATCATACAAAAAGAGAAGCATAATGAGAAGTTAGAATGTGAAATAGTAAGCCTAAGAGAGGAAATTGAAAATGTAAAAAATCTAAATCTTAGATTTTCTAAAGGATTTAAAACCTTAGATGAAATTATCAAGGTTCAATTCTCTCCTCTTCTAAATACAAGTCTTGGATACGTTGGTGAATCCTCATAGATAGAAAAATCCTTAGCCCCAACCAGAAGCTATCTAAATGCAGCAAAAGCCAGTCAGCAAAGCTTCAACACTTAGCAGAAGAACAAAGACAATTCACAGGTAAATCATGTTCATTCCAATTCAAGGATGAACAATAACAGAAGCATCAATCAAAAGGTAAACAAATGTAAAAGGTTCTATGATCATAGAAATTTATTTTTTAATGGACAATTTTTCTAATGTCATTATTTTGATCACATAGCTGCTTAATGTGTTGCATACAAAACCATCATGACTACAGAAGCAAGAAAACAAATAAATGAGATAGGAATAAAGAATAATACTTATAACAATTTCTCTCCTCTTAAAGATGAAGTTGAATGTTCGGATTGCAATAAATTTGGACATGAGGAATCTGAATGTAGGAGAAAACTACAGCCAAAATAAAAAATATCCACAAATTCTAAGGTTTGGAAAAAAGAGGACTTACAATTTGAAAGTTTCGACATAGCTTTATTTGCAGAAGGAGAAGAAAATCAATGGTACATTGATAGTGAATGTTCAAAACACATGACATGTGATAAAGATAACTCATTTCATACAATGCGTTAGAAAAAGAAAATAATGCCACTTTTGGAAATGACTCTCCTGCTGTCATTAAGGGTAAAGGGTCTATTTTTCTAAAAGAAAAGGTTAAAGTTGGTAATGTTATGTATGTTCATGGATTAAAGCATAACTTATTGAGTGTTAGTCAAATGTGCGACCAAGGAAATGAAGTAGTCTTCCAATCAAAAGAATGCGTGGTTCATGAACTTGACACAGTAAATACCATAATAAAAGGAACAACAACACCAAGCAATCTATATATATTTTCAGGTGGCCAAGAACAATGTTATCTAGGAAAAGCCGCAGGAAATTGGTTATGGCACAGAAGGTTGGGACATCTGAGCTTCTCTCAAATAAGAAAATCAAGCAAGCTCAAATCTGTTCGTGATCTACCCAACATCACCCTACTAGAAAGTACCATACGTAAGTCATGTCAATTTGGTAAGCAAACTAGAGTTCAGTTTCATGCCAAAGAAGAATAAAAAAGTAAGCATGTTGACATTATACATACTGATTTGTGTGGTCCTGTAAAGAAAAATTCATCTCTTGGAGAATAATATTATATCTTATTCATTGATGACATTTCTAGAATGTGTTGGATCGGTTTATTGAAACATAAAGATGAAGCATTTGATAAATTTAAGGTCTTCAAAGGATTAGTTGAAAATGAATTGGATCTAAAAATCAAATGTCTTAGATAGGCCCAAGAAGGAGAATACATTTCAGATGAATTCTTCGATTTCAATGAACAATATGGCATAAAAGACAATTTTCTGTAGCTGGAACTCCTCAAAAAAATGGCATGGCAGAAATAATGAATAGAATAGTTCAACAAATGGCTCGTGCTATGCTTGATGAGTTTGGAACTCCTGACACCTTTTTAGGTGAAGCTACATATACCGCAATAAATATTCTCAACAAGGCCCATGTTCATCTGAATAGTGATAAAAATCGTTATGAACTCTGATACGGTAATACTCCCACTATGAAACAATTTATAGTTTTTGGAAGCAAATGTTTCATAAAAAATAATGATGAAAAACTCAATAAGCTTGAAGCTAGAGCAGATGAAGGAATACTTATTGGTTACTCTTATATAAGTAAAGGATAGAAATGCTACAATGAGAGACTTTGAAAATTTGTTGAATGTATTGATGTTGTGATTGATGAAGCACGCACAACTCCCAAAAAGGAAATAACAACAAAATAGGATGATAATGATGATGAATTATTTCCCACATCAAATCATAATGATATATATGAATAAAATAATGAAGCATAAAAAGAAGACACGTTAGATAAAGAAAAATTCTCCATCCAGGTATGTTCAAAAGAATCATCCAGAATCTCAAATTTTGGGAGAAAAGGAATTTGGGGTACAAAAAAGAATAACTCTTGTGGGATATATTAGTTATATAGCACTATTTTCCACCATTGAGCCACAAAATGTAAATCAAGATAGTAAAGATGAATGTTGGATTAAGGCCATGAATGAAGAATTGGATCAAATTGAAAAGAATAATACTTGGGAATTGGTTCTAAGGCCTCATCATAAAAATGTTATTGGGACAAAATGGATCTTCAAAAATAAGTTAAATGAAAATGGAGATGTAATTAGAAACAAATCTAGGCTTGTTTGTAAAGTTTATTCTCAACAATAAGGTATAGAATTTGAAGAAACATTTGCACCAGTAGCCAGACTTGAAGTCATAAGAATGTTTCTTGCATTTTCAAGTTTTCAATGTTTCAAATTTTCTCAAATGGATGTAGAATCTACTTTCCTTAATGGAGACTTGAAAGAAGAAGTATATATAGAACAACCAGAAGGATTCATTCCGGGGAATGATGAAAACTTGTTTGCAAACTCAAAAAGGCTCTATATGGGCTAAAAAAATCTCCACGGGCATGGTACTATCATCTCAAATAATATCTTCAACAACAAATATTCACAAAAGGATTTGCAGACAATAACCTATACACAAAAATTGAAGATGAAAAAATGTTAATTATTGTTGTTTATGTTGATGACATCATTTTTTGGAGTAATGAAGAATCCATGAGTAAAAAAATTGCTTTTGTTATGTAATAGGAATTTGAAATGCCTTTACTTGGGGAGCTAACACATTTTCATGGTTTACAAGTGCAACAAGCAAAAGATGACATCTTTCTCTCACAAAAAAATATCTCAAGCAGATTCTGAAGAAGTATGGGATGGAATAATAGTACCGGCGTGTAATTCAATGAGGACCATAAGTAGTCTCAGTTCTCATGATGATTCTCCCATGGTATACCAACCAGAGTACAAATCTATTGTTGGGAGTATGATTTATCTAATAGGGACTAGATCATATATCATGCATGCAGTTGGGATTGTTGGGTGTTTCCAAGCCAATCCAAAGGAATCACATTTTTAGGCAGTAAAACGAATATTCAAATATCTCCAAGGAACTCAAGACTTTGGTCTATGGTATCCAAAAATTTTTGATCTTACCCTTCATTCTTACACAGATGAAGACTGGGATGGAAATTTTGATGACCGGGAAAGCACTAGTGGAGGTGAATTTTATATGGGGCTCCGATTAGTATCATGGTTCAACAAGAAATAAAGTTCCATTGCTCTATCTACAGTAGAAGAAAAATATGTGATTGGTGCATCATGTTGCACACAACTTCTCTGAATGATGCAAACATTACAAGCTATCCAAATTAAATGTTATCACTCATCTCCATCCTATGTGATAAAACAAGTGTTATTAGTATCTCAAAAAATCATGTTATGCACCCCAAAACCAAGAATATTCCTATTAAGTATCACTTTTTACGAGAACAAGTGCTTAAGAAAAAGATTAAATTGGAGTATGTTCCCTCCAAAGAACAAGTTGCTGACATATTTACTAAACCTCTTCCTAGAGAAGCATTTGAATATGACGCACGCAGGGCCTGCAAACCCTAGAATCTTTCTCCATTCTATGCATATACAAATGCATCATCATAACCGCCCAATAAAGCTTCAATCTAGGACAATTTTCACCCACTGGCAATCTCAACTATTATGCGGAAGCTTATCTTTCAATTCACAAGTTATCATTTGAATGCGGAAACTATCTTCAGCATATGGTTCAAAAATCAAATCAAGCAAACTCCCTTTTCAAGGTTTCAAATAGCATTAAAATTCCTTATAAAAAGTCTCATACAGACTTTAACCAACCATCAATTTCATTCTAGTTTCCGACCCAAGCTCACTTATATAATTCAAACCCCAATGTTTTTCATTTAATTACGCGCTGAATTCTCATATGTTTGACCATTGACTTTAAACATATTTGATTCAAATCTCAAACATCCAACTGGCTTACGAGGGTTTCATATGTGTTAGTCCATGTGGAAATCTCAATCTAAAACTTTCCCTTAAACTCAAAGCACTGCTCATCGACCTTTCCAACGTAACTCTGCTTATATAATTAAACTGCGCAATTAACATCTCAGAACATTCAACCACAGGTTTCCTTACCTCACGAAGTCTTCATTTCATTTCAGCATTTGTTCCCAACTTTCACATATGATTTTTAATACAGATTTTCAAACAAATTCTATAAACAAAGGCGCCCATGTGTTAAGACTGAATCTGGCAGTCATATATCATTTTCATGCATTATAACTTCATGAAAACACCATCATATCTTACCCGTTCGAATTCCTGCAATAATCTCTGGACCACGCCTTCAGATTCTGGATCTCACTAGCAATCGAACCCTTCGATTCATGAGAGTTATCTTATTTCAAAAGACTGTTATTATTCCGTCAAAATAAAACATACCTTTTTATCATACCACTGTCAGCACGGCTTTGCTGTGGTATATAAGTTTACATCTATCAAAAATGGTTCAAAACCCAGAATTGATGTCTCTACGTTTTCCTCATATCGGACCATTCATCCATGCTTCTGGCATCAGTCTGAATTCAACGCAGACTCATACATATTCAGCACTGTCATTTAAATTAGAAAATGATGCTGGCTCATACCTGCATTTAATATCCAACGCTGACTCAATCTTTGACTGTTACTTCAAAACTGGAATTCGATTTCTTCTGAAATTGAATTACGCGGATTTTAAAATTGGTTTAACCCCAGACTTTTAAATCGACTTTAAACTCATCAAAAGCATTCTAAATCGAATGAAGGTTCTTAATTGGTGCCACTAAGGAATCGATTCCAGCAACATATAATTCAGTATACCCTCAAATTCAGACATTAATTTACCGCGTCCCTCAGACATTAGTAATTCCTGTAAAACCCAGATTCAATATTGATTCCTTCAATCGGATTTCAATAACCCTTTATGTATATATTTCCAGAGTTACAACAAGAATTGCGCCCTTCCCATTGCTTCAATTCACCACTTGCCAGATTGTAATGTGTTTATTACAAATGGTCAATTCACTGTAGAAAAATTTATACACAAAGATCGATCCTTTAAAACTGTCCCTCCATCTGCTATGAACTCATCAACAGATAAATGGTTATGGCTGTTATGATATTGAAACCTTAACACATTCACATTCATCAATTTTGTATTGTTTACAAAATTTGGCATCGATTATTCAAATCAAACATTCAAACCCATACAAAATTTGAGTCTTTCAACTGTCTTTGAATTCAATAACACATCCCATTCAAATATGTATAACTCAACTCCCAGTTTCAGAATTTAATAAGAACAACCAATATATAATTCCAATTAACATATATATATATATATATATATATATATATATATAATCCTGAAACAAAACAATGACTTACAAATTCTTGTTTGGCCTGATATTCATAATCTGTGGCCCTTACAAACTGCCCGAAGGCATCCAAGCAGAAAACCTCTCACTCTCTACACACACACACACAATCTCAATGTGTTTTTCTCTCAAAACCCCCTCCTATTTATACAATTTTTAAAAATGATCTAATTAAATGCTCAATCCCCTTAATATCTCAACACCACTAGAATATCTCAACAAATCCTATTATCTAGAATCTTATCCCTTCCTATCCTTAACTAACCAAATTTTCTCATATCCTTTTATTTAATAAAAGGATATTTACAAAAATCCTCACTTCCTCCTATTTTATTTAAAATAAAATATTAAAAATTGTCACACCCCCTTTTCTAACATATTTACAAATAAAAATACCCTTGATGCTCCTGCATCAGACTCCCCATGTAAGAAAATTCATGACCACCTGGTCATAAGTCTGGATAATTATTTCCTCCTGGATCCCAAATTTTATTTTGTAATCTTTCCTTGCTTGTCAATTGCTTTACTGTTGTTGTTATCTGCTGTTGTCCTCCAGGTTTCCATATTTTGTGTTGTAGTGCTCCACTTTCTTTGCCTTCAAGATCTGCTACTGTCTTCCTCTTGTTGTCACTCCTTTTCTTTCTTGCTACTGTTTTTCTCTGGAATGTTTTTATCATTAACCTCCTTATCAACTCAATTTCTTTGTCCAGTATGTCCTCTGTCTGCTGATTGTTTCCAGCATCTTCAATAAAACATGTTGCTCTAGTTGTCACTATGGATGTTGCTTCTGTCAGTGTTGTCTCGGCAGCCTCCATAAATGTTGCGACCTCCCAAACTTCCTGTCCCTCTGCAACATTCTTTTGCGCGTCATCTGCTCCTATTTTATCTGCAACTTTTTTATCTAGTTCAAATGTCTCCAGCAAACATTTCAGCCCTTTCTCCTCAAGCATTTCATCAACATGCTGCAAATTAAATCCAGCATAATCTCCATCTTCCCCTTCGACAATATTCAGAAATTGTCCATCATCATCAAGTTTTTCAAACACTGTAGCTTCACCCTATGTCACTGTAGCAGCTCCAAAATTTCGTACACCAATCTTCTCTTGGCTATACAGACAAGCCAACTCTTTCTTGTCACCTATGGTAACAAATTTCTGCATATGAGACATGACTGTCTCATCCTCTACCTGCAAGAGTTCTTCTTCTTCCAAGACAATCCCAAGTGATGGATTGTCTTCTATATCACCTGTAAACACAATCAAATTGTCAGCATCAAAATCACAACACTCACTTGTCGATTCAGTCACCAAGTTTTCTCTCTGCAGCTCCAAGTCTTCTTCAGGACTCAGAAAATCTTCACTGGCTTTTTCCTCAGCTTTCTCTGGCAACACTTCAGTATGCTGCTTTGAGTTCCTTCCCAAATCCTCTGTCAGCACATCAATATGCTGATTTGCATTCATCAAGAGACTATCAGCTAGTCTCGCCTTCTTACCATCATCTGCTTCATGACTGTCCTTCATGAAAACTTTCCTGCCTTGCTTCCTCAGCAAATTATCCTGCACATAAGTCCTCTGCCTCTCCAATTCTCTTCTTTGAAGATCTAGTTTCCTATACAATTCAACAACTTCATTAGGAGTAGAACCTGGAAACTTCAAACAATTTTCCATACCTTCACCAGCTCTTAACCAATCATCAACTGGTCCTTCTCTCTCTGCACCAACATTATGAGTAGACTCTTTCGTCTTCATCTCCTCCTGAGATCTTGCTATCTCAGCATCGATCTGAACAGCCTTCAGATTCAATTCTCTCTCCCGAACAAACTCTAAAGCTTGCTCATCTCCTTGTACTGTACCTGAAAACATACACAACTCGTCAGTTTTAAAACCACAAGACTTTTCAGTCTTGACTGCTTCCTCCAACACTTTCCTTTGAACATATCTGCGTGTGGAATCTTCAAATTCCATCTTTGGCTTAAGAACTCTAAGTTCCTTTTTCAATAAGGCAATCACAATTTGCCTCAACCTCCTCTGCAATTGTCGCCAAATCACTCTCTTTCCCTTCAGTGGAAAGATCCATTTTCTATTCTGGTTTTCCTGCTCTTGCAGCCATTCTTCTAGTACCTGCAATTGTACCTTCATTAATGCAATCTCTCTTTCTCGAACTTCCGCAGTCATCTCATCTCTATGGCATTCCTCTGAACCTCTTCTCTGATCCTCCATGATCATCTTCTCCATGAGTTGCACTAGCCTCAGCAACAAGCTCTCCTGTCTTGCCGCCACTTACCTCACCAAGCTCTCCTCACTCAGTCTTTTGGTAAGTACTTGGTTCACTGTCTCTGGAACCCTTTGAGCACTCTCCTTTGCTCTCTCTCTAGGCTATCTCTTCAACTCACCTTCTTCTTCAGGACACTGCAATTGTCCTCTTTATCCAGCCTTCAGCTGAATGTCAGGTTCACTGCCATCATCTTGTCTACAACCATAAACTTCAATCATAAATTTCAAATCAGAAAATCATCTCACCTTTAAGATCTTGCAAGATCTTGTCTCCTTTCACTTCTGCCTTCCTGTTCACTTGCAATTGTGTATGCTGCATATCAGATTTAAAATCTGATCTTCCTTTCATTCATTCATCATACATTCAAAGATACATTTCAATTCTCAACAAAACCTTCTTGCACTTATTCAGAAAACAAACGTCTTCATTTCAACAGAGCCAAGCTCTGATACCAAAAATGACGCAGGCAGGGCCTACAAACCCCAGAATCTTTCTCCATTCTATGCATATACAAATGCATCATCAAAACCGCCCAATAAAGCTTCAATCTAGGACAATTTTCACCCACTGGCAATCTCAACTATTATGCAGAAGCTTATCTTTCAATTCACAAGTTATCATTTGAATGCGGAAACTATCTTCAGCATATGGTTCAAAAATCAAATCAAGCAAACTCCCTTTTCAAGGTTTCAAATAGCATTAAAATTTCTTATAAAAAGTCTCATACAGACTTTAACCAACCATCAATTTCATTCTAGTTTCCAACCCAAGCTCACTTATATAATTCAAACCCCAATGTTTTTCATTTAATTACGCGCTGAATTCTCATATGTTTGACCATTGACTTTAAACATATTTGATTCAAATCTCAAACATCCAACTGGCTTACGAGGGTTTCATATGTGTGAGTCCATGTGGAAATCTCAATCTAAAACTTTCCCTTAAACTCAAAGCACTGCTCATCGACCTTTCCAGCGTAATTCTGCTTATATAATTAAACTGCGCAATTAACATCTCAGAACATTCAACCACAGGTTTCGAAGTCTTCATTTCATTTCAGCATTTGTTCCTAACTTTCACATATGATTTTTAATACATATTTTCAAAAAAATTCTATAAAAAAAGGCGCCCATGTGTTAAGACTGAATCTGGCAGTCATATATCATTTTCATGAAAACACCATCATATCTTACCCGTTCGAATTCCTGCAATAATCTCTGGACCATGCCTTCAGATTCTGGATCTCACTAGCAATCGAACCATTCGATTCATGAGAGTTATCTTATTTCAAAAGACTGTTATTATTCTGTCAAAATAAAACATACCTGTTTATCATACCACTGTCAGCACGGCTTTGCTGTGGTATATAAGTTTACATCTATCAAAAATGGTTCAAAACCCAGACTTGATGTCTCTACATTTTCCTCATATCGGACCATTCATCCACGCTTCTGGTATCAGTTTGAATTCAACGCAGACTCATACATATTCAACACTGTCATTTAAATTAGAAAATGATGATGGCTCATACCTGCATTTAATATCCAACGCTGACTCAATCTTCGACTGTTACTTCAAAACTGGAATTCGATTTCTTTTGAAATTGAATTACGCGGATTTTAAAATTGGTTTAACCCTAGACTTTTAAATCGACTTTAAACTCATCAACACCATTCTAAATCGAATGGAGGTTCTTAATTGGTGCCACTAAGGAATCGATTCCAGTAACATATAATTCAGTATACCCTCAAATTCAGACATTAATTTACCACGTCCCTTAGACATTAGTAATTCCTGTAAAACCCAGATTCAATATTGATTCCTTCAATCGGATTTCAATAACCCTTTATGTATATATTTCCAGAGTTACAACAAGAATTGCGCCCTTCCCATTGCTTCAATTCACCACTTGCCAGATTGTAATGCGTTTATTACAAATGGTCAATTCACTGTAGAAAACTTTATACACAAAGATCGATCCTTTAAAACTGTCCCTCCATCTGCTATGAACTCATCAACAGATAAATGGTTATGGCTGTTATGATATTGAAACCTTAACACATTCACATTCATCAATTTTGTATTTTTTACAAAATTTTGCATCGATTATTCAAATCAAACATTCAAACCCATACAAAATTCGAGTCTTTCAACTGTCTTTGAATTCAATAACACATCCCATTCAAATATGTATAACTCAACTCCCAGTTTTAGAATTTAACAAGAACAACCAATATATAATTCCAATTAACATATATATATATATATATATATATATATATATATATATATAATCCTGAAACAAAACAATGACTTACAAATTCTTGTTTGGCCTGATATTCATAATCTGTGGCCCTTACAAACTGCCCGAAGGCATCCAAGCAGAAAACCTCTCACTCTCTACACACACACACTCACAATCTCAATGTGTTTTTCTCTCAAAACCCCCTCCTATTTATAAATTTTTTAAAAATGATCTAATTAAATGCTCAATCCCCTTAATATCTCAACACCACTAGAATATCTCAACAAATCCTATTATCTAGAATCTTATCCCTTCCTATCCTTAACTAACCAAATTTTCTCATATCCTTTTATTTAATAAAAGGATATTTACAAAAATCCTCACTTCCTCCTATTTTATTTAAAATAACAAATTAATTAAATAAAATATTAAAAATTGTCACACCACCTTTTCTAACATATTTACAAATAAAAATACCCTTGATGCTCCTGCATCAGAATATCTCAGAGAGAAACTGGGAGTTGTCTTTGCCTCATTATGTTGGTAAACTTATCTAATCTATTTTTTAGATGAAGTTTTAGAAGGATGATCTCAGTACGCAAGTTTCTTAACACATCGTTGCGTATATATGCCAGTCTCTTTTCATATAGTCGTGTATGGATCTCTCTGTCATGAAATCAGTGGGTCAGCCTCCAGAAAAAACTTTGTCATGTTGCTTATAGTTATGATTTGGCTCTATTGATCAGGTGTTGATGGGTACAATCTGCTGATATGGTTTTCAAGTTACACTTTCCTCTTTGATATTTATCTACTTGATGAAGATGTTTTGATGTAAGGGTTGTTGAAATTTTTTCAGGTTGCACAGGTTTAGGGGGAGCATTAACCTTGCTGATTATAATGCATTGTTGGCTTTATGTTTATAATGGTTACTAAATTATGTTCGATGATCTCTCTGTATTGAGGTCCTTTGGTCCTGATTATAAAAGTCATATATGTAATTTGATGTAAAGTTCATATTGAGACCTATGATGTAAATATTGTCATATTCTGTCATGTATGGACTTTTTCAAATTTGTAAACCCACTTGTTTGGGTAGTTGAGTCCAATATGTAACCCCACATTGTTGGATGAGTCCTTGGTGATAGTAATGGTCATACTCAGTTGATTTATAGAGCTATGTGCTTCATTGAAAATATATCTAAAGATTCAACATGTGCTTAGGGGGAACATGGTCAGTATAGTGCATATCAGATCTTCAAGTTCTTGTTTATATAAGGAAAGAGAAACCTTGTTTCAGCATTTGTCTGCCCTTTTCCCTTGATATCAAAGGGGAGATTAACTTGGTGTTTGAATAATGCTTATGTTTATGTGTCTATCAGGTATCTACAGGTAGTGGTGATCAAGTTCACCAACATGGTTTCCATGAAGTCCAAAGGGTGAGATTGTTGGCATTATGATACATTTGTTGTCCTTGATGGAAACCCACTAGTAAAAGACAAAATATATGGTTTCTGGACAAGCTCAAAGGTGACAAAGTGATGGAACAAAATTTCAGAATGATGGGACAAAAGCTTTGCAAATCAAAATCAAAAGATGGATAAAGTATATAATTAAAGAACTATACATGAGTTAGTAAAGGCAAAGTCACGTATACACACAGGTATGAAGAAGCAAAGTCACGTATGATCTATCACACTAATTTTATAATACCAGGGTCTTTACCATTGTATTAGCCCATAATATTGAGCGCAATAACAGTTATTTGATCCCGTCCAAGAATAGCATTGACACTTGTGTGGTTTTGGCTAATGGTATTGGCTAAGGCTCAAATTATATAAGGAGGTGAAGATCATAGTGCTAAGTTTGCATGAGTATGTGAATTGAATGAACACTTCAATCTAAAGTATATATGCATGGAATGGGCTATAATCAATAGATAGATATGATATTATGATGAACTCATGAATACAATGATGGATCAAGATCTCTAAACCTGAAATGAATATGTATTTGCATGATCTATTTATGAGATATTTAGATCTATGGTCTGGCGCATGTTTGTTGAAGTGAAGGGTATGATCTGAGTAAGTTTGTAGTTCTGAAGTGTTGCGTAGTCCTGAATTATTTACAGTTCTATATGCAGTTTTGAATCAAGGAAGGAGCATATACATGCGGGTTCGGTTCTACAAAGGAACATATATATTTAGTAAAAAATACTGAGATCTATACGCAAGTTGGTTTTGGAAGAAGCACGTATAGTCATGGATATGTCTTATGGAAGGCGTATATGCAAGCCAGGGTTTTGCTGAAGAGTGATGAAGGAAATGCCTAATCAGTTTTGTTGTGGTTCTCCTATCTATCAATGATGTCTTCATATAGATCTGGGTTGTTTAAGTATTGATTATGCTACTAGTTGATTGTGATTAAAGATCAATGACTGGTTGGTTTATTGATGATTTAGTGAATGATTTGGTACAGTTATATTTTTCAGTTTGATGTATGGTATTGGGCATAAATAAGGATAGTAGGTCTAGTCTAAAAATCTGATGAAAATAGGCCTACAAGTTCTGTTGAATTGAAGCCAGTGGATCTAGTGTGAAAATGTATGAAACATGTTCTGTGGTGGTGCTGAGGGTTTGAGCCTTCTTTGAGGAAGTCGAAGCTTCCTGCCAGTAGGAGTTGGTGTTTAGATCAGGGGGTTGTAGCTCCCTTCTAGTAGTGGTTGGTAAACGAGAGCAGAGGGTCGAATCTCCTTTCCAGTGGTGGCTGGCAAATGAGATCGGGGGGTTGGTGCTCCCTTCCAGTAGTAGCTAGAGAACGAGAGGAGGTCGTATTCTTCTGCAGGTGGGTGTTTGCGTGCTGGTATGAGTCTGCGCCAGTACAATATTGTAAGAAATTTTCTATATAATAAATATCAAAGACAGAGATGACAATAGCGATGGTTTTCTCCCACATTGGGTTTCCACCTTAAATCCCGGTGTTCATGTGTGTTTCTTATGTGTAATGATTTATTCTATTCTTACTGCACATGTTCACTATTTACTAAATATATGATGAATGAATGATGCATTGGTCTATGTAAAGTTACTGAAGATTTATCTGAATAATAAGTTCACTTGGCATATGCAAGTTTACTTAAATAAAGTCACGTACATACACTAGTTGGATTAAGTAAATTCACGTATAGAAATCAGTAAAGAAAAGAAATTTTTGTGTGAGATTTAAATACGGATTCACCCGCCCCCCCTCACTCTCAGTATTTTCCCAAAAATAGAATCAAATACACCTCTTCTTGAGAAAATAGTCTATGAATCTCTTCTCACTATTCACTAACCTTTGTATTATTTCAGTCATTATCCTTGAAACTATTCAGATGATCACATTTCACTTTACCACTAATCTCTTCGGTGTTTGCCATGTTCTTGTTTTAATCCAACATATTATGCTGAAGAAAATCTAACCCATGTCATGTAGTTAAAAATAATGTAGATATCATTCAACAACATTTAAACCATTTTATCTTGAAAATCAAACAATTGTGGTCCATAAGAACACCAATGAAAATATTGTTTTTTACATCAAAACACCACACCTCACCTTGGTTTTAAAATAATGGCCCCAAAATTTATATAACCTACTCGTCTATCTGAATATAAGAAACATGAAAGAGTTATTATCAATTTCACATTTTAGACAAGAAACATAGGATAAATTTGACCAAAAAGGTTGGATGAAGGAAAAACATGCATGTGGAATTTTGACATAGTGACCATTGTGGTCGCATGAGAATTTAGTCATTGGCAAGTCTAAATTATTTTATGACATCCATCGATGCCCTTCCAAGAAAAATTTGGTTGTGAATTCTCAAATATAAGTCATTATCTCTGAACTTAAACCCATATATTTATACATCATAAAATTGAACAAATATTATCTCAAAGCATGCATAATATCGTAACCCTTATCAAAACATTTTGAAGCTAAAAAAGTTGTAATCTGACAATTTATAGTCAATGAATCAGTTGTCCCATGTGAACTCGTAAAAATGTACGTTGGATCAGGTTTGTCTCAACTTACCATGTGTGTGTTGTGAATACTTAGTTCATCACCTAGCAATGGAAACAAGGAGATATAAAGATAAAAATCAAGAAAAGTCTATGCTTCCTTTCTAGGAAAGAAGAAGTTGACGATGAACTACATGTTATGTTATTGTATATAAGGAAGGAAAAAAAATTAAACAGTTTATATAGAACGTTCAGTTTGGCCTCCGAGCAAGTACTTATATGAAATATGTTTTACAACTTTAAAAGAAGAGGATTAATGGAAAATAAGGAAAAAATCAATAGAACCTAAAGATCTGAATGGCCTAAATATTGAGTTATAATAACTGAGTTTTAAATCATTGTGACAAATAAAACATCACATTAGGTCAAAGAATATATCCAATGTTGCAATGATATGAGATGGTGACTGAGTTTTGAATCATGATAACTAGGTGATAACAAAAACAAAGTTGTAGCCACAACCAAAACATCACATCGACTGACATAATATATCCAAGGTTTCAATGAACCCCCATACACGGTGCTGGACCTCACAGGTATTTTATTGCACATAGAAGACCACCCTAAAAAATATATACTCTAGGATCTCTAGAGTAGATATCGAGCTGGGTGGTACAAGAATTGAGGATGATTTTTAAAGGGAAAGGGTATTTAGATACTCTGTTTGTAGAAATTTTGAATAATTGTTAAATTTATTCACCGAGATTATCCTGATTACACACTATTTAAGCTTCATTCATAATACATAACCTCTTCTACCATTGATCATCAATTTGCGGAAAATAAACAATCGCATGCGCACATTAAAACATCAAACATTCACACATATAAACACAGTATTTATGGGAAAGCTTAAAACTGAAAACCCCCAACTATCTGTATATTATAATGATAGAGAACATGTAACAATCATAGTACAAAGCTCCTCACAAGCTCTCAGCACTATCTCCCATGCTACACACTACACAAGCTCAGATCTAGAAAAACACATGCTCCAATCTGCTCCACCTGTTAGCCTGCCTCTACTGCGCAATCCAAGATGAATAATAATGATCAGATCCAAGTTCGAATCCCCTTGGTATGTACTGTGCAATCCTCATTGGCATCTCCATCAATGTGTGGTGCAAACTCATGCACCAGTACAGTCACAACTGATAGTCACACTTGCTCTTTCACCTACCTCTCCACTGGTCTCCACTGAAACTGTCCATGCACTGAAGTTAACTGATGTATTCTTTAGTTGATTTATGAGTTAATAATTAGTGAATTAATTGATAATTAATTCACACCACTCTCACTAGTGTATCAATCATTTAGACTAGATACAACTAGCTCAATTATGTTTAACTGAGTTAAACTAAACACAACTCCATTAACTCCTCAATCAACTCCACCAAACTCTGTCACTTGAGTTATAACTGAAGTCAATCATTCAATAGCTCCACTAAACCCTAGGAATAGCTTAATTCCTTCTGTCAACTGCATGTGCCACTTTCGTGCACTTAACTAAGTGGTCCAAGATGATAAGATAATGTTTAGAGTCCAAATATTATTAAGAGCTAATAATATTCGACATATCTATTTTTAGACTGGCAATCTAAAAATAGATTCCGCCCAGTATGTCTAAAAATAGAAGTCCATCTATTTTTCCAACTTGACCAACCATCCACAAATAGCATCCTGCAACTTATAGAACATGATCCATATGTCTAAAAATAGACATAGTCTAAAAATAGACTTTGCGCCAAAAATAGCCTGCAGGCCCACTTAGTGAAGGCGACTCCTTTCCACTAAGCTCATCATCTTGTTGCAATCTCAACACTCCCTCTCAACAAGATAAGGATTATCTGCAACCCCTATCCTGCCCCCGTGGTATTCGAATTTTCTCCTGGTGAGCGCCTTCGTCAAGATATCAGCATCCTGATCCTCCGTAGGAATGTATGAAAGTAACATGATCTTCCGCTGCACACAATCTCTGATATGATGATACCGGATGTCAATGTGTTTATATCTATCATGAAATACTGGATTAACCGAGAGTTTGATGCAACTCTGATTATCACAATAAATCACAGTAGGATCCAAGTGTGAACCAAACAACCCGACCAGGATCTTCCTCATCCATATAGCCTCGCATGCAGCCAAAATTGCTGCCATATACTCGGCCTCTGCTGAACTGAGTGCCACGGATCTCTGCTTCCTGCTGTACCAAGAAACTGTTGTCGACCCGATACTGAAAATCCCTCCAGATGTGCTCTTTCTGTCCGTTGGGCTCCTTGCCCAATCTGCATCCGTGAAGCCACACAGCTTCACCTCATCCAACTGTCTGTACCATAATCCATATCCCGATGTGCCTCTGAGATATCTCAATACATGCTTGCCTGCCTTCCAAAAGAGCTTGGTAGGCTTAACCATAGCTTGTGAAAGCTGGTTAACAACATAGCATATGTCGGGTCGTGTATTGACCAGATACATAAGCGACCCCACCAACTGTCGATAAACAGTGGCATCCACTACCTCCGCCGAAGTAGCATCCTCCTTCCTCCAACCACTAGGAAGAGGAGTATCAACAGGCTTGCAGCCATGCATGTTGAACTTCTCCTGTATCTCTCGGGCATGCTTACCCTGAGAAACAAACAGTCCATCACTGCGCTGCCAAATTTCCAATCCCAAGAAATAATGGAGGCCCAATTCCTTCATCTCAAACTCTTTTGCAAGATCCTCCTTGCATGAGAGTATCAACAACTCATCACCTGTCAAAATAAAATCATCTACACAAAGTACAATGATCAGCCACTTACCTTCCACCACAATCTGGTATAGGTTAGGATCCGCCTCACTCTTGGAGAATCCAAGTCTGGTGAAATAACTGTCTATCCGTGTGTACCAAGCACGAGGTGCTTGTTTCAACCCATACAACACTCTCTTGAGCCTGCACACATGCGACTCGCTGCTGAAGATCTCGAAACCTTCAGGCTGCTTTATGTACACCTCCTCCTCAATGACTCTGTTGAGGAATGCAATCTTCACATCCATCTGATGAATGTGCCACCCCATCTGTGCTGAGAGAGCAAGAATCTTCCATATGGAAGAATACCTTGCAACAGGTGCAAAGGTCTCCTCATAATCGATCCCCTCAATCTGTGAAAAGCCTCGGGAAAAAAATCTTGCCTTGTACTTCTCCACACTCCTGTTAGCTGCCTGCTTCACTTTGTAGATCCATCTCGAACCCACCATTGATTTCCCTTCCGGCCTCGGGACAATATCCCATGCACTATTTCTGACAATCGAATCATACTCTTCCACCATGGCATCTACCCATGTGGGGTCCTCCACAGCTTCCTCGAAAGAGGATGGTTCTGTCACGATACAGTTGTTCACAAGAGCCATGTATCTAGTGTACCGATCAGGTAAACTGTCTCTGTCTGTGCTGTGATGTAGGTGGTCCTACAACCTTCTCTGCATATTGAGCCAGTTGCTCAGCTTTTGTAGTGCGCTTCCGCCCTCTGATGGTTGGCGCTGCCTGAGTGGTCTCTTCAACTCCATGAACTTCCTCTTGTGGCTGATCCACATCCTGAAGCTCATCCTTAGGAACTAATAGCTCCTCATCTGCATGCAAGTGTGGCTCCCTCTCAAGCGAACACTTCATGGCTTTCTCCTCTTGAAATTTTATATCCCGTCACACAACAGTCTTACGACTGTTTGCAAAATACACACGATAGTTATGGGGCGTATCAATGTACCCCACAAATATCCCAATCTCTGCGGTCAGCTCCGGCTTCTTCTTGGCATCCTTCGTCACATGAATGTAAATAGGTGAACCAAAAATCCTCAAATGGGAAATATCAGGCTTCTTACCAGAAAACACCTCCTCGGGTGTACTCATGCCAAGTATCCTGTGAGGACAACGGTTCTACACATATACTGCCATATTGCATGCCTCCACCCACAAGTGTATGGATAGGCCCTGATCATGCAACATCGCCCATGCAGCACCCACGCTCGTTCTGTTCTTCCGCTCAGCAACCCCGTTCTACTGTGGGTTATGAGGTGCTATGAGCTCTCTTCAAATTCCTTCTGCGCTGCAAAAGTCCTTGAATTCGCCAGAGATGAATTGACCACCATTGTCGTTCCTAAGAACCTTCACCTGCTTCCCTGATTCTTTCTCCACCAGTGCTTTGAACTCACATAAATTTGAGTATGTCTCGCTCTTCTTCTGCATGAAGAAGATCCAGCATTTCCAAGAAAAATCATCAACAAAGATCACATAATACCTGTGCTTTGCTGTCGAAGCTACTAAGAAAGGTCCACACACGTCTGTGTGAATTCTCTCAAGGATTGTCGTGGCGCGACTATCCTTCTTGTGAAAGGTGGCTTTCACATATTTTCCCAAGGTACATCTCTTGCACTGATCTGACTGCGCAAGAGTACCCTTAGGAAGCCCAGTAGAAATCTGCTACAGTATCTTCAAATCTTCATGGTGAAGGTGGCCCAATCTCCAGTGCCACAACTCGCCATCATCCCGGCTCACCACTCCTTCTGCCTTGCATGCCATTGCTGCACAGCCATCTACCTGCAATTGATAAAGGTTCTTGACTCGAACCCCTATCCTCTGGGTCTCACCAGTTGCCTTACTGTGCAGGAAAGCCTTTCCCTCGCTAAAGACAACATCATATCCCTTGTCTTCTAACATCGCCACAGAGATAAGATTCTTCTTCAATCCTGGAACATGCATCACTTCCTTCAATACGAAGGGCTTACCAGACTCCCTCTCAAAGGAAATGGTACCGATACCGGTCGCACTATATCTACCATCATCGCCCATCTCAATGTGCACTCCAAGATCTTTCTCATCTAGATCAATAAACAAATCTCGATCTCCTGTCATGTGAAAAGACGCACCACTATCCAAGAACCACACTGAACCCATCACACTTGAGACCAAGCATGCGATCAGCAAAAAATCCAGCTCAAACTGCAAGGCTAAGGCCTCTCCAGTTGCAGATCCAGCAGCCTGCTTATTTTTCTTCTTCTGCGGACAATTTGTGGCATAATGTCCATGTTGGTGACAGTGAAAGCACTTCACCTTGGACATGTCCTGCTTCTTACCTTTCGCACCAGATTGAGAAGATTTCTTGCTCTTCCCCTTCTTTACTTTGGCATCCAAAGCAAAATTTTCTTCATCATATGCCTTTGATGAAGATCCGTCCCTGGTACTTCGCCTTATCTCCTCTTGCACAAGATCCGACCAAAGTCGCTCCCATCCTGGCAATTTCTCCTGACCATTGACAGAGTCCTGAAAGGAATGCCAACTCTTCGAAAGCCCTAGGAGAGCCAATCTCACCAAGTCCTCATCATCTACAGTCACCCCCACACTTCCCAGCTCATCCCTGCATTGGACGAACTTCGTGAGGTACTTGGGAATACTGTCACCTTTCTCCATCTTTATGTTTCTGAGCTTATCCTTGAGTGCCAACTTCCTCTGGTCGCTCTTGCTTTGGAATAAATCTGTCAAGGCTTTCCACATCAAGAATGGAGAAGCCTTACCATGCAGGCTGGACACTATGTGATCCTTCACGCCCTCCAAAAAAATCCTTCGACATTTTGCTGTCTTCTTTTGCCATGCGTCAAGTGCGGCAGCATCGCTAGAAGCAGGTCTTGGGACTTCAGCATCTATGAACTCCTTCAACCCGTTGTCATCTAACACTGCCTCCATCCTGTCCTTCCATGAAATATAATTTGAGCTGCCCTCAAGGGCATACTCCAATCGCAATCTGTTGAAAGACATTTCAACTTTGACACCAAGAAAACACTCCTGCAAATTCGAATTCCACCAGCTCAAAACTCAACCGCTTCAATGTTTTGCAATTTCTCCGATGATCAATATCGCTCCGATACCATGTAAAATTTTTGAATAACTGTTAAATTTATTCACCGAGATTATCCTGATTACACACTATTTAAGCTTCATGCATAATACATAACCTCTTCTACCATTTATCATCAATTTGCGGAAAATAAACAATCGAATGCGCACATTAAAACATCAAACATTCACACATATAAACACAGTATTTATGGGAAAGCTTAAAGCTGAAAACCCCCAAATATCTGTATATTATAATGATAGAGAAAATGTAACAATCATAGTAAAAGTCTCCTCACAAGCTCTCAGCACTATCTCCCATGCTACACACTACACAAGCTCAGATCTAGCAAAACACATGCTCCAATCTGCTCCACCTGTTAGCCTGCCTCTACTACACAATCCAAGATAAATAATAATGATCAGATCCAAGTTTGAATGCCCTTGGTATGTACTACACAATCCTCATTGGCATCTCCATCAATGTGTGGTGCAAACTCATGCACCAGTATAGTCACAACTGATAGTCACACTTGCTCTTTCACCTACCTCCACTGGTCTCCTGATCAGGAGCTCAAGTCCAAGCCATGGAAAAAGGCTAAAAAATGAAAGTGCTCAGAATTGCTCTAAAATAGATCGACTGGAAAGAGCTTGGCGATACGATCCCAACGCCGCGAATGGCACTGAAATCCGTTACCGTATGGAGGAGATATTGCATTTTGAAAACGCCCAATGACTTTCAATTTTGAAAGAAATTTTTTTAATTTATGTGTTGGAAAATATTTTATTTTTATTAAGGTTTAATTATTAAAATTAAATTATATATTTATTAATATTGTATATGGTTTAATAAATCATATATTATATTAATTTATATATGTTTTAATTAATTAAAAAAAAAACCTTATTAAAAATAAATTAAAATACCACACTTATAATTAAGAAATTCGAATTATATGTTAAAACCCAAATACGTAAAGGTTTTAATGTGTAAAGGTGTTCAAATGAATGGTTGAAAGGTGTTCAACGTAGATGATTTAAAGTCAAAGGCACGTGGGCTACGGTACACGTGGTTTGTTTCAAAAAACGTATTTCAAAATGGAGTGTTTTGTTGCAAGCAGTGTGGTTCGACCCCGGGTCGGGGCGGACATAAAAAAATGACCCAACCAGTGGGCCACAGAAATGGGTTTTAAAAATCAATGGCAGGAAATCGTATTTAAATGTTGAATTTGGTATGGGCGTGTTTAAACACGTGGGACGTGGTCCCGTGGTGTAGCGCCCAAAGTGCGGAAGTCTATTAATGAAATGCGTTCGGTGCAGACGCATGACCCTTATCTTTAGCTCGCACAACTGGCGGTGATTATGGCGGACTCCCCAAATATAGCGCCGGCTCCATATTTTTTAGGCTATCTGGCAGTTAGCCAGATTTAACTGGAGTTTTTTTAGGCCAACTGACAGTGGGAGTAAAAGAGCCATAACTTTGGCTAGGAAAGTCCTTTTTGGACGATTTTTATTTATTTGTTTTGGGTCTCTTCGACATTTTGAAGCTGTTGGGAGTGTTTACAGAGCCATCAAGGCGCTCTAACAGAGAATTTACCATCATTTTTGGTCGTGGAGCCACCAGGGCCTAAGGGAAGAAGAGCTGTTTTGGTCTACCTTCATCCAATGGAGGTGATTTTTTAGTTAGTTTATACTGATTTGAGCCTTCTGAATCTTAATTTGCAGTGTATTTTTCCCTTTGAGGCTTCTATACAGTTGTATTCACATTTTGAGCAATTTAATCAAATAGGACAAGCCCATTTTGGGAGGCTTGATCCAGCGGAGGTAGCCCAAGAGAGGGGTGAACCGCTTAAAACAAATATTTTCTGTCATACTGTATAATTTTGCTGCATATTTTCAGATTCTGATCCTTTAAACAGTAAATTTTCATAAGCAAACTTTTCCTAAGCAGGTTTAAATAGAGAACAAAATTTATCAGTTCATCATAAAACCTCTAAACTTCATTTGCAGAATATGGATACTTGTCTATTCACACATTAAAGTTGGATCAATGAATACTTTTCAGTTAAAACAAATACTTTCATTGATCGGATCTTTGTGATTACATTTTATTTATTTAGGCAGAGTCCGCAGAAGGGCCAAGTAGCCTCCGGATTCATCCTTTCTAGTAAAGGTGAAATATCCGGTGAATGCCCCTACAGTCAATCTCCGTATGAGAAATTCTTTGTTCTCACAATTTCAGATCAGGTTGGTATCAGAGCTCAAGGTTTCTCTTAAGAGTTTGTGAAATTTGTGCAAGTAAATTGTGCTATTCTGCAAAATTTGATGCTTACTAGGCTGAAATTGCAAAGAGGGGAAGGCCAATTGGTTAGAGAACAGTTTAATCCTCAACCAAGGAGGGCTAGAGTGCCATTATATCCACCTTCCATTTCATCCTCAATAGCCTTAGAATCAGCCACAAACATGTCATCTTCTTCTACAGGTGAAGTTTCCTCCTTCACAAGATTCTTCAATGATGACATGAAGAATGAGTTTTTTAAGGTGAAGGACATGGTGCAGATTCTCATTGAGGATCAAAGAGAAAGTGTTAAGCTTCATGCATAATTGCTAGCTATGCAGGAAGAGAAAGAAGCCATTCTTCAAAGACTGCATGATATGGAGTTGCAGCTTCTTCAAGCTCAAGAAGCTTTTTCCAAGAAAATTCTTGAGGAAGAGGATAATCATTCCAACTTGTCTTCAAGTTCCTCCATTGAAAAGTATGTAGGTTCTTTTGAAAAACATACAAGAGGTTTTGGGTCCAAATTAATGTTGAAAATGGGCTATCAAGAAGACAAAGGTTTGGGCAAGCATGCACAAGGCATTGTTGAGCCTATTTGTGTTGTGGAGCGTCCCAAGAATATGGGTCTTGGCTATGAGGTGCTTAATGGCGAAGCTTTGAGCACATGCATTCAAGAATGTGATGCAAATTTAAAGAGAACCTTTGTTCCAAGTTCTCAATTACATCAATGTCATGATAGCAATCTTCCTTACCATTGTTTGAAGCCTTCATTGCAGCAAAAGAGGTATAATCATTCACATGATCAATTTGATTATGTTTCTGCAAAGAATGATCATTTTTCGTGTTCAAATGAAAGAAAATTTTGTTGCACATTTTGTGGTGGAGTTAACCATGTTGCTTCAAGATGCTGGTTGAAAAAGAAAGCACACAGGAAGCAGAAGAGGCAAAGAGAACTTTCTCAGAAAGTGCTTAAGATTTGCCCAGTTTTTCAAAGGAATGGACATGATGTCTCTCATTGTTGGACTTTTCATCCAACAAATCATCCAAAGCGCATGTAGCTAAGGGACAAACAGTTTGGTGCAAGTGGATCTATGGAGTCCATTATCGATGTTGAAATGGAAGATTCACATCAAGAATTGCAGTTGCAGCAAAAGATGCCATGGAGTTGGCTTGGTAAGAAGTGGATTAACTTCTTATTGCAGTAATTCATCTTCATTTTGTACATGAAAATTTCAGTTTTGTATGCATGTATTTCAGTTGAAAAGTTGATGCAAGATTGCATGTATAAGAAGTTTCAGTTGAAGGAATTTCTTAGTTGTTGCAAAATTTCGCCATGGAGGTGTAAAAGATGAGTTTGATACTCACTTATATTGCAGCAATGTCTTTTGTTTCAGCTCTTGATCACCCACATGTTTTTGGGATGATGTACTTGTTGGTATTTGAAAAGAAGAGTTGAAGTTGCACATGTACATAGAGGTTGTATGTGTAATTAGCGAACTGTATATAGTTCATTGTACATGATACATAAACATGTGTTTGTCAAGATGTATCTTGTTGTTTATCGACTTGTGTCGGTTGTGTGCACACTTGTTACAGATTTTGTGTGTCATTTGTATAGCACATTTCATTGTCAACTAGTTGTTGATGTCATATGTTGCACAAGATGCTTTTGGTGTCATTTGGTGCAGAGAACGAAGTGTCAGTGCAAAGCAGTGCAAGATTCCATGAGTTGGAAAGGCATGCAAGGAAAGAGGGCACAAAGTTCAGCAAGTGTCATTGTTGGTTTCAGTATGGCAGATTGGTATGGCAAGAAAAATTGGTCGGGATTCGGCACAAGTACATGGCTCATTCAGAAAATTCGCCATGTGAACAGTTGGCAATTCAGGAAAATTTTTGAAGGCTGAAGAGAAGAGGATGTTGTTATTCTCTCATTTTCTGTACTACAGTTCAGCTTAGCATTTTAGTGAGCTTTTGGGGTCCAAAAGCTTCTCATTTGGGAGGTGTGATCAGGAGCTCAAGTCCAAGCCATGGAAAAAGGCTAAAAAATTAAAGTGCTCAAAATTGCTCCAAAATAGATAGACTGGAAAGAGCTCGGCGATACGATCCCAACGCCGCAAACGACACTGAAATCCGTTACCGTATGGAGGAGATATTGCATTTTGAAAACGCCCAATGACTTTCAATTTTGAAAGAAATTTTTTTAATTTATGTGTTGGAAAATATTTTATTTTTATTAAGGTTTAATTATTAAAATTAAATTATATATTTATTAATATTGTATATGGTTTAATAAATCATATATTATATTAATTTATATATGTTTTAATTAATTTAAAAAAAAAACCTTATTAAAAATAAATTAAAATACCACACTTATAATTAAGAAATTCGAATTATATGTTAAAACCCAAATACGTAAAGGTTTTAATGTGTAAAGGTGTTCAAATGAATGGTTGAAAGGTGTTCAACGTAGATGATTTAAAGTCAAAGGCACGTGGGCTACGGTACAGACATAGTCTAAAAATAGACTTTGCGCCAAAAATAGACTGCGGGCCCACTTAGTGAAGGTGACTTCTTTCCACTAAGCTCATCATCTTGTTGCATTCTCAACATTGTTTGGTATAACTCACAATGCTTCTATTATTAGTCATAAATTACTATTAAAGTACAAGGATAAGCGAAATGATCTTATATAAGAAGGAACCCAGAAGACACATTTCATTTGTATTTGTTAAAATCGAGCATACTGAACATGGTTCTCAAGGCATTCTATCGATTTCAAGTTACATGATTGCTACTAAGTTAACAAAAGCAAAGCTTCATGGTCATTCACCAAGGCAGAGTCTAGATGTTCAGGAGAAGGGAACTCCCATAATATGGATAAATTCTCCTCCAACTTCTCCCAAAGGGAAAACCAATTCTAAATCACCAAGGAATCAAAGATTGTTGCCACAAGTTAAATCAACCAAGGGGCACATAAATAGTGATCGATCTCATGAAACTAGTAGGAAGTCAAATCTATCATAATTTGGAGATTTATCTTTGTTCATATTTATTAGGAGAAATTTCTTTGAATGCTAACATTTTGTATTTTTTATTTCAGAAAAGGAAATCCCTGTTCATATTGATTGGCAAAGGTGATCATTTTTTGAGATTCTCTTGATATTTTTTGCATTTGGAATGTCTTCTCAGTTAGTAATGAATGCGAATCTCTGGAGAGACCTTTCATATATTATGAACTTATAGTAAGTGTGCTAGACTTTATATTCATTCTAAATGTATTGTGAGCCCTAAAATGGACCAGATTATGTTTTATATACAAAGAATATACCACATTTCATATTCATGACATGACTTCCAGCGTACATTTCTATGGGTTGACATGGTACAACTCATTCATTAACTATAGACTATCAGATTGCATATTTTTTAGCTTCAAAATATTTTGAGAAGGGATTGAATATTATGCATGCTTTGAATTAATATATATTTGATTTTACGATGTATACATATATGGGTTTGACTTCATAGCTAATTACTTGCACTTCAGAAAGAAAAACAATTTTTTCCTTGGAAGGGCATTGATGGATGCCAGAAAATAATTTCGACTTTCCAATGACTAATTTTTCATGGGAGCACAAAGGTCGCTATGTGAAATTTCCACATGCATGTTTTTTCTTCATCCAACTTTTTTTGTCAAATTTATCGCTATGTGTCTTGTCTAAAATGAAAAATGAAAAATAACTCTTTCATGTTTTTACCAATTAGATAGGTGAGTAGCTTATATAAATTTTGGGGCCATTATTTTAAAACCAATGCGAGGTGTTGTGTTTTGATGTAAAAAAAAAAAAAATTCATTTTGGTGCTTATAGACCACACTTGATTGATTTTTAAGATAAAATGGTTTAAATGATGTTGAATGATCTCTACATTATTTTTAGCTACATAACACGGGTTATATTTCCTTAAGCATGATTTTTTAGATTAAAGAAAGAACATGGTAGACATCAAGGAGATAAGTGGTAAAGAGAAATGTGATACTTTGAACAGTTTCAAGGATCATGAATGAAATGATATGAGAAACACAGATAATTTTCTCAAGAAGAGGTGTAGTTAATGCTATTCTTGGGTTCAATTTCTAGATTGGAGATATGTGTCATTTTATTCAAGGGTAGATATTAATTCACATAGAAATTCAAAATATATCTAAAAAATTGTTATAGTCCTTTATAGACACATGATTCAAAATATAAAAAAATTTATTTGTACTTATTAATATTGTATATCGCAGGAGCAAGTGATCTAGAATAAATATGGAGGAATTGTACCAAAACAACCTCTTATTTCAAAGGTAGAAAATAAAGAGCTATTTATTTTATTATTAGGAATTCATGTCGGCATATAATAAAACAAGGTATTTAACTTCAACATATGCCTCATGATTTTTAAGGTTCAAGGAAGCAGTATTGCAGTAAGATATCATTGTATCATGGTCGATGGATCATCATAAAATAATTTGGACTTTCCAATGACTAAATTCTCATAGGACCACAAAGGTCACCATGTGAAATTTCCACATGCATGTTTTTTCTTCATCCAACTTTTTTTTGTCAAATTTATCCCTATTTTTCTTGTCTAAAATGAAAAATTCACAATCACTATTTCATGTTTTAACCAATTAGATAGACAAGTAGGTTCTATAACTTTTGAGACCATTATTTTAAAACCAAGGTGAGGTTTGGTATTTTGATGTAAAAAACATGTAATTTCATTGTGGTACTTATGGACCACACTTGCTTGATTTTAAAGATAAAAAAGTTTAAATATTTTCAACTGCATGACATGGGTTAGATTTACATAAGAAGAATTTGTTGGATTAAAATAAGAACATGGAAGACACCAAGTAGATTAGTGGTAAAGAGAAATGTGATATTTTGAATATTTTCAAGGATCATGAAGGAAATAATACAAAGGTGACTCAAAATTCAAAGGAGGAGGAAATTTTCTCAAGAAGAGGTGTAGTTTCTAGATTGGAGATATGTGAAATTTTATTCAAGGGTAGCTCTTAATTCACATAGAAATTAAAAATTTATTTACAAAAATCTTATAGTCCTTTATAGATAGATGTTTCAAACTATAAGAAAATGGCTTTTTACTAATTAAGGTTGTCTATATGAGGAGGAATTGATCAAGAACAAATATGGAGGAATTGTACCAAAACGACCTCAAGGTAGAAAATCACGATCTATTTCTTTATTTACAAGGAATTCAGGTTGGCATAATAAGACAAGGTCTTTAAATTCAACATAGGCCTCTTGGTTTGTAAAGCTCAAGGAAGAAATATTGCAGTAATATTTCATTGTAGCATGGTCCTTTCCTTTTCTTGATATTTTTCTTTCTTTCAACAATTGTCAAAGAAACATCAATGCATTAATTAGTGTTATATGCTATTGCCTTGTGAAGTTTCATTTGCAACATCTGGTGCAATTGCAAGTTTATGACACAACTACAATTATGTAATTTCAAAACTAAAATATTTTTAAAATTTATATTAAAATTTTATATTTTTGAATTTTATGTCAAAGTTTTCTCCTCAAAGTGATTGTAATGATTTATATATAAAATTGAGATGAATGGTCATGGTTTATACTCTGATCCTGCAGACTTGATATCTACTACAATCAGTGCCTTGGAAGATATATTCCAACTTCTTTGAGAAATTGTACATCTCTCTGTACATTATCCATTTCAGGTAACAATTTCAGTGGTCCATTTTTTTCCATTGTGGATTCAATGAGAAGCCTGTCTTATCTTGACCTGTCATAAAACAATTTCAGTGGTCCTCTCCTTTCCACTTTAAACCTATCTTATCTTGACCTATATATCAACCATTTTAGTGGTCCTATCCCTTCCACTTTAAGTTTCATCACAAACCTATATTATATTGACCTGTGTAGCAACAATTTTAGTGGTGCACTCCCCTCCACCTTAAGTTCCTTGAAAATCCTTTCCCATCCTGACCTTGGAATATACCATTTTAGTGGTACAATCCCCTCGACTTTGGGTTTGATGAGAAACCTATCTTATCTCGACCTTGCACTAAACCATTTTACTGGCCCAATCCCTTATACTTTAGGTTACCTAATAAACCTAAGTTATCTTAATCTCGGAAGAAACTATTTAAATGGTCAAATCCCTATACATTTGGGAAATTGCACTACGCTTGTGACCGTGTATTTATCTTCTAATGTTTTAGGTGGAAAAATACCAAATGAATTGGGGTTGTTTCATAACCTATAAAAACTTAATTTACATGAAAATAAATTTTAGTAGACAAAGTGATACTTATAAAACACAAAATCATTGTCATTTTCATGTTTTGTATAAACCTTTCTAGTATTAAATATATTGTGTTCTAAGTTTTTTTTTTTGGTAAGCAATGAGTATATATATATATATATATTATGTGGTCAAAAATAAAATATATATGATAAATTGAAAGAAATGATTTTATTCACATATATATTATTTTTAAAATATTTAAATAATATAAAAAAACATATGTATAATTGAAATTTAAGAAAGCGAAAAGAAGTCGATTTCTAATTTTTCAATATATTCTCTTTTATAATTATTATGGATTTGAGAAGTGATATATATATATAAAGAAATATTGGGGTTATTTCCTTACCTAGATTCACACTAGTGGCACCATCAATTTTGATGCATGATATGGTCGTAATGGCTTTTAACTTACGCTTAAATGAGTATAAATGTGAGCTAACTTGTAGCACCAAAATTACTCTTGTTTTTCAACACTTTCCTTTATATATATATAAATCCAAAGTAATGTAAAATATATATGATAAATTATTGAAAGAAATGATTTTATTCATATATATATTATTTTTAAAATATTTAAATAATATAAAAAAAAACATATGTATAACTGAAATTTAAGAAAGAGAAAAGAAGTTGATTTCTAATTTTTCAATATAATTCTCCTTTATAATTATTATGGATTTGAGAAGTTATATATATATAAAGATTGGGGTTATTTCCTTACCTAGATTCACACTAGTGACACCATCAATTTTGATGCATGATATGGTCGTAATGGCTTTTAACTTACTCTTAAATGAGTATAACTGTGAGCTAACTGGTAGCACCAAAATTACTCTTGTTTTTCAACATTTTCCCACATATATATATATATATATATCCCAAGTAATGGAAATGTGGTATACATTTTATTTTTAATATGAAGTTGACAAGTGATGTGTGTGTAAGAGAACTATAGTTTTATGATATACATAAAAAAAATATTATATAATAATATTACATATATATTTTATAATATGGCATTTGTGTTGTTAATATAAATGAATTAACTTGAACAATATATAATATTATATATTTATTGGCTTTATCTTAGGTGGTGAGGAATACTAAGTGTTCTTCTCTCAACCTAACTTAAATTAGATAAATAACAAAATAAGGGTATATATATATATATATATATATATATAACTAAACAATATTTCATTTATTAAAATATAACCTTTCTATATTTTCTTTTCGCTTGACATTTGAAATTTAAATCTCATACTTTACATATTATTTTAGACAAACTAATTACCAATCAAGTTACCCACTACAACAATTATGCTTACACAAATTTTAACTTTGAATCTCCTACTTTACATATTTCTTTAAACAAAATAATCACCAATTGAGTTACCCACTACAACACTTATGCTTACAATTTTTTTTTCAAGTTGTCTGTTATCCTCCACGCATGGTGATCTGAATGGAATGTATTAGTTTTGATGTACTAAGTATCCAAACAATAATTAAATTGTATGCATAAGGTTTACTGAAGTTTGCAGGTGAAACACATGATTTTATCTTAGTTAAACATATTTCTGTGTGAGGTTAAAGCATGTAAATTGCTTATAAAACATTGTAAAACAGTGAATAACAGATAGTTAAACATCACATGTAATAGTACTCAGCAAATTTGATGAAGTAGTTGACCCCTCTTGGGCTACATCTGCTGGTCCAACTCCCAATGGCATATCCCTCATATATTATTGCTAAAAAATGGTAAGTACATGTGAATAAAAGCCTAAAATGGCTATGATCTCTGTAAAAAAAACTTAAGAGTGCTTGAATTAGTCATTAATGACTATTAATTTGTAGAAAACAGAGAATGGATGCCCAATACACTAAAAAAACACTAGTGGATCCTTGACATCTCCTAAAGATAAACCTACATAATTGACCTCTGATGGCTCTGAAACCTCTGCCAATGTGTTCAAAATGTTGAAATTAGTCTAGGTAGACTCTTGTTTCACCAAAATTGTTCGAAAATTGACTTCTTCATGCATTTTTCCTAATGACACCTAGGAAACTCCACTAAATGTGGAGACTGTCGGTTAACTGGAGTTGAATTTAATGGAAACCCAAAATTTGGGGGACGTGCTCCAAATCTGTCGGTGGTCAAGTGATGGCATTAAATGTTCAGCAGGAGAGGTCACATTACATCTACCACAACCGCGAACCAACTGCCGAGAACACCGTATGGATAAATCCTGCACATAAAATTTCGGTGATCTAGGCACATGGCCCTTAATCGTCAGGCTAACGGTTAGCCAACCATTGCCATAAGCCCTGGTTCCAAGCTTTGGTTGTATGGTGTGGTT
Source organism: Pinus albicaulis (assembly GCA_034641835.2). Classification (NCBI taxonomy): domain Eukaryota; kingdom Viridiplantae; phylum Streptophyta; class Pinopsida; order Pinales; family Pinaceae; genus Pinus; species Pinus albicaulis. The sequence continues at coordinate 1,119,302,631 of CM076572.1, forward strand.
CTGTGAAGCGGGGGCTGGCCCCCTTTGCCGCTGGCAAGAAGTCTCATGAAACTTCAAATATACATTGCTGCCTATAGATGTTAAGAATCACTAACAACCCGAATGGTCGGGCACTTAACACGTGGACGGGAGGTCACGCATTCAATACCCACCGAATCCCAATAATTTTACCATACCGCCTATTGACCTCTGGCCTAGGGCCACGTGGCAGCCTCTGGGCAGGCCACATGGCGCCCGCTGATAGGCCAGCAAAACTTTAATATAAAAATATTTTTTGTAAATATATTTTTTTGCAAAATTTTCCTATAAAGTCAAAATGGGTCAAAGGTCTTGTTTTTAGAGTTTACTGGGCTTTTCAAACCTTCATAGCTTCTGTATACGACCTCTGTTTTGCGAATCGTTTACGGTGCCAGAATCACAACAACGAGACCTTTTTGATCAATTAAGTTGCAACCACTTCTGAGCACTTTCATTTTTGAGCATTTTTGAGCAATGGACATGATCTCCTCATCACATGGCCTATGGCTTGAGAAACCACAACCCAGGGGAATCTAATTCATCAAAGTCACTCGAGAATCGCACCTAGCCTGGGCCACACCAACCCTAACATGTCGGGATTTTTATAGCATGTCTCCTCCCCCTAGCAGATGCACAACCACCCCTGTGAGCTTTGATCCTAGGTTTCCTTGCTAAAAATGTCCATCCTCAGTTGGTTGTACTAGTAAGACTTGAAAATTATGGTTACACTTATTATAATTATAATAATTTAATAATTATAACAAATTTTAAATATTTTATGTTTTCTTTTTTAATAATTATCACAATTTTTAAATATTTTATATTTTATTTTTCTATTATATATATATATATATATATATATAACAACTCGATTTAGACGAATTAAAAATATTTAAATCACATAAAAAAAATCAAATTTAAATTAATTAAAGTTTTAAATAACTATAACATCAGATGCATATAAATCAAGTGTCATCAATACTTTAATTGAAGTACCATATCCACTTTTTAACATGTTTATTTTATTAATAAAAAATATTTATATTTTTAAAAGTATTTTATATTAATAAAGTTATATATTATTTATATTTTTGATTATATTAATTAAAAACTTTAATATATTATATATATGATTTTATTATTTTGAAATGATTGATATTTTTGATGGGAGAAAGTTGTTTATATTTTTAAAATTAAAATAAAACTAATTTTGTGAGTGGTTATTGTATGGTGAGTGCTCTAACTTTGACATTGTTATGTTAGCGCCTTACTCAACGATGAGAGAATTGATGTGGTTGTGCTTTTTTGCATAGGCCCCATGAGAGAGGGAGGGGAGGGTTAGCTAATCTTTGATTAATGTTATTACGTTTCCCTATGCGTAGCTTTTACTTTGCAGATGATAGAGTATGTACAGGAGAGAGGGGTCCTTTGCATTAGTCTAGGGTTTCTTTGACACTAAGTATGTGTTGGAGAACAAGGTCTTTTTTCTTGTTGGTGAGTACTGTAGCATTCGCCTCGCAGTCAAGGTTCATTGACTGTGCATTATTTGGCTGTGTTTTTTGCAATTTTAACCAATTTTAAACAACATAAAATAATATTTGTGATTATGAAAATTAGCTTTGAAACTGCCAATAATAATTGCTCAATTAATTCTATCACAAATTGATTTAAACTCAATTATGTGTGAATTTATGAGGTTGCAGATTAATTTTGGGGGGTGGGGGGATAAACGAAGATTCGATTAATGTTATTATTGTTGCTTGTGTAGAGTTTTACTCTACGGAGGATAGAGTATGTGCGGGGGAATGAGGTCCTTTTTAGTAGTCTGAGGTTGCTCTAACATTGAGTATGTTTAGGAGAATGGATTCCTTTTCTTACTCCTTTGCTAAATCATGCTAGAAAAGATGTGGTTGCAAGTGCTTTACATAGGTGCATAGGCAAGGGTGAGTGGGGGTGTTGAACAAATTTTGAATTTTGTTGCAAACAAGTTTTCGAATCCATCACATTCATAATTATTTGTAATCAAAGTTTTAGACCAACAACTAGGGTTCATCTTCAAGATGAAAAGAGATGAGAAAGATTGATTCACAAAATTTTTTAACAAATAGAAAAAGGAATGTGAGAATGAACAGCCAACTATAAAACCCTAAAATTGTAATTTATATTATAATTTATGAATATTTTAATTAATAATAATGTAATCTAAAATATATTTAATGTTATAAAAGTCATTTAATTTTTATAACTAATATTAATAAATATTTTATAAAATAACATTATGATAATAGAAGCATAATTTTTCAATTAATATTTAATTAGAAAAATTAAATATTAAGACAAATATTTTCTGATTAAATTTTAATTGAAAAATGATGTTTCTAATATCATAATAGTATTTAGTAAAATATTTATTAATATTAGTAATAAAAGTTAAATGATTTTTATAACATTAAATATATCTTTTAAATTACACCATTATTAATTAAAATATTCCTAAATTATAATATAAATTACAATTTTTATGGTTTTATGGCGAGCTCTTCATTCTCACCTTCCTTTTCCTATTTATTAAAAAATTTCGCCAATCAATTTTTTTTAATCTCTTTTCATCCTAAAGATGAACAATAGTTGTTGGTTCGAAATGTCGATTACAAATAATTATGAATATGACGGATTCCAAAATTTTTTTGCAACAAAAAGGACAATGGTCATAGAGATCTAAAATCTGAAATTTTAAATTAATATTTTTATGTTGGAGAATGTGGTATGTGCAAGGAGATGAGGACCTTTGCATAATATTGTGCAAAGGACGAAGTGAGTTCAGATCTTAGATGTTAATTTCCTAGCTTATATGTCTTATCATTTATTTGTTGGTGTTACTCTTTACATTGATCACAATGCTTTTTTTGTAATTATTATCGTAACCGTTGAACTGTAAAAGCTACTCGTATTATGCAATATTAAATAAACTGTGTTTTTATTTCGTGTGAGGAAGAAGTGTTGTGTGGTAAAACAAATATGTGAACCATGCTATGAACATTCCCATGTTTCCTTTTGTGAAGCTTTCAATGTGCTTAGAATGTAGCATTAGCTGTGATCATTATAATGAGCCAAGAAATTGTCAAATGCGTATAGAAAACTGACAAAGGTGAATCGGTTTAAATGCTTGCAACGCTATAAAGCTTCTATATTTCTGCACTACTACTATCATCTACGATTTAAGAGAAACCTTTTGTAACACAAGAAAACCTCGGGCAATACACCAAAATTTTAAACACAATATGCAAAGAGAAAAGGTTACACGTCACCACCAATGATTACAAAATGCTTTCCGACTTGTTTCCCTATAAATATAGCAAGAGAAACAATGAGGTTTTTGGATTATTAGTTTTTAGGTGTGAATTTGTGTGGAATGAAGGATGTGTGAAAGGATATTTTAATTGTAATGTGTTTTCTAGTGGTTATTTTATTATTAATAGACTGTACAAAGTGCGTAGGTCATGATATGTTGTTCGAAGTTATGTAATCAATTAGAAAATGATCCTATCTATGTCAGTGAATGGCATCTTTCCTTTCACCGCTAACAATTACAAAATTCTTGTTGAATTTTTCCCTATAAATATAGAGAGAGAAATGATGAGGTTTTTTTATAATTGGATTTTAGCTCTGAATTTGTGAAAAATTAAGGATATGTAGAATGAAGAATGTGCAGAAGGATCGTTTAATTGTTATGAATTTTCTAGTGATTATTTTATTATTAATAGATTGTGCGGAATGGAGAGGTTTGCACAATGAAAGCTTGAGAGCTTCTTTTACAGAATGGATTTTCCCTACAGTCCTGCACATATGAATTTGTGTTAATTTTTTTTTTAAATTCTTAGTATTAATATATTGCACATAGTGCATAGGTTCAGACAATGAAAGCTTGAAATAGAGCTGTGAATTTCTGAAGAATGATGGATGTGCAGAAAGGGTCTTTTAATTGTAATGCATTTTCTAGTGGTTACTTTATTATTAATAAATCATGTGGAGTGTAGAGGTTCCTACAATGAAAGATAGAGAGATTCTTCCATACAATGGATTTCCTTTACAGTCCTGCACATATGCTTTTGTGTTATTTTTTTTGAAATTTTATGTTAGAATAATATTTTAATGTTTTGAAAATCATACTTATTATTAATATATGGTTGTATGGTTTTCTTGTCCTGCCTATGTTTGGGTACATCGACAGGTTACGTGGGAAAGTATGTAGTCAGTGAATTGAACGCTGAGAGTATTTATATTAACCCATAGTGGTGTTTTCTATTAATAAGAATACAATCATTGTGCTAATAAAAAAAATAGCAAGTGGTGATTTGTTGGAAGGAATGTTTGCAATAATTTGAAATAGCTAATTTGGTGAGGAAAATTCGTTATTTGCAGTAATACAAATAAATAATTCATTTTGTCCTGATTGTTAAATTTGTGAATTAAATAGTAATGATGGACAATACATTGGAATGACATAAAGATCTACATGTCGCCTTTATCTCAAACATAAATATTTTGTGACATATGTCAAATGCAAAAAAACATATCGGGTGGTGATTTATAGGGAAACAAGTCAGGAAACATTTTGTTATCATTGACAATGAAAGGAAATAAGCCATTTGCGTATATCGAAGGGATTCTTTTCTAATTGATTATGTGTTTTGAATCATAGATCCTGTAATGTTTTCTCTTTGTTGATTGTGTTTAGAAGCTTGGATTATTGTATGAACTATTGCTTCCTTACAAAAGGTTTCTATTAAATCATGGATGATAATAATAGTGTAGAAATACAAAAGATCTACAATACTGCAAGCTTTTAAACCGAGTCACCTTTGCTAGTTTTCTATTCATATTTGAAATTTTCATGGTTGATTATCAAGATCACAACTAGTTCGAACATATTTTGAATGGTAAATTTATGTTTCTTATGACATATAACTGTGATATTCAATCAATGGCAAGTTGTGGAGTAAATGCACACGATTGTGATTAGTTTTGATATGTTCAATTGTTAATTATTGAGCATGTCATGTGTAATATTATTGACATGGGTAATAGTAATAGTGGTGGGAGAAAGGGTGTATGAAGCAAGGAACATAAAACGTTTTCATTGCAATGCTTAGTATGTGTGTAATGTATGTGGATGCAAACAATGTTAGTTTATGTTCCTTGATGTTAAATGGCACTTTTTGTTATTATAATAGTGATTTCAAATGTTTGATAATTTGTTTGCCTATAAAATCACTTCCTATTATAATTTTTCATTCGAAACATGTTATGAAATATTTTTGTTATCGAAGATAAATGTGTCATCAGTTTTTTTATCATTTCGACTGGTGTTCTCTTATTAATAGAAAACACCTCTCCATGTAAATATTAGTGATTTCGGTATTCAATTTACCGATAAATGTGTGAGGGAATATATGTGACTTTATTATACTAGATCTAACACCTCCTGATAGTTATATGTATGGTTTAATGTTCAAATTGGTGTGGAAAGTCATTCACAAATCAAGTTCGGTTCGATTTTAAATAGTAGTGGGGACTAGTTGTTAAGTTAATTCGTTATAGAATTTAGCTGAATGCATGTTTGCATAATATTTATTTGTGAATTTCCTTGTAAATTTTACTATTTGTAAATATTATTGATAGTTTTCCAAGATTTTAAATTTGACTAGAAAAAACAATGCAAATTTCAGCACATTCCTGATAAGGTATGGCAACATTTTTTTGTAACCATAGGTTACAACTATCAAATTTCATGATATTGGGTTTTGATGGGGCTTTTGATGATGTTGAATCAATTTCTAATATCAAAAAAAAATATTCAAACATTCGTGCTATCATATTTTTATTGGAAAAACAAAAAATGTTGGATTGCAGTGATTTCTGGCCATACAATCAAATTTTCTATCTCGGTAGACAAATCCTATTGTTGTATATCATAATTTTATATTTATTTTGACACTTATTTTAATGATATTGATATAGGATCAAGGTGCAAAGTAAATAAATAGGTTCCATAATTTTTATTGGAAAAACAAATGTTGAATTGCAGTGAATTCTTTCCCATTACTTTCGGTAAAATTTGCCTTCGATATATTTAATTTCTATTTATTCAGAGTGTTGTGCACGTAAATTTTTTCACACGAGTGATAGTAACAACCAATTTATTTGAAAAAAAAAGGATAAATTTAAAGTTAAATTATATTTGAAAATGTTACTCATTGACAAAGTATGTTTTTCCTAAAAAAAAAGAGTGGGTAGTAGGCAAAGGAAAGAGATTATTTGCAGTGATACGGTTAAGTCACTTTCTAAAATAGATGATAGATTTGACTGGTCAAAAAAGTATGAGAGATATTTGAGTCTGTCAACGAAAGATAAAACTAGCAACAAGATTTGGAGTACTAGATTAGTGAATGTTGTGTGTGTTTCAGAGGTCTTTGATTTCAGAGAGATTGTTTATCTCTATGAAAAAAATTTTGATTTAATAATGAGAGAAATCAAGCTAGGAGCAAAATTTCCTTCGAATATGAAGGCATTTAGATAGTTTCTCAAATTACTGGAACCAAACAAGTGTTTGGAATTGTCTGTTGCAAATAGCTTCTTGAAGTCAAAAAGAGGCAGAAATCATTGTGTGAGAATTCATTACACCAAATCTTGTGGTTCCTTTTGATATTTATTTGATATATATTTCTTTCTTTAGGTAACCATTAGGGATTTCTATTGGTTGTTTTCCCACTTCCTATTCCAAGAAAGTACAACAAATATTTTGAAATGCATTTTCTATGTGCTTTATGAGACTTACAAAAATAATTGTCTTTTCGATTAGGTTGATGTCATTTCTAATGAATTAGTTATTTAGGTACATATATTATCCAAGAAAAATAGATTATTTATGATGGCATATCTAATAAAAAATCTTGTGTCAATACATGTTTTTGACGGGTTACCCTGTAATCCTAAATTCAACTTTGTTGAGGAACCAATGTAGTTCTTATATCCTATATTTTGGAAGCACAAAGATTCTTTACATTTTTGTTTAATTCAAGATGTGTTTGTAAGGAAAGTGTATTGCATGGTCACTAAAGAAGAGCCTCCTAAAATATCTTCAGAGGTTGGGGTCTTCCTATATGGCAAAGGGGAATGTGAAAAAGGAGAAATCAATATAGTTATTCAAACTTATGTTTTTGAAGATAAGCCATTGTTGTTGCCAAATTTTGTCCTAGATAGGTATTTTGTTTCCAAAGTCTGTATGAAATATAGTTGTTGGCTAGTTACAGTTGAACAGAAAAAGAAACATAAATTATTTATTTTCTATTTACTATTGGAAAATTTATCGTGAATAATATGTCTCATGCCAGCATTATTGCAAAGACATCAAATTATTTTAATATAGGTGAATATGAAGCTATTCAAGGCCTTGATAAAGGAAATATTTTCATGGAATGCCTAGATTCTATTAGGTACAGGAATTTGTTTCGAGGAACTAGAGAGCAGAGCACGAAAAGTCAGAGTGTATCAAAAAAATATCATAAAACACTGGTAGATGCTGAAGGGATTGCTTAGAAAGAGAACATTGGAATGCGAGGAATATAGAAGAAAATAGGCACAAATCCTACAGGACAATCTCAATCTTGCAGACACAATTTTGGTCTGACTTCATCTACTAGCTTAAAAGGGAAGAAAGCTAATGGAAGATTAATATGGTTCACAATATGCTATAAAGTGGTGGAGATGATGAAGATCCTTTTTGTAGAGTAACTCCAGAAAGAGTGCACACTGCTAGATCAACTAGATCCAAGAGTCTGACTAAAATAGGCAATATTGGAGAGGCCATGAACATGGAAATTGGTAGGTATGTACTACCTAATTGGGTTAGTGCTTGTTTACAAGAAGATCAGAATATGACGGAGCAAGTTTCCAAAGAGGACATTATTTTTTATGATCATTTTGTCACAGTGAAACAGGAAAACTATGATGAGAGAAGTTATATATTAAAGATTGAAAAGGAAAAACTTTCTAATGGAAAGGTATTTGATCAAGCATATATGACTTTTGATTTTTTTGGTGTTGTGATGCCAGAGCTGATGAAATTGCATCAAGATATTGGTAAGGTGCTTACGTATTTTGTTGGTTAATGAAAATCATAAAATTTGAAGCTCAAGGAAAAAATAAAAGAGCTAGAGGATGCTTTGAGCCTAGGTCATTTATTGAAGACCCCACTAGCAATAAATAGATAGTATTCAGAAATTTGTAATACTAACTGATCTCATAGATTTTAGAAACCTGTCAATATTCTTAATGCATATAAATCTCATATTATTAGTAATATATAAGAAAGGTTGAGGATCATCAAATATGTAGGGAAATTTGATTTCAGTCTATTACATTTAAAGCAGAGAAATAAGTATTTTGTTGAGTTGGTCAAAAGTTAGCTCAAGGGAGATAGACACTTCATAGACAATGACCTATTAACTTTTAGTCGGAAGTTTGATTGACTATCTAAAATATAAAATTATAAAGAGGGGTTGTCGGATGTTGATTAGACAAGGCAGATAAAGGCTACATAGTCTAAGAAAATATGAAGATTAGAGGACATTATTTATAAGTGTGGGCACATAGAAAATAGAAGAACATATGTGTATCTCAAGGAAATAGAGATTTTTCATGATTTAAACGGTTCGTGCTATTATCACTCTAGTAATTTTAAAGTTGTGAGATTTTTAGTTTTTAGTCAAATAACACTAGAGGTAACCACAGACCAAATTCAAACTCTAGGATCTAGCCTTCCTAGGGTTCAGAGAGGGCTCTCTCTTGAAGATTTAACTTTGTTTGATTTGTAAATATTAGACTAGTTATGAATGTGCAGCTTTGGTTTGGTTTTGATTGATTTGGTGGGAAAAAATCACTAAAAGGGATGGATAGTGGGAGATCTATTTTTCCATTGGGCTAAGGAGTCAAAATCAAGCAAAAAGAACTAGGATCAAGGCCAAAAATTCAAATGTTTTCAGGGCAAGATAGATAACCCTTGAAGATCTTGGAAAGTTGTTTTTGTGAGGTGGTATGATCGAGATAAAGGGAAATTAAGAATCCTTTGATCTGGAAAAGGGAAGTAGTAAGCAAAGGTCAAATGAGTGAGGGAGAAATTAAGGGTTCCCTACACTCAAAATCGGAGGAAGACATAGAAATGATAACGAGTTAAAAACAGGGTGCTCTTAACAAATCCTGTAGTAATATTCCTAGTTATTCATTCAAATTTAGAACAAACATAGATGGATGCATGTAACAAAGAAATATGACAATGAAAATTAAGGAAATACTTCACTCCAAATAGCTCACCACAGGAATCCTAAAGTATGATGCCAATTGGTTTGATCCAGTCTGCTACTCAAAATTTGAAACACAAAAGCCTTAAAGTCCAACAAAAATGACTATAGAAATCTCCATCAATTTATTCCACACAAAATACTTCTAAATATGAATTATTTATACATAATTGTTTACAAAATATCCTAGAATGCTTCTAGGAATTATTTAAGGGAAATAAAAGATCTTTACAACAATAATAGATACAACTCCTTAACAAGTTAGCAAGTTGCCCTATCTATTCAAAAGAAATAGAAACTTCTTTGAGGATAAGATGCAGATGGCTTCCTTGGTGTCCTGCTTGCTGGCTTTAGATATTTTAAATTTGTTTTGGAATCTGATCTGCCTTGTCTGATAATCTTTCTCTGATTCTCTTTATTCAATGATACTCTCTAAACTCAGATACTCTTTAACCATAGTCAAAACTGCTTACTGCTGTAAAAATATGTTTTTACTGTAAATCAGCAAACAATTTTCCTTTCATCTGTCTGTCTTTTTATCTTTCATAATAAATTTGTGAGTGATTGCCAATCCTCATCTTTAGGAATTTGTATCTTCTTAATTTCCTGAAGTTTTCATCAACTTCAGTGTATCTGGAAAAAGTTGGCTTGATGACAAACAAGTGTCTTATCTCATGTTGTAAATAGAATAAGTCTTCAAAACATTTGAGTAAGACTTTTCTTGTTGGAATGCCTTGTACTGGTGGTTTATTTACCTGTTCCTTTGCAAATTCTCTAATCTTTTTATCATAGTCATTCTAAGGAATCAGTTTATCATTAATGACCATAATGTCAGGCAGTCCTTTTTGCCTCAAATTTGTAAACTTGAACATAAACCTGGTTATGGCAGTATTCATATTCTCACACTTTTCTTCCAGTTGCTTCATTAGATTCTTCTTTCAAGTAACTTTCCTAATTTCTAGGATAGTTTCAGTCCTGTCAGTAATCTTGAGTTCTTCTAATTCTTGTATGTTTTTTCTGTTAAGGAATGTGATTAGCTTTAACTTGCTCTAGTTTGTCAGCCAGTTCACTTTGAGTCTTCTGAATTTCTGCTTGGGATGCTAGTAATAACTCTCTCTATTCAAATATTACCTGAATTGAAGGCCATACATCATGGATGGCTTCAATGATATTGTTCCAAAGACAATTTTTGATATATGATATTTGTTCCTTCAAGGTTAATTCCTTTTGCAATTTCTTCAATTCTTCATTAAGTCTTATGGCTTTTTGCTCATGTGTTTTTGAATTTATATGAGCCAATTTGTTTGAATTCTCAAGATTTTCTATCACCTGTTTCAATCTGTTGATTTCATTTGACTTAAGAGACATTTCCTCCATAGCTTTCACTAATTTGGTGCTTCATCTGTATGGAGAATTTTTGTTGTAGATGATTCAGTAGCTGAGGTTGTGGATGAAGTTACTGGCACTGCAATAGACAATGGTTCTTTGGGTGCTAAATTTTCAGCTAAAGTTGAAGGCACAACTATAGTGATTATAGGAATAACTGTAGGAACCTCTGGTATTTTTGGTATTTCTTTCTCCTAGACAAGTTTGTCCATCTATATTTTCATTTCCTTGATTTGGGCTGTCAACTGAAAAATCAAATTCATCATGTCATGTTTTTCTTTTTGTCCTTCTATTATTTCTTTTGTTTGAGGATGTTCACTTTGAGGAATTTTAAGCTATTTCCTCAAAGCTAAAATATCTTCATTCTTATTTTTCACCAATAACTCTACTGCTTTGATATTAGCAGGGTCATATTCCACCTGCAAAACTAGTTCTTCTAAAGATTTTATCTTCAGATCCTTGGCATTCATCTGATCTTGCATGTTGGAAATGGTGTTCTGGAGCTTCTGAGCACTCATGGCTTTAGTTGTGAAAGTAGAGTATAGCATTTCTCAAGTTTGTCTATGGAACTCAATTTGATCAAGAGCATGAATCTTATTTGTCTAGACTTCCAAATCAACCTTCTTATAGTCTACCACTTAAAATGCAGATAGAAGTATGTTTTGCACACTTGGTGTCTATTTGAGATATTGAGAATAAATATTGTTTTTTATCTCTTCATTCTTCAGTTTGATCTGTTTATATTTTTCTTTGATGTCCATATCTTTCTGCTCAGCTACCTATGAGGAAAAAGCTTCCATGCTCTGTTGTCTTTCTATCAACTGTGCATCTTCATTGTTAACTTGTTCTTCATTCTGATTCTTAGTAGCTGGATCATTGACGGTCACAGTGGCAACATCTATTTCTAGCAAATCAGTGTTGGTATCTATAAGCTCTGTTTCTTCCACATCAATTGTTACCTTTCCTTTACCTACTGAATTTAACTTAGGCCTTTTTTTGTATATTAATTTGAACTTAGTTTTAGTTGTAGTTTCAGCAACATAAGCACCTTCTTCCCTTACTCTCTTGGTGGATTTTTCTTGCTGTTCTGCAGTCTCTAAAGTATGACTAGTATCACTTTTATTGACTGCATCTGTTAAGGTATTTTCAGTCCACTCAGTTTGATTTGCATACTTTTCTATCTATGGTTTTACCTTATGAATGAAAGGGGATAACTTGCATTTAACCCTTAGTTTACTCAAGATCCCTTGTGGATCATAATTCCAAGGAAAATTTTCTTCAAATATGAATTCCAATAACTGATTTGCTACTTCTTTCTCTGCATCCCTATGATTGCAAATGAATGGCCCTATGTGATTCTTTAATTTGAACTGAGTTTTCTTCTTTGTTGCCATGAAATTTATAGAATCAGAGTGTAGGATCCGCTTGATATAATCCAAGGAAAAGATCCTCATTGAAGGATGTTTGGGTAATTTGAAAGGTAACAATTTGATCCAAAAACTCTGATCTCAGTATGTTTTTCATATAGGTACCAATCACCAACTTTATTCTGCTCTGATAACTGTAATATTTTCTTCATTTATTCATTTATCCTTGGCTGCTATGTTTTTTTAACATTTTGATCACTAGATGTATGAACAATTCTGAAAATTCTGCATAAGTGAAATCTACACATTCTTTCCTACGTAAAGTAGTCCAGAATATGGCAGAAAGAGAATTTCCCTTTATGTCAATCTTTTGAAGAGTACTTGGAAAATTATCTGATTGAAATATAGAAACATATGGAAGAGGAAGGATGTGTATCTGAACACTCCTTCAATTGGTAAATTGGTCAATTGATAATGAATATTGTATGCAATGTAACCTGTATAATCAAATGTCATAGATGGGGGTTGTCCTGGGGTAAATGTAGATAAGAAACCCAAGATGGATTCATCTATGTATTCATAAGTGAAATACCCTAGGAAGAAGGAAAGCATGGAGATCACATGTCTTGAACATTTTGGGAATTTGGAAGTGGAATATGGGGGATTTATTTGAGGAATTTCCACATGCAAAGGCATAAATGTCTGAAAAATCATGAATCTCTTGGGAAAATATAGGCCAATATATAACTTGGTGAGGGCCTCTATAGATAAAGGGACTGCTTGAGGATCAGGCTGAACTTGTAGAATTTGGTTAATAGATTCAATAGTAATGGTGAAAAGCACTTCTTTCTTGGCATTTATAATGGCTCTTTGTTTAGGTACATAATATTGTTGACATAACCTAATGACTTCTTGGCATGGGTAAGTTAATGGGACAACATATTTGGGCAAGTGGATTTCCCAAATATGGAATTCTTCTTCATTATCTAAGGACTTTTCATAGCCCCAGTTATGAATATCTAGCAGGTTAAATTCAACAATGCGATCCGCTATCTTATAATCAACATCAACCAATGGAATGTGTTCAATGTCTATGACTGGGGAATGTAAAGGATTGAAAACAATAGCATTCTTAGAAAACATGGCTGGAGTGGATTTTGGCACTTTGGAAGCTTTAGGATTGCTAGAGCTCTACTTTTTAGGCATTTTGGCTACTTTCTGCAAGTTTAGACAATTTGCAGAAGTATTTTTATTTTTAGCAGAGGCTTCTTGGATAAAACAGGTAAAGTATGGTCTTTTATTTAGGCTTTCTTTCCAATTAGGTCTGTCAAAGAGGATTTACTGGCTTTTGACTGGGTTTTAAGTAAGAAACATGGGTTTCTTGAGTCTTTCACTGAGATATTGGGCTTAAAAAAGTGTTTTGAAATTGGGCATAGAGGCTTAGAATATCTTCAGAGGTTTTCTGGCTTAATTTGGAGCTTGAAATAGTTCATAAAACTGTAAAAACTCACAATTTTCCTCCTAAGTAGTAGGCAACAGTAAAACAGGGTTTTTGGAGAAAAATTGACAGGGCTTGGCCTATTTTTTGGTCTTTTTGATGGCTTTTTTTGTTAATTTTTAATTCCTGAATGGGAAATATTATTTAAAAGGCTTTTTTAAAACTTAAAAATAAGCTCTAATTTGAGAAGAAAACATGTTATGCACAAGTATAGGGGTTTGAAACAGCTTCTAAGGTCTTTAAACGGTCGAACGGCTTCTGTGGAGTTTCTGGAGCAAGGAAAAGCTCCTCAGCAGTCTTCAAAGAGTAGCAGACTGAAATTTGAGGTATTTTGGTAAGAAAATGGTGGAAAAAGTTTGTTCTAACAATCGGGAGGCTCATGCAGGGTAGAAGAAGAAATGAACACATTTTCATATGTTTATTAGGCATTTTTGGTTGCATTAACTCTGCAATGAATGATGGTCACATCGGGCGGGAATGGTGGTTTTAGGCTTCAACGAAATCTAAAATCGTAGTGGTTATCGCGTGCCCTTTCAGTGGTTAATGGTTTTCGAGCAATTAAATGTGATCCAATGAGGATTGAGCATATGGAGAGAGAGGAAATCATAAAAGCACCCATTTCGCGCAAAAATGAGTTGGGAGTGACCGCACATGTTTTCTATGTGATATTGGTTTTTGGCCGTCAAATCTGGGGTTCTGTTGCGAATGGTCCAGATCTCTTAAGAAAGTCGCGTCGGGATTGGGGAGTGGGAACAAGCTTGTTATATGCGGCGGGGTCAGTTTAACATTATAAATTAACTTAAACTAAAGTTAAACTTTGGTTATATAATGCCGAGGGGGGGGGGTGTGGTGGGGGTGGAGAATAATATAATGTATATTAAATCAAAACATTTATGAAATGTGTCAACAAATACATATGCGGGCGTGCGTTTTAATATATAGTTTTTTAAACGCTTTTGACATTTGTTCAAAAACTATAAGGGGCGGGGATATTTATTTAAATGATATGTTTGAACCAATGGGATATTTGGGCGGGGTTTTATATTGTGCATATGGGATATTTAAAACATTGGTTTAAACGTAAAATAGAGGGTTTGTGGCGTATTTTAAATATAAGGGTTTTAATAATATACGGGTGGGTGTAACTTCTGGGGAGTTAATAAAATAAATAGTTAGTAATTAATATGAAATAAAGGGATAATGTAAAGAAAACAAAATACATGTTAACTCTAAGTAAAGTGCAAAAATAAAGCATTGGTTGTCTTTGTTGTATTACTTCACACTTTAACTTAGGATAAATGCATTTTAAGGGTTTATGAATGATTTTTGAAAGGGAATGAGATTAATTATTTAGGGTTTCACTTTTACGAACTAAAAATGGGTTTTTACTTACGAAAAAGGGATTATGATTTATGAATGAAGGGTAAATGTTGATGAATGTGGGTCTATCGTGGGAATTCAATATTTTTTAACCAATCAGTCATCAAGCCTGGGGTCCGATCCCAACAAAAGTCAGAGAAATGCTTTGAGCCTTTCTGACTGATAGTTTAGAATACTGAATATTTGGAGGGGAGGGGAAATTAGTGATTTTTTCCTGATGATGCTTTATTACATGATTGCTCAACTGCTTCTACCTGCACATAATCATTTTTTTTGCTGGTAAAAGGTAAAAGTAGTGGCATTTGGACTTTCTCACTTTCAGGTCTTATTTTATCTCTTTTTTTCTTTTGGGGTCTATATTTTTCCAAGTCCTTTGATCTTTCTTTTAGGACTTTTACCCTCTTTTTGGCTTTTTATTATTTTTCATTTTTTCAAAATATGGGAAAATGGCTTGCAGAAAGCAAGGTATGTACATATTTACAAGACTATCAAATTCAATTCAAAATTTATGAACCCTATTATTATAGGACCCTAACAGTGGCTCCACATGGGGATGGCATTTCCTGGTGAAATGTCAAGAATTTTAAGACTAGTAGCCTTTGGAATTTGACTATGTTCACCCTGTAAATGTCTTCTGATATATGCAATTATTCATACTTAAGATATTTACCTCTCAAAGCTTAGGGCCTTCTCTCTGGGCTTCAAATTTGTTTGGGAAATATCCCATCCAATCTAAAATATGCAATGTATATGTACAATGATCAAAGTGAGTAAAAACTAACTATTTTTTAACTTCGGAGAGTAGTAGTGCTTCAACATTCTGCCATTTACTAGTCCTTCTTGCAAATATGTTCCATCCATTTCTTTCAAAAAGAAAGCATTATTACCTCTATATCCATAAATCACATAAGGTCCTTTCCACAGAAAATCAAATTTTCCATGTTTACCTTTGTCTTCTCTTCTGGATTCCCACTTTAACACTTGGTATCCAATATAAAAATCATATTCATTACTCTTTTTATCAAAATTTTCTTTACTTTATCCTGGATAACTTGGGATCTAATATAAACTTCTTCTTTTGTTTGCTGCAAGTGAATAGTTTGATTTATCCTTCTTTGAATGTCATTTGTTTCAACTTGTAACTCTTGGATAATTTTCATTATTGGTACTCCTAAGGAGGATGGAAAAACAACATCCATTCCATAGACAAGCTGGTAAGGAGATGTACCAATAGATTTTTTAGTTGTAAGTCTATCTGCCCATAAGGCATTGACTAACTTTTTGTTCCAAGATTTTTTGTTATCTTCCAGTAATTTTTTAATGATGTTTACAAGGCTCTTATTTGAGGATTTAGCTAGGCCATTACCTTGAGGGTAATATGCAATAGAGTGGCCTAGGGTAATACGATATTTATGGAAAAAATCAGTCTTCTTTTTGGATTTGAAAGCTGTTGCATTATCAGTAGTTATCTTTTGGGGACATCCAAACCTTGAAAGTATGTTGTTTTCTATAAAGGAAATAACGACAATATCTGTGGCTTGTCTGGAGGGTATGGATTCAGTCCAATTCATAAAATAGTCAGTGACTGTCAAATCCACTTATGTTGGCCTGAAGATGGAAGGTGAATTTCACCAATAAAGTCTAAACCCCATTGTAGAAATGGAATTTTAGTTGAAATGAGCTTTAAAGGTAGGGGTAACAGTTTTTTCTTACCCTAAAAAATTTGGCACTTGTGACAGGAAGTCACAAACTTTTTGACATCAACAAACAAAGTAGGCCAGTAAAAACCAACTCTCGGGATCTTGTCTGCAGTAATTTTCCAGTATAGATATCCTCCACAGTCACCTGCATGAAATTCTTCAAGTATTTTGTCAGCCTCTTCCTTTAACAAACAATTTAATAAAATCCCACTTTTATCTCTCCAAAAAAGTACATTGTCTAAAATACAAAATCTTACTGCCTTTAGTTTTAAGAATCTGGCTTTGGTTCTTGACAATACAGGAGGAGCTTGTAAGTTTAGTAGTACAAATATGATATTTGTATACCAAGGTGAGTTTGAAAAGGCTTCACTTATCGTTGGAGTCGCCATCTCTTCCTGATCATCTATTTGGGCAATAAAATTTATGTCTAGGGCATTACAATTAGATTCAGCCATAAGTTTGGCTAATCCTTGAACTTTTATGAGCTTTGTGGGTTTTATCTCTATGTCATATTCTAAGATAGTGGCAATCCACTTACCTCTTCTTCCATCAGAACCATCCTAAGTAAGAATGTCTTTTACTACAGAATTTGGGACATAGGTAATGATGTGAGAGTAGAGAATATAAACTCTGAAGTCTTTAATGGCCTTTACCAAAGCTAAGTCTTGTTTCTCCATGATGTTGTACTTCAAAGGAGCATCTCTAAGGGTCTTGCTAAAGAAAGCTATGGGCTGTTCAAATCCCTGGTCATTTTTTTACAATAAAACTGTAGCAATGGTGTGTTCTGAAGCAAATGAAAAAATTATGAAATCCTTCTTAAAGTTAGGACTTATTAGGACTAGAGTTTTGGTTAAGGCCTATTTTATGGAGTCAAATGACTGTTTGGCCTCAATAGTCCATTTAAGAACTGAATCTTTTTTAAGCATGTTGTTTAGGTCTCTAATTATCTAAGCTAAATTGGATATGAATCTTCTTAAAAAATTAATCTTAACTAGAAAGGCTTGTAACTCTTTGATGTTTCTTGGTGGACTGATGTTAATAATTGCTTCTATCCTAGTAGGTTCTATTCTGATTCCTTCTTTAGAAATTATGTGTCCAAGTAACTTACCTTCTTCTAATCCAAAGAAACTTTTCTTAGGGTTTAAAGAGATGCCAAATTTCCTGCATTTATTAAAAACTTGTCTCAGATGATCCAAGTGTTCATTATCAGTTTTGGAAAACATAGTAATGTCATCTAAGTAAATCACTAAGAAATCATGTATTTTCTTTGCAAAAGCTATGTCCATAGCTCTTTGAATGTTGCCCCTGTATTCATGAGACCAAAAGGAATTTTTACATACATAAAAAGTGCCCCAAGGAGTAGTAAATGTTGTTTTGGCTTGATCTTCTTTTTGGACTAAAATCTGGTTGTATCCTGAAAAACCATCTAAAAGTGAAATCCTAGAAGAGCCAACTACCCTTTGTAATATGTGATCCATTTTAGGTAAAGGGTAATTATCTTTTAAGGACACTTTGTTTAGATTCCTAAAGTCAACACATAATCTAATATCTCCTATTATCTTTCTTGTTGGAACTAGGTTGGAAACCTAATCAGAATATCTTATTGGTGCAATTATCTGTGCATCATACATTCTTTTCACTTCCTTTTCTATAAAAGGTAATAAACAGTGTTACCGATGAAATAGGTAACTGCACTGTTACCTACTTTTTTTTGGTAGCATAAAAAGCACCTAATTTTGAAAAGTGGTGATGCAGAATCACCTCTTTTTTTTTGGAGCACATTTTTGACACTCTAATATTTTTATTTATGAAGTATGAATATTTGTTTTAAAATGTTAGTGATTTTCACGCTAATTTTGAAACGTATTGATGCAGCATCAACTTTTTTTTTTTTTAGAGCGGTGATTTTCATGCTAATTTTGAAACGTATTGATGCAGCATCAACCTTTTTTTTTTAGAGTGGTGATTTTCATGTTGGTAATAAAACACAAAACTTAGATTAAAAAATATATATAAAAACAATAAAAAAAACCAATAAAAATGTAAAAAAAAAAACAAAATTAACTCGTAAAAATAAAAAATTTAAACAAAAATAAATTAAAAAAAAAACAAAAAACAAAAAATAAAATTCGAAAATTATATCAAAAGAAATGACAAAATTTGAAAAAAAAAACACATAATTTAAAGAAAAAAAACAAAAATTAACCAAAAAAATTAAAAAAAAAAAACGTCAAAAACATTTTTTTCTAAGTTATTAAAAAAAACCATATAATTAAAAAAAATAATAAAATAGAAAATTTAAAAATAATTTAAATTATAAAATTAAAATTTAGATAAAAAAAATAAAATATAAAAAAGAAAAAATTAAATTTAAAAATTTTAATTAAAATAATAATAAGAAGAAGAAAAAAAACACAAATTTTAAAATTAACAAAAAAACAAATTAAAAAAAAAAAAAAATTAAAATTGAAAAAGAAAATTAAAATAAAAGAATTAAAAAAAAAACTATCATTAAAAAAAAAAAAATGAAAAAAACCACGTGCAAATAATTAAAAAACAAACATCCATAAATTTACTGTTTTTTTTTTTTTTAATGAAACAATTTATAAATTTTAAAAATGAAAAACTAAATAAACTAAAAGATTTAAAAAAAAATTAAATTAAATTAAAATTTAATAAATAAATTTTAAATTTTAAAAAATAATTAATCTAAAATATTAAATTTAAAAAAAAAATTAAAAAAAATAAATAAATTTAAAATTAAAAACTTGAAATAAAAAACAAATAATTTTGAATTTTTTGAATTTAAAAAAAAAAAATCAAATTAAAAAAAAATAAATAAAAAAATAAAAAAGAATTTTTTGATCGTGGTGGCATCGCCAATCGGCCTCCTGCCTAGGTGGCGGCGGACGCCGGCCGCTCGGTGGGAAGCCGATTCCGAGAATCGCCCTCTCGCGGTGGGAGGCCGATTCCGGGAATCGCCCTGAGGCCGATTTCGAGAATCGCCCTCCTGCAGCAGGAGGCCAATTCTGGGAATCGCCCTCCTGTGGCGGAAGGGCGATTCCGGGAATCGGCCTCCCGTCGCGGGAGGGCGATTCCCGGAATCGGCCTCCCGCCGCGGGAGGGCGATTCTCGGAATCGGCCTCCTGCCCAGCGGTCGGTCGCGGGAGGGCGATTCTCGGAATCGGCCTCCCGCCCAGTGGCCGGCCTCCGCTGCCACCTGGGCGGGAGGCTGATTGGCGGCGCCACCACGATTAAAAAATTATTTTTTATTTTTTATTTTTTTAATTGTTAATATTTCTTTTTAATTTGATTTTTTTTAAATTTATTTTTCAAATTCAAAAAATTTAATTTTTTTTTTTTAATTTAATTTTTATATTTAAAATTTAATTTGTTTTAATTTGTTTTGTTTTGTTTTGTTTTTTTTTTTAAATTTTATTCATTTTTTTTTGTTTTTAATTTTTTTTTTCTAAATTTTGTTAAAATTTTTTATTAAATTTTGTGTTTTTTTTTTTTTTTATTTAATTGATTTTTTTTTTTATTATTAAATTTTATGTTTAGTTTTTTCATTTAATTTTTTAAAATTTTGTAAATCTTGTATATATATATTTTTAATTTATTTGAATTTAATATTTTTTTATTATTATTTTTTTAATTACATAATATATATATATATATATATATATATATATATATATATATATATATATATATATATATATTAAACTTAATATTTTCAAATTAATTCGTTATTTATTTATTTTTATTTAATATATTTATTTTTAATTTATTTTTCTCAATTTTTCAATTTTAATTGATTTTTAAAGTTTTTTAACTTTTTATTTTAATAATGTTTTTTTTTCTTTATATTTAAAATTTATTTTTTATTTCAAAATTTATTTGTTTATTCATTTATTTAATATTAATTTAATATTTTTATTTTTAAATTTAATTTCTTATTTTAATATTAACATTTTTTTTTTAAATTTAATAAAATCTAATATATATATATATATATATATATATATATATATATATATATATATATATATATATTATTTTTTATAATTTAAATTTAATTTATTTTTTAAAATCTATTTTTTTTTTTAATATATATTTTTTTACTTTTAATTTCAATAATGTTTTTTTTTTTAAATTTTTATTTTAAAGTTTTAAATTTATTAAAATTTAATATATTTCTTTAAATTTATTTTTTTATTTTAAAATTTATTTTTATTTTTTTTCTAATTTAATAAACATTTTCTTTTTCTTTTTTAAATTTAATTTCTATATTTAATTTTTTATAATTTCTTTCCTTTTTTAACTTGTTTTTTTTTTTAATTTAATATTTTTATTTTGTTTTTATTTTTATTTTTTTATTTCTATATATTTTGAAATTTTAATCTTTAATTTTTTTTAATTTTTAATTTTTAATTTTTTTCTTAAATTTCAGGTTTTTTTAAATGTTTGAATTCAAATTTTTATTTTGTTTTTATTTTTATTTTTTTATTCCTATATATTTTTAAATTTTAAGCTTTAAAATGTTTTTATTTTTTAAATTTATTTTTTTTTCTTAAATTTTAGGTTTTTTTTAATGTTTGAATTTTAAAAATTAAAAAAATGTTATTTATATTTTTAAAAATGTCAAAAATATGACACAATTTTTTTTTTTTTGTTATTCTAGCATCAACTGGTTTTGTTTTGAGGGTGTTTTTTCAATCATTTTTTCAAGAAACAATTTTGTTTTTAGCATAATTTTATAAAATGTTGAAATTTGACCTTAAAAAAAAACCAAGTGCGTTCTGGAATACACTTTTTTTTGTTTTCGCGGATTTTTTTCATGTTTTTGAGTCTTTTTGGGTTAGAGTTCTCGTTTTGAGGTCAGATTACCTATTTCATCGGTAACAGTGTTAATAAAAGAAGGTTAATTCTTCTCAACTTTTGTTTAAAGGGCTTTTGATCTTCTTTTATTGGGATTTTATGTTGAATTATGTGGGTATCATAGGATTTGAGATCCTCATAACTCCAAGAAAAAACATCTTGATATTCCTTTAAAAGAGCAATATATTTTTCCTTTTCTTGTCGAGGTAAGGTTTTGGAAAGTTTGATCATTTTGGATTTAAACTCTGAACCAATATTGCATTCTTCTATATCAGATCTAACTGGCTCCATTTTGGGTTTTCTAGCTACATAATGAGTCAAAAATATCTTCTAAAGGAGTTAAACCTTTGGGTAAGAAATTATCCTTAAGATTCAATATGTTAGATTTATCATCAATAATTTATTCAATCTCTACTTTCTCTAAGTAATCTATATCTGATTGATTAAATCTACTTGGTTTAGAAAACTTTACTTTATTTACATCTATGTCATTCAAATCAATTTCACAATCTAAATCTTGATCTATAGTACAATCTGTGTCTATCTTACAGTTCTGAAATTCACCTTCATTGTTTATAAACTTGTAAATCTATTCATCTTGAGAAAAAAATTGCCAATATTTGAGGTTGTCTAGAATTATTGGTTTGTCCTTGACTTCAGCAGTATATCTGTGATTAGGTTGGAATGGTAAATTGCATGTACTAGCAAAGGTTCCTAGACAGTGAGCCTGCAAATTTTGTTTTCTAGGTATAGCAACAAATTTACATTCCAATAAATCATCAGTTAAATCTAGCACAGTTTCTTTGTATCGGCTAAATCTAGGATTGTAAATAGAATATACTCCATTTATTTGTTTTATGCTCAACTCTGAATCTCCCATGATTAATATTGTTTTTCCTCCTGAGTTCCTAATAATTTGGAGTCCTGGAATGAGAGCTTCGTACTCAGCCATATTATTGGTACATTTGAAATTGAGCTTGAAAGCATGACCTTCTAAGTGATTCGTCTCCATGTTGGTTATCTAAACTCCTTCTCCTGCTCCTAACTTATTTACTGAACCATAAAAGCCTAAATGCCATAAATATTCATGAAAGATATTTTCATTGTTTGGTGTTTTCTTTTTCTCTATTAGTTCAGTTTGGATTTCATTAGTTTCAGAGTTACATAAGATAAAAGAATCAAGGTCAGTTGGTGTAGAGTAAATTGGGTAATTGATAGATCTTTCTGCACTACTAACCATGTACTTCATCAATGTTTCCCTATATAACTTCTTAGGCTGACCAAAAACTAATATAGTAGCATAAGACATGTCCAATTGTAGAGATCCCTGTAACTTTTCTCCCCATGAGTGAGATAGTAGTATTCCATATTTAGGTGGGATATCAGCTACTACAATTTCCATTAATATACCCTTACTAGAATATTGAACTAGTGTTACACACAAATCTTTGATTAAACCTAGGCATTTAACTTTACTCGAATCAAATGAAAACAAATCTTTGTAGGGCCTAGTAATTTCTAAATTCAGGGTTTCCATTATGGCTTTGGGCATTACATTATGGGAAGCTCCTGAATCTAGCATTGCATTGTGTAAAATTTGATCATGAATGGTAAGACTAATATAAAATGGAGGAACAGCTCCATTTGCATGTTTTCCATTCACATCTAGGCCAAAAATCAACTTTGGTTGATCATCATTTAGATTTATGGAATCTTATCCATCATTTATGTTTAATGTTTCAGTTATGTTTTATTTATACAAGTCATGTTTTACCAATTATGTTAGAGGAATTGGTATTTTTAGCTTTGCAATTTCAGATTGTATGTTTAATGTAGGTTGTGATTTACTTATTTGAATCAATTCTTCTTTGGCAACTGTAGTTTGTATTGGTTTGTGTTGTTTTTCTACAGTTATGTTTTCATTTTCAATTGGTTTGACATTCTCTATTTGAGTTTCTTGTGTTTTACTGCTCCTAATTTTCTTTTCAGGGATTGTTTGTGAAGCAGTAGATGTTCTTTCAAAATTAGAATTATCAGCAGGTGTTTTTGAAGTAGTAGTTTTTGGATCCACTGATCAGCAGAGGGTATTTTAGGATCTAAATTTGTTGTTTTAACAGAATTAGAAGCTTTTGCAGCAGTATATTTATGTGAATCTTTTGTAGCTTGAGTAACTTCATCAGTAATATCAACAATATTAGGGCTTGATGCATTTTTAGGACTAGAAATGTTTTGGGGAGAACTAGAGTTTTTCTTATTTTCCCTTGGGAGAATTTGCAGAACTTTTGTTTTGGGAGCTTCTACTATTTTCTTATTCTGTGTTTGGGAGGTTTTCTTGGTAGAAGACTCATAGTTTTTCTTATTTCTAAGGTTATATTGACTGTGTATTTCATTTATAGAAAAATCATAACCTTGTTTATAATCAAAGGATTCACTTGAATCTAATTTGAGTTGTTGGGGTTCAAATAATTCCTGATCTTCCTGAGTGAGAAAAATAGTATTATTATCATCTATTCCCATTAGATTTCTTGCATCCTCATCATCATCATTATTCTGAGAACTTTCAACATATTTCTCTTGGAAGGGGGGCCTTATTTTTGGGTCTGGGGCTGTTTCTTTTGCTTTTCCTGATTTAGTGTTTTTCCTAAAATTAGGACTTATGATTTGCTGTTGATTATCCCATTGAGGTCTTCTTTCTATGTTTTCTAGTCTATCCATCATACTCTCTAAAGTTTTAGCTAAAATGTCTATTTTTGTGTTTGAATTGGAAGTTTCTTCTTTAATGGTCACTCTTCTCTCATTTCTTAGTCTAGCTTTTTTGGCTAAAATGTTTACTTCTACACTAACATCATCTGTTTGCATTCTTTCTAATGTTTTTGCATTTCTTTCTTTCAACTGATAAGCCATGTCTGTGTCAAATCCATCGGGGAATTTGAGTAGGAAAGAATCAGGAGTGGGTTTAATATTTGCAGGGATAGAATTGCAAACACTGTTATATATAGTGCAGTAGTCTTGGACTGACTCATTTGGAGCTCTTCTCATGGCATCAAATTCAGAAAATATCTGGAGTGGATTCTTTTTCTTTTCCCATTTATTTAAAAACAATATATGAAACGCAACTAAATCAGTTACACTACCAGCAGCAAGACCTTTAAACCACTTCTTAACTTCTCCTGTTAATATTTGTGCAAATAACCTTATTTGAACATCTGAATCATCAATCTCATGGAGTTCAAAGAAATCTATCATTTTACTAATGTGTTGCTGAGTTGTATAATGGGTAGTGGAATCAAACTGTGGTATATTACTCTGATAGTCTTAACGCATTTCATGAAGCTGTACTGGTAAGACAAGGGGAGCATACCTAGCAGCCATAGCTTGAAGTTTAGCTTGGCTAGGAGGTAAAGTAGAAGTGCTTGGGGTTGAACTAGAAGTGGTAGCTGATGGACTAAACTCTGTAGTTGAGGTGTTGTGAAATGAAACTGGAATATATGTGGAACTACTAGGGAGTGAGAATGATGTGTTTGAAAAATCAAAAGGTGAGCTAGTGGATATAGTGGATGAAGTGGGTGGTGGAAATAATACTCTAGGCTGTAAAGGTAGTATAGGGATAAATGAATCTATAGATGTGTTGGTATTGGAAGCTATATATGATGTAGCAGCATATAGAGATGAGTCTACATCTGGTATTATGGTGTTATATAACTGTGAAACTGAAGGCTTATTGGTATATGCTAACGATTGAGCT
Organism: Pinus albicaulis; assembly: GCA_034641835.2. Classification (NCBI taxonomy): domain Eukaryota; kingdom Viridiplantae; phylum Streptophyta; class Pinopsida; order Pinales; family Pinaceae; genus Pinus; species Pinus albicaulis. Next base: position 1,119,327,965 of record CM076572.1, read on the forward strand.
AATTCAATAGCTTCATCAATATCTTTGAGAATAGTAGCATTAATTTCTTCAATTTTAGTCTGATATTCAATTTTTTATTTATTTATATTCTACTGTAATATTTTTATGTTTTGTTTGCAAGAATGAAATAAAAATAGGGTCTAAAACAACAATATAAAGATCACTTTTAGATTGACTTCTAAACAAAGAATGTTCAAATTTCAGATCAAAATCTATATCTTGCAAACTTACTAATTCTTGTGGTAATGAATTGACTCTTATTAATGACACTTCAACTTTTAAATTTTCTATCTGTTTTTTCTTTTTGCCAATTCGATCTGGGTTATCTACTATAATAGCGGGTTTACGATCCGGGTTAGACTTGGTATAGTAAATTTTCCTAGAAGCCAGAATTACATTTTTTAATATCCACAACTTATGAAAGCAATCTTAAAGTAAAAGGATGAATAAAATTATTTCCTTTAAGACTAGTTTTATGACTGAGGATTGGTTAGTTCCCTAGTGGAGTCTCCAGTATGTTATCACTCTAGTAATTCTAAAGTTGTGAGATTTTTAGTTTTTAGCCAAAGAACACTAGAGGTAACCACAGACCAAATTCAAATTCTAGGATCTAGCCTTCCTAGGGTTCAGAGAGGACTCTCTCTTTAAGATTTAACTTTTTTTGATTTGTAAATATTAGACTAGTTATGAATGTGCAGCTTTGGTTTGGTTTTGATTGATTTGGTGGGAAAAAAAAACTAGAAGGGATGGATAGTGGGAGATCTATTTGTCCATTGGGATAAGGAGTCAAAATCAAGAAAACAGAACTGGGATCAAGGCCAAAAATTCAAATGTTTTCAAGGCAAGATAGATAACCCTTGAAGATCTTGGAAATTTGTTTTTGTGAGGTGGTATGATCGGCATAAAGGGAAATTAAGAATCCTTTGATCCGGAAAAAGGAAGTAGTATGTAGAGGTCAAATGAGTGAGGGAGAAATTAAGGGTTCCCCACATTGGAAATTAGATGAAAACATAGAAATGATAACTAGTTAAAAACAGGGTGCTCTTAACAAATCCTATAGTAATACTCCTAGTTATTCATTCAAATGTAGAACAAACATAGATGGATGCATGTAACAAAGAAAGATAACAATGACAAGTAAGGAAATAATTCACTCTAAATAGCTCATCATAGGAATCCTGAAGTATAATGCCAATTGGTTTGATCTAGTCTGCTACTCGAAATTTGAAACACAAAGGCCTTCAAGTCCAACAAAAATGACTATAGCAATCTCCAACAATTTATTCCACACAAAATACTTCTAAAGATGAATTATTTATACATAATTGTTTACAAAATTTCCTAGAATGCTTCTAGGAATTATTTAAGGGCAATAAAATTATATCTTTACAACAATAATAGAGACAATTTCTTAACAAGTCAGCAAGCTGCCCTATCTATTCAAAAGAAATAGAAACTACTTTGAGGATAAGATGCAGATGGCTGCCTCGGTGTCCTCCTTGCTGGCTTTAGATATTTTAAATTTGTTTTGGAATCTGATCTGCCTTGTCTGATACTCTCTAAACTCGGATACTCTTTAACCATAGTCAAAACTGTTTACTGCTGTAAAAATATGTTTTTAATGTAAATAAGCAAACAATTCTCCTTTCATCTGTCTGTCTTTTTATCTTTCATAATAAATCTGTGAGTGACTGCCAATTCTCATTTTTAGGAATTTGTATCTTCTTAATTTCCTAAAGTTTTAATCAGCTTCAGTGTATCTGGCAAAAGTTGGTTTGATGATAAACAAGTGTCTTATCTCATGTTGTAAATAGAATAAGTCTTCAAAACTTTTAAGTAAGACTTTTCCTGTTGGAATGCCTTGTACTGGTGGTTTATTTACCTGTTCCTTTGAAAATTCTCTAATATTTTTATCATAATCATTCTAAGGCATCAATTTAACATTAATGACCATAATGTCAGGCAATCCTTTTTGCCTCAAATTTGTAAACTTGACCATAAACCTGGTTATGGCAGTGTTCATATTCTCACACTTTTATTCCAGTTGCTTCATTAGATTCTTCTTTCTAGTAACTTTCCTAATTTCTAGGATAGTTTCAGTCCTGTCAGTAATCTTGAGTTCTTCTAATTCTTGTCTATTTTTTCTATTAAGGAATGTGATCAGCTTTAAAGCTTGCTCTGGTTTGTCAGCTAGTTCACTTTGAGTCTTCTGAATTTCTGCTTGGGCTGCTAGTAATAACTCTCTCTGGTCAAATATTACCTAAGTTGAAGGCCATACATCATGGATGGCTTCAATGATATTGTTCCAAATATAGTTTTTGATATATGATATTTGTTGCTTCAAGGTTAATTCCTTCTAAAATTTCTTCAATTATTCATTAAGTCTTATGGCTTTTTTCTCATCTGTTTTTGCATTTATATGAGCCAATTTGTTTGAATTCTCAAGATTTTCTATCACCTATTTCAATCTGCTGATTTCATTTTTCTTAAGAGACATTTCTTCCATAGCTTTCACTAATTTGGTGGCTTCATCTGTACGGTGAACTATTGTTGTAGATGATTCAGTAACTGAGGTTGTGGATGAAGTTACTGGCACTGCAGTAGCCAGTGGTTCTTTGGGTGCTAACTTTTCAGCTAAAGTTGAAGGCACAAATATAGTGATTACAAGAATAACTGTAGGAACCTTTGGTATTTTTGGTGTTTCTTTCTCCTGGAAAAGTTTGTCCATATGTATTTCCATTTCCTTGATTTGGGCTGTCAACTGAAAAATCAAATTCATCATGTCATCTTTTTATTTTTTTCCTTATATTATTTCTTTTGTTTGAGGATGTTCACTTTGAGGAAGTTCAAGCTGTTTCCTCAAAGCTGCAATATCTTCATTCTTCTTTTTCACCAATAACTCTGTTGCTTTGATATTAGAAAGGTCATATCCCACCTGCAAAACTAGTCATTCCAAAGATTTTATCCTAAGATCCTTGGCATACAAGGACGCCTTATCTATTTTCATCTAATCTTACATGTTGTAAATGGTGTTCTAGAGCTTCTGAGCACTCATGGATTTAGTTGTGACAGTACAGTATAGCATTTCTGAAGTCCATCTATGGAACTCAATTTGATCAAGAGCATGAATCTTATCTGTCTGGACTTCCAAATCAACCTTCTTATAATCTGTCGCTGTCTTTGGGGATTTGACTGTGGGCTGCAACACTGACATAATTAGATTTTGATTTGAATAATAAAATGCAGACAAAAGTCTATTTTGCACACTTGATGTCTGTTTGAGATATTGAGAATAAATGTTTTTTTTTTTCTCCTCATTCTTCAGTTTGATCTGTTTATATTTTTCTTTAATGTATAGATCTTTCTCCTCAGTAGCCTATGAGGAAGAGGCTTCCATGCTCTGCTACCTTTCTATCAACTGTTCATCTTCATTGTTAACTTGTTCTTCATTCTGATTCTTAGTAGCTAGCTCATTCATGATCATAGTGGCAACATCTGTTTCTGGCAAATCAATGTTGCTATCTATAAGCTCTGTTTCTTCCATAGGAATTGTTACCTTTTCTTTACCTGCTAAATTTAACATAGGCCTTTTGTTGTATATTAGTTTGAACTTAGTTTCAGTTGTAGTTTCATCAACATAGGCACCTTATTCCCTTACTCTCTTGGTGGATTTTTCTAGCTGTTCTGCAGTCTCTAAAGTATGACTAGTATCACTTTTATTTGCTGCATCTATTAAGGTATTTTCAGTACACTCAGTCTGATTTGCATACTTTTCTATCTCTGGTTTTACCTTATGAATGAAAGGGGCTAACTTTCATTTAACCCTTAGTTTACTCAGGATCCCTTGTGGATCATAATTCCAAGGAAAACTTTCTTCAAATATGAATTCCAATAACTACTTTGTTGCTTCTTTCTCTACATCCATATGATTGCAGATGAATGGCCCTATGCGATTCTTTAATTTGAACTGAGTTTTCTTATTTGCTGCCATGAAATTTATAGAATTAGAGTATAGGATCTGCCTGATATAATCCAAGGCAAAGATCCTCATTGAAGGATGTTTGGGTAATTTGTAAGGTAACAAATTTGATCCAAAAAATCTGATCTCAGTATGTTTTTCATATAGGTACCAATCACCAACTTTATTCTTCTCTGATAATTGTAATATTTTATTCATTTCTTCATTTATCCTTGGTTGCTCTATTTTTGTTAACATTTTGATCACTGGATGTATGAACAATTCTAAAAATTCTGCATAAGTGAAATATGCACATTCTTTCCTAAGTAACGTAGTCCAGAAAATGGCAGAAAGAGGATTTCCCTCTATGTCAAGATTTTGAAGAGTAACTAGAAAATTATTTCATTGAAAATATAGAAACATATGGAAGAGGAAGGATGTGTATCTGAACACTCATTCAATTGGAAAATTGGTCAATTGATGATGAATATTGTCTGCAATGTAACCTGCATAATTAAAGGTCATAGATGGGGGTTGTCCTGGGGTAAATGTAGATAAGAAACCCAAGATGGATTCATCTATGTATTCATTAGTGAAATACCTTAGGATGAAGGAAATCATGGAGATCATATGTCTTGAACATTCTTGGAATTTGGAAGTGGAATATGGGGGATTTATTTGAGGAATTTCCACATGCAAAGGCATAAATGTCTGAAAAATCATGAATCTCTTGGGAAAATATAGGCCAATATATAACTTGGTGAGGGCCTCTATAGATAAAGGGACTGCTTGAGGATCAGGCTGAACTTGTAGAATTTGGTTAATAGATTCAACAGTAATGGTGAAAAGCACTTCTTTGTTGGCATTTATAATGGCTCTTTGTTCAGGTACATAATACTGTTGACATAACCTAATGACTTCTTGGCATGGGTAAGTTAATGGGACAACATATTTGGGCAAGTGGATTTCCCAAATATGGAATTGTTCTTCATTATCTAAGGACTTTTCATAGCCCCAGTTATGAATATCTAGCAGGTTAAATTCAACAATGCGATCTGCTATCTTATAATCAACATCAGCCAATGGAATGTGTTCAATGTCTATGACTGGGGAATGTAAAGGATTGACAACAATAGCATTCTTAGAAAACATGGCTGGAGTGAATTTTGGCACTTTGGAAGCTTTAGGATTGCTAGAGCTCTACTTTTTAGGCATTTTGGCTACTTTCTGCAAGTTTAGACAATTTGCAGAAGTATTTTTATTTTTAGCAGAGGCTTCTTGGATAAAACAGGTAAAGTATGGTCTTTTATTTAGGCTTTCTTTCCAATTAGGTCTGTCAAAGAGGATTTACTGGCTTTTGACTGGTTTTTAAGTAAGAAACATGGGTTTCTTTAGTCTTTCACTGAGATATTGGGCTTAAAAAAGTGTTTTGAAATTGGGCATAGAGGCTTAGAATATCTTCAGAGGTTTTCTGGCTTAATTTGGAGCTTGAAATAGTTCATAAAACTTTAAAAACTCACAATTTTCCTCCTAAGTAGTAGACAACAATAAAATAAGGTTTCTGGAGAAAAATTGACAGGGTTTGGCCTGTTTTTTGGTCTTTTTGATGGCTTCTTTTGTTAATTTTTATTTCCTGAATGGGAAATATTCTTTAAAAGGCTCTTTTAAAAATAAAAAACAGGCTCTAATTTGAGAAGAAAACCTATTATGCGCAGGTATAGGGGTTTGAAACAACTTCTGAGGTATTTAAATGGTTGAACAACTTCTATGGAGTTTCTTGAGCAAGGCAAAGCTCCTCAGCGGTCTTTAAAGAGTAGCAGGCTGAAATTTGAGGTATTTTGTCAAGAAAATGGAGGAAAAAGTTTGTTCTAATAGTCAGGAGGATCGTGCAGGTTTTATGCATAGTAGAAGAAGAAATGAATGCATTTTCATATGTTTATTAGGCATTTTTGGTTACATTAACTCTGCAATGAATGATGGTCACATTGGGTGAGAACGATGGTTTCGGGCTTCAACAAGATCTAAAAACTGGAGTGGTTATCACTTGCCCTTTTGGTGGTTAATGGTTTTGGAGCAATTGAACGTGATCCAATGAGGATTGAGCATGTGGAGGAGAGAGGAAATCATAAAACCGCCCATTTCACACAGAAATGAGCTGGGAGTGACTGCACATGTTTTATGTGCGATATTGGTTTTCAGCATTCAGATTTGGGGTTCGGTTGCAAATGGCCCAAATCTCTTGGGAAAGCTGTGTCAAGATTGGGGAGTGGAAACAGACTTGTTATATGCAGCGGGGTCAGTTTAACTTTATAAATCAAGTTAAACTAAAGTTAAACTTTGGTTATATAATGGCGAGGAGGGGCGGGGGGGGCAGAAGAATATAATGTATATTAAATAAAAACGTTTATGAAATGTTTCAAAAAATACATATGCGGGTGTACATTTTAATATATAGTTTATCAAACGCTTTTGACATTTGTTCAAAAACTATGAGGGGCAAGGATATTTATTTAAATGATATGTTTGAACCAATGGGATATTTGGGTGGGGTTTTATATTGTGCACATGGGATATTTAAAACATTGGTTTAAACGTAAAATATAGGGTTTGTGGGTTATTTTAGATATAAGGGTTTTAATAATATACGGGTGGGTGTAACTTTTAGGGAGTTAATAAAATAAATAGTTAGTAATTAATATGAAATAAAGGGATAATGTAATGAAAACAAAATACATGTTAACTCTAAGTAAAGTGCAAAAATAAAGCATTGGTTGTATTTGTTGTATTACTTCACACTTTAACTTAGGATAAATGCATTTTGAGGGTTTATGAATGATTTTTTAAAGGGAATGAGATTAGTTATTTAGGGTTTCACTTTTACTAAGTAAAAATGGGTTTTTACTACGAAAAAGGGATTATGATTTACGAATGAAGGGTAAATGTTGATGAATGTGGGTCTAGTGTGGGAATTCAATATTGTTTAACCAATCAGTCATCGAGCCTTGGGTATGGTCCCTACAAAAGTCAGAGAAATGCTTTGAGCCTTTTTGACTGATAGTTTAGAATATTGAATATTTGGAGGGGAGGGGAAATTAGTGATTTTTTCCTGATGATGCTTTATTACATGATTTATCAACTGCTTCTACCTACCCATATTTGTTTCTAACATTTTTACTTCATTTTCATGGGTGCATTTAGGCTTGCAACCCTAAAACATTTTTATTTTAAAAGCATAAAACTATGTAAGTCTACCTTATTTCATCCGAGGGCTCAGATTAAAATGTTGAGCTCCTCATTATTCTCTACCTATCTACTGATTTGTGAATTTTAAATTGTTTGACATATCTTTATTCTCTATCTAAAACATGAAATTGAAAGCATGAAAAGTTAAGATTAAACTGTTTAACTAATAATGGATTATGGCAATTATTGACACTCTGCACATAATCAATTTTCTTGCAGGTAAAAGCTAAAAGTAGTGGCATTTGGACTTGCTCACGTTCAGGTCTTATTTTATCTCTTTTTTATTTATTTTGGGGTCTATATTTTTCTAAGTCCTTTGATCTTTCTTTTAGGACTTTTACCCTCTTTTTGGCTTTTTATTATTTTTCATTTTTTCAAAATATGGGAAAACAACTTGCAGAAAGCAAGGTATGTACATATTTACAAGACTATCAAAGTCAATTCAAAATTTATGAACCCTATTATTATAGGACCCTAACACATGCATTACAAATGAGTCTGGATTAATTGAAAAATACAAGTTGATGGCTAATCTAGAGAAGCTAAAACAAACACAACCAGCAAAGTTTGATGATATAACTTATTTTACTGTAGAGGAGATTAAAAAATGGTTAATTACTTTTGTTAGTGTTAACAAAGAGTACTCTGCCTTCGATTTTCAATTACAAGAAGAAACTAAAGAAATTGAGGAGGAGATATTCAATGAACGTGTTAGACATGACATGTTACATTACTGTCGCGTCAATGAAATAATTCATCGAAGACAAAGTGAAGGAATTCATTGCAAAAAGAGTGCTCATGAGAGATAGTTGAAATCCAAACAATATCACATGAACGTGTTAGACATGACATGTCACATTACTGTCGCGTCGATGAAATAATTCATCGAAGATAAAGTGAAGGATTTCATTGCAAAAAGAGTGATTATGTGAGATAGTTGAAATCTAAACAATATTAGGTTGTTCTTTTCCATATTGTAAGAGTTTTAATACAATGGAACATTTTTTTTCATACCATTTAGCTATTGAAATTTATAGGTACACTATAATGCAATAATCAAATTCCTGAATGTAGTTCCTCGTTATTTATTGCATATGACTTTTAGAGACTATGATTGATGAGAGCCCAGTTCTAGTAATGATATGTTGTTTAAATTCATATTTCTCTCTTTTGTATTTCTCACTATTTTTATCAATCATGTGAAGAATCATGAGATAACGTTTCACATCAGATGTTGTATAAACTTGAATTTTAGAACATTGTACATAAAACACTATTTGAAGATGTATTTTTCTAGTATTTTCTTTGGTCTTTTATATATTAGCTAATTTTTTGTGATTACTGATAGGTAAAATGGATTTTTGTTTACTTTTTCCTAATACTGAAACTATTTACCAGTTATATGAAGAATTCTTAGATAATGCTTTGCATGTAAACTTGTATTACTCTGGATTTTGTAGTTAAACTTTATATGATTGATTGAAAATAAGTTCATGAGACTATGATTTAAATAATTTATATTATGTGTGATGGTGTGGAATTGATGACAATGAAAAATGAATGTTTAGTAGTAGTTTTGGTTTAAAGATATATATTGCATTTGTGATGCTAAATTTAATGATAGCTATAGTGATTCGAATTTGAATCTAAATATAGTTATTGTTATTGTAATTTCCTTCTTTATTATTCAATTATTTTGTAGCACAAAGAATCATTACTCTGTTCTAGTTCTGTTTGCAATGGAAATGAGCATTTTTTCAAAATTTTTGGTTGTTAGATATCTCTTGCATTTGTAGTGATTAGCAATTGAATCTGAATACAATTACAGTTGTTGGAACTGTATTGATTAATGTTGAAGGTTTTTTAGACAAAGAGACTGATTTATGTGCCAAATGTATTTATTTATGAGTACATGTACAAAAGTGAGAGTTGTAAAGATCAATGTTTAATTGTACAAAGTTTTCATTGTGCAGGGCTTAGAATGAAAGTTTTCAGTATGCAGAATAATCTTCTTTCCTGAGGTAAAATATCTGCATAACAACATATTGGATAATAATAATGATAATTATAATAATACATTAAACTATGGGTTCTATTTTTCGAATCATTGTGCAAAAACTCCATATTTCATTTTTCAATAGTCAATTGGGAAACAAGATTTGCAAGTAATTTAGTTATGGATGCGTATAGATTATTTTCTTGAATTAAATAAGTAATTACATAATTCACGCTAGATATAGAAACCTATTTCATTGTGTAGAGATTTTCTTGTCCTAAGCTCATTTAAGCTTACATTGTGGGCAAAAAGCTACTTCTGCACAATAAATACTTTATAAAACAACTATAAACCTAAAAATCATAAATGTAAATTAAATTAATTTAGATTTGTGATGTTTTCAAAGTATTCTGAAAAAAAATCGATATTTCATTTTGCGATAGTCAATTGTAAATCAATATTTGTAAGTAATTTAGCTATAGATATCTACAATTTTTTTTCTTAAAGTATGTAACTATTTAACTGGTGCTAGATATAGAAATATGTTTCGTTGTGTGGATATTTTCTTTCATGAAACTCATATTAAAGCTTATGTTGCATGGATGAAGCTACTTTTGCACAATCAAAGCTTTTAATAAACAATAATAAACCTCAAAATCATAAACTATGTTAAATTAATTTAAATTTATGATGAAGTCAAGATTATTCAATAATAAATATTATCAATTGCAAAAAACAATTAATAGTAATGTTATTATGAATACAAATTCAGTTAGTTTTTTAATATATGCAGGAAATCCTTCACCTAGTAAGCTGAGAACTATAAATATGTGTCGCTTTTTCATTATACAGATAAATATTTTCTTTATTTCAAGATTATGCCTCATGTTTCACTGCTATTGAACTCGTACTAGTGCATTTTTGTAGTTGTAATCAATGTGGGAGGGGCACACTACAAACGGAAAAAAGGAATGAAATTACAAATTAGTGTTATGTACATCTAGGAAAAAGAAAAAGAAAAAGAGAAAACCCTTCATTATGAAGAGTACGCTTTCCTCACTTTTGTATAGGGCATAATGACATTAATGATTTGGTATTGTTATGGTGAATAGATGAATCGAAACATAATGGAGAATGTAAATTTTATTAATTGTAGATTGACATCGATATAGTAGTGGATGCAATTATTGAGATATTGTAAGATAGTTTTCATTATTGCAAAATATTCACATTTAATTGTTTCGTACATGGAGTAAATTGTTTCTAAATTTCGAGATTTGTTTTTAAATCGTCTTAATTGTTTCTTGAAAATGTTGTCTTTGTTGTTTTTTTAATTTCTATTTATTCAAAATGTTTCGGAAAATAGATTTCACTTGGAGAATAGTAAAATATAGTGGAAAAAAAGTAGAAAAATTAGTACCTATCAACAATCATCATGATAAAAAAAATTCTAAAGATTGCTAGCTCTAATTCATTTTTCCAAAAATTTGTGTTGAGCTTTCTAAAATCATGCAGGAATTTCTATTGTTTCTCAGCGGAATTGTGGCCTGTTTAGACCATGTGAATTATTTTTTACTATTTTGCATAAATGCAGATTTTTCTATTTTGAATTTTTATTTATTAATAGTTCCTGTAAAATATATTTCACACACAGGATAGTAACATGCAATAATTATTTAGTGTATCAATTAATCTATACCTCAAGTGTAGTGAAAACATGATTGATTCACATAATATTTTGAAAGTACATGGCAAAAATGGCTACAAAGGGAAGGAAAGAAGTTATTTGCATTAATATGATTAACTCACTTTCATTTATTGATCAGAGCTTCTAGTGGTTGGTTCAATATCAATAACCTCTAAATATGTTTGCTCAAGAGAAGAATAGTGATAAGATTTGGTCTACCAGATTAGAAAATGTTGGATGCATTCTAGAACTTTTTTATTTCAAAGAAATAATTTATTTGTGTTCACATAATTTGATTTAAATACTAGAAAAGTTAAGCTAACAACCAAAAGTTATATTCGGACGCATTTAGGCATATATTAAAGCTACCAAATCAAGATATGTGCTTAGATTTGTAAAAGAAAATAGTTTTTTAGAGTCAGAGACAGGTGGATCGAACATCATACAAGAGTTTATTTTTCCAACTTTTGAGGCTCCTTCTAATATTTCCTCTCTATATATTACTTTTTTTATAAAACCATTTAGAGAGTTTTTTTGTTGTATGGTCATCTAATGGGCCAAGAAACTACAACTAGTTTTTAAAGATCCATTCTCTATGTGCTCCATTATTCATATAAAAAAATTGTGTATTCAACTGGGTTGATCTTATTTCAGATGAATTGGATTTTCAATAAGTGATTTTTTTCAAAATTGGTAGATTCTTTTTATAGAATATCAAATAATAACCCTCATCTCAATTCATGTATTTGATGACTTTTTGTAACAACCTTGGTGAAAATTACATCTAATAAAGTTAAAATAATAACCATGGTTGATGGGACACTTATTCCATGTTGAATGTTGTGAAAAAAATCCTATGGGGTGTTCATTTGGTTTATTATGGCTAAGGAAATTGGCAAAGGCTATGGGTAAGGCATTAAAGAGGAAAAAAGTAATTTTGGTAGATTTATTTATGAAAGTAATGGAAATTAGGAGAAAAGGGAGATGAAAGGTCACAGGTTGCATGTGAGAAAGAAAAAGAAGGAAAATAATGGAAAATGAAGAAAATAGAGGCCTCTTCTATAAAAAGTCATATGAGGATCAGTTGGTACCTTTTGTCAGTGCATTTTTGGAGCTCTCTCATTATTCTCTCTTTCTCTCATACTCTTGGATACTTAGATTTTTCTTGGAGCACTCTTGAAGAGTGTGGATACTTGGTGATTTGGAGCAAGAAGGCAAAGGAAGAGTAGGAAAGAGCAAGATGACATCAGGATCAACAACCACAGTGGGATTTGATTGCAGGCACAGAGTTGCATGTATGATTTCCTCACTAGTTTTGGCATGCATGGGTATGCATGTAGATTCTCATAGCCTTGCTATTTCCTAGTGTTGGCTTGGTGGGGCCTAGACCCAGGTTCAAATGTGGTTGTGCGAACCAATAAACCCCACTATTAGTGGCCCTTTCGGCAACAGTTTGCTTGCACTAGCCCAAGTCTTACCCGAGGCAATAAAGGGGTGTGTTAGAACTAGGTTTCTACATCCATAGGGACAATGGACTATGGCTTTAGGTATTTTCTTCCTTGACAAAGCTCTGTAGAAAAGATCTATTAATTATACAAGCGATGTTCAACACATATGTTGAACTTATTATCAGATTGTGCGATCTTACTTAATCATGCATAAAAAAACATAAAAAACCATAAACCAAATTTCGCTATGTAAATTCAGATCAAAGCCCTTACTTAGCACAAATATTCATAAACAAAAAGTAAAGTGAAACACATCACAGAAACATAGATCTATCTCAACAGTTTTTTCATTATTGCTCAGATATTTGTCATACATTCAATTCCACCCTGCTTCAAATGTGGCTACGCGAACCAACAAAACCCACTATTACTAGCCCTTTCGACAATGATCTGCTTGCGCTGACCAAAGTCTCAACCGAGGAAATAAAGGGGGATTCTATAACTAGGTTTGTGCATCCAGAGGGACAGTGGATTGTGGCTTTAGGTATTTTCGTCCTTGAAAGAGCTTCGCAAAACATATCTATTAATTATATAAGTGTTGTTCAACACATCTATTGAACTTACTATAAAACTACGCGATCTTACTTAATCATGCATAAAACAACATAAACAATCATAAACCATACTTTGCTATACAAATACAGATCAAAAACCTTACTTAGCACATATATTCATAAACAAGTAAAGCAAAACACATGATCACACAAGAATAGATCATCTGAACAGTTCTTTCATTAATGCTCAGATATTTCTCATACATTCAATTCCACCCTGCGCACTCAACTGCAGACTTCCTAAGGTCTCCATGCACTCAACTGCAGGAGCCTTTTCCTCTAACCCAAAACCACAGACTCAAAATAGTCTTACATCTAAATTCATTTCATCAACTACAGTTCAAATCTCCCCTATGACTTCTATCATAGACTCCTTATATAGATTTTGAATTTACAATACCATGGTTCAAAAACCATTGGTGGAGTTCAACATTCACAAAAGAATCCCATCCCATTACCTAATAAGGGGCCTTGACCCACCCTAAATCCCCTAAGACTCAAAATGGACTCCGTGCTTCGTGCTCCACTCCTTGATCTGTGGAGTCTTCTCTAACTTCTTTCTTTGAGGCGATCCCATATCCAACAGCCCCCCAACACAAAACTATGAATTTTCCCGAGTCACAATGTTGGTGCGCCATCGATATTTTCTTTGATGTCGCTCAAGGAATCCTTGAGTGATGGAATATCTTTGGCACACTGCTTCTTAAAATCCGTGACCTCGCTCGCTTGAGCCACGCTCTCCTGAAGCCCACTCGCTTGCATAACGATTGCCTATACCTTGAACCTATTTATATTCTGATGCCTTCTAGCAATGACGAGGCACATTAAGACTCTTCGTTGACCATATAGTCATTGAGAACTTCCAGGGATGGAATCATATTTGTACAACTTCAATCAAATTCCATTAATACAACCAGAGAATAATTCTCGATTCAGCTTCATGATCTAGACTGCGCCTCCTTCTCACACATTTATGAGAATGTAAAGACCCAACCAGAGCATTTTCACCTTTCCCGGGAACTTCAAATTATTTCATATAAAAGAACTAGGTCTTCGTCATTGAACATCTTTTTCTTAATATTTAATTCATGCTAATCCTTCTCCCTCTCCTTCTGAAACTGGTGATGAAACCCAACAATGAGCTAATCCTCTTCCAACTCGAGTAGTTGCACCAATATCTGCTCCATAATGTTGATGTCCACCATATTCATCATTGTTGCGATGTGAATACTAGGGACAATATACTCCATTGGAATCACTTATTCCTGGCCATACACTAATTGGAACAGGGTATGACTTGTCAAGTTCTTACATGTAGTTCTTTAGGCCCATAAAACTACAGGAATGCGTAGATCCCAGTCATTTCTGTTAACATTTCACACCTTTGTCAACACATTCTCCATTATTTTATGGAAGACTTCAATTGTGTCATTCACCTAGAGGTGATATGGCATTCACTATTGGTGACCCACGTGGAATTCTTCGGTCAATGATTCAATAGTGTTATTCAAAAAATGGGTACCCTTGTCACTCATCAATATTTTCTGACAACCAAACCATGACACAATATGTTCAAAATAAAATTTTCCACCATGTCTACAATAAAATTATTCACTGGTTGCACCTCAGCCCACTGAATGAGCTAATAGGTCATAGTAATAATGCACTGTGCACTCATTTTCTTTCTTGGTAGATCGATTGGTCCTACAAAGTCAATCACCCATTTATCGAAATCTTGCAACGTAACTTGGGGGTGTAGTGCCATTTCATCTCTTCACAAGAGTCTTCCAATCCTATGACAAACATCGCATGTGGTACAATACTCCTTTGAATCTTTATGTACCATAGGCCACCATAATCTAGCTCACAGAATATTTTGCGTAGTAGCTTTTCTTGTGTAGTGACCTCTAGTCACTCCACTATGTGCTTCAACCTGTATGCTATGGCATTCCTGCACAAGAAAATATCTTTGCATAATCTCATCAGTCCCCATTTTATATAGATTTCCTGTAATTGGAGTAAAATTTTCCGGCCTTACTACGATCTCTTTCTTATGTTGCATAGTGTACTCCGCAGGTGCGATTCCTGTAGAGAGAAACTGAATAATATCTAGGAAATGCTCATCGGAAATATTCATAATGAACAACTGTGCATATGGTAATATTCTTCAAGATTTTTTGGTTCCTCTCCTGTCTTGATCTTAGACAGATGATCTGGTCTAGCATTCAAACTTCATGGCTTGACAATTACTTTGAAATCATACTTTTGGAATAGCAGTAACCATCAGAAAATATCACCCCCAAACATAGGATTTTTGACGAGGTACTTCAGAGCAGAATGATCCGTGAATATTTTGAAGTGCACACCTGAGAGATAGTGTCTGAATTTTTGTAGCACATATACCATTTCCAACCCTTCACGCTCTATGGTGGAGTAGTTCTTCTCGGCTTTAGACAACTTATAGCTTTTAAAAGATATAGGGTGATCAATATCTCCTTCTCCAGGCTATGCTAACACAACTCCCATATCTATGCAGGATGCATCAACATAGACATGAAATTCCTTCTGCTAATCTGGGAAGACCAGAATGGGCACAGTTACAATATTTTCTTTCAGTACATCGAGGGTCTTCTGGCAATTGTCGTCCCAACAGAACTTGACATATTTCTCTAATAATTTCTCAGTTGGCGCAATGATTTGCACGTACGCCTTATTGAACTTCCTGTAATAGTGTGTATTTCCAAGAATCGTGCATAGCTGCTTTACACTTGTTGGGTGTTCCAAGTTGATAATAACAACAATCTTCGTAGGGTCTACCATCAATCCCTATTTTCACACAATATTTCCCAAAAAAATACCATATAATACAAAGAAAATGCATTTTTTTCAGGTTTAAGGAGATCTGATACTTTCTGCAGGTATCCAGCATCAAGCACAAACTAGAGGCATGCTTCTTTAATAGGCCAAAAATGGTCCAATCATCAAAATAAACCTCTAGAAACTTGTGGATATATTCTTTGAAAGTTGCGAAAACAACTATGGGAAATAGAGTTGGAGCATTCTTTAATCCAAATGGCATGACAGTGTATTGAAATTACCCCCACTCAGTAGCAAATATGGTCTTGCTTCTGTCCTCTGGCGCAATTATGATTTCATGATATCTTGAAAATCCATCAGTAAATGAGTAGGCTTCCTACCTGCCAACATTCTCCAATACTTCATCTGTGAACAACATTGGAAATGGATCATGGACACATGCATCGTTCAACTTGTGAATATCAACACAAATCCATATCTTGGCCTTTGTCTTCTTCTCTTGTACCACCATGGGGCTAACCCATTCAGACTCATCGAATGGTTCAATTATGC
The DNA here is from genome assembly GCA_034641835.2 of Pinus albicaulis. NCBI lineage: Eukaryota > Viridiplantae > Streptophyta > Pinopsida > Pinales > Pinaceae > Pinus > Pinus albicaulis. The sequence goes on from CM076572.1 coordinate 1,119,344,280, forward strand.
TAGAGCTAAGAAATTTTTCTAGCTCTTCCCTCACTTTCTCCTTGTACTTTGGGTTCAACAGATATGGGTGTTGCTTGACCGCCTTCACATCAAGATTCAAAGTGATGTGCATAAGGGCCTAGATCACCCACAATGCCTTTTAGTTCTGATAACTTCGTCAGGAACATATCCTGGTATTCATGCAACAATTCAACGACTTTTCTTACAGTGTCATCATCCCAATAGTCCCCAATATTTGCAAATTTGGGCTCTGCCCCTGAGCCTATGTCGACTTGTTGAGTCATGACAAGTTTTGCTACATCCAAAATCACTATCTTAGGCCCTGAAACCTTGCGATGTCCTTTTGACTTGGGAATATTAACATCACGTGGATCCTCCTCACTTTCTTTTGCATTCAAATTGTAACATTCACGGGCTTGTTCCAACTACTCAATCCAAGCAGGCTGTATCAATGTCCTTGGCTCCTTGGTAATTCAGAATACTACTACTTTGAATTCTTGAAGAGCCTCATTAATACACTCTCAGCCATCAGCGAAGCTCTAATTTAACAAGAATCCTTTTGATTATCTCATCCCAATCCTTCATTCCATGGTGTAGCTCTGTCTCTAGATACCACTGCCGAGGGATCGTTTCTAAGGAATGAAAGATGTGCACCAACTTTGGTTGAGGTTATATACCCCAACCTGCGGTCCAACGATATAAATGCTCACAAGGATATTATTACCATCCATTGTTAGTATGAATTCTTTGTCGAAGCGTACGAAAAAGAACCACTTTAGCTACGCATAACTAATAGCCCTAACAACAATAATGGCTGCAAAACATCTTCAGATCTGCAATTAGTAGTTAAAGTGCTGCAACAAACAGATCTATAAATGGAAAGATATTAAGTAGTAAAGTAAAGAGTTTGCTCCATGCATCCAACAGACAAGACAAGAACACAATTTTTGAATGAATTTTTATATTACAGGGCACCTGGGAGGAAACAAGAAGGTGTATCCAGATCTCCTCAATGGGATGGGTTCTTTGTAGTCCTCAGCACTTCAGATCTAAGCTTTCTCTCTCTTGTAGATGTAGAAAACCCAATGTAGAAAGTAGAGCTCAATGGGAGAAACAATGGCAGAAAATGAGACCAAGTGTATAGATCCAGAGTGATCTAGTATGCAACAAAAGGTGAAGAATGAAGGGGAAAACCCTCCTATTTATAACAAAATATTGGGTCATTCTAGATCTTGGTGCATGATTAAAATAATGTTAACCAAATCTAGATCCACCTCTATGGAATATTTTATTATTATTTGTTGGAGGGAAAGGGACTTTGACTTGGGTCAAAATCCCTCGATTAGTGAAGAATAAATAAATAAATGATTTATTTATCCTTTTAAGGAAGTGGTTGAGATATAATCAAATAAATAATGATTTATTTAATTAATAGTGGTTGATTTGGTCATATTTAACAAGGAATATTAGTTAAATAATTATTCCTAGAAAATAATAAGATAACTATGGGTTTATCTCATTAATTTCTTTGTTTTTGGGTTAAACATGACTGGGAATAATAATTAAATTATGGTTTAATTAATTATTCTTTTTGGGGTTTCCTAATTAACATAGTGAAAGCAGTTTTACTTGGGGTAAAACTGGTCTTACATGGTGTACTTGGGTCCATCTAATGATGAAAGGTTAGATGACCAAAAAATGGTGTAACAGATTGCCCCCCAGCGTGTGAGTGTCAGGAGCAAATCGTATGACCGAAGTACGTTGTAAGAATACAATCACTAGACAACAAAAGGGTATGTCAGAGAGAGAAATATGAGGTAGACAGTGTGCTGAAGGACTAGACCCTGAGGAGACGAGACTCGCAGGTGCAACAAGTCTCTGTTATGAGAGGGTACCTGTGCTGAAGGCGGCGGGGGAGGCATACCTATGCCCGCCGTGACAAAGTACAAAGAATAGTGTGTCCAGTAAACAAGGGGCCGAACCATAGAGTACAGCTGGCATAATCAAGGGCCAGATAAAAATACAATGAAGAGTCTCACATACATGCTGTGCCTGGGATAACAGCCAGGACTAGTACAATAATATCTGAGTACATGAGATAAATACAACCCAAATGCCCTCTGTAAATGGGGAAGGGCTCACAAAATCTGACTGATACATGCAAATCATAGAGGTGCTGCAAGTGGCTAAGGCCAACATCATCAAAATCTGGAGCGGCATCAAAGGCTTCAATGAAGAGGTCATCCGGGCATGTGGGGGGCTACCTGCAGGGCCACCCCCTCATGAGGGCTGAGACATCTCACACACGCCCGGGAATCATCAAGAGCTGCTGCTGGGTCACTGGACTGTCCAGTATACGAATCTTGATCATGCTGAAAGGAGCTGGAGAAGCAATCAAGTCAAAGGGAAGTGAGAGATCCCCCTGCCTGATCCGAGGCACCGAACAAGAGTGGAAGCTGGAACCAAGGTACACCGCCCTCTAGACCTTGCTTCGGGAATAAATGTGCTGATGTCGACAGAAGGAGGTCCGCCGTAGGTGAGGCAATGAGAGATCCTCAACTAAGGCACGAGAGAAGAACAATAGAGCGACGGACAGACTGACACTAATGATGATGGTGGAAATGGGAAGGATGGAGTGGTGAATGGAAGACTTCCCTTGTTAGAGCATAAAGGGATTGAATGACATGGCAGCGACTGGCACAATATCGAAAGGATAGGGGACAGTGGGGCTGAAGGTCATGATATGCGACACAAGAGAGGAACCAAGCAAAAAGAATGGAGGGCTATAGTAGGGTGTAAAAGGCCGTGGGATAGACTCCATGAATGCAATGATGACTCAACTCGGATGCTCTAAACAAGGGCGACATGATAGTGCTGCCACATAGTAAAGGCCCCAATGGGGGACCAAGGAAGCATGAGTACAAGGTGGGCACTCATGACGAAAATCAACACGAACATGGACAAGTAAGGGGGCGATATGGTGCCCCAAGTACAAGTGTCGTAAGTGAGGAAATTCGATTTTAAGGAGCGGTGAAGTGACCCGTCGTGGAAAAAATGTGTCCGGGTGAAGTATCAAATCACAAAAAACTAACTAAAACCCATTTGAGAGCTCGGTGAGATCTGTCCAGCGGTGCTGACGGTTCGTCGAACGGGGCTACGGTGTGGTTGCAGCAGTCGAAAGGAGAAACATGGGTTCTCTGAGGCAGTTTTCCCTCCAAAATCATTCATTTGCTATTATTGCTGTGGTGAATGTGGAGAGAAGGCCCTAAATCTTGCGGCGAACGTAGCGGACAAACCGACCGTTGGAAGCGAGATCTGTCAGTTGGAGGTACGAGGCCTAACCTTGCTCTTGCATGTTGTTGGATGACATTTGCAGTTTAGGGCCCAAAAACCCCAGAAACAGCCCCTCCTTCATCTCTATGGTCGGGTCGCACTTTTTGGGGCAAAAAGTACGACCCAGGACGCAGGTTTGGGGGCAAAAAGTGCGACCTGGTCCAGAAAATGGCAGAAAACTGCGACCCGGGAGACGAGGAGGGCTTGGTGCTGTTTGATGGCTGGGAGTTGGGTTGTGGTGTGTGGTTATGGTTTTCCCGATCTGTACCCTGACAAAAAGAATGTGGTTGTGCAGGTATGGCAGAGTTGCGGGTCAATTGGAGAGAGAGGGATCTGGGAACACTTCGGACAGAGATCCAGGCGGATCAGGGCGTTCGTCGGGTATTGGCCAGATATAGGGGCATATGGTGCCCTCTCGGATGTGTGTAGGGGCAAGTGGTGCCCCCCAGAATGTATGGGGGGGCATATGGTGCCCCCAGTTTTTGGATTTTGTTTGTAACATGCTATGGGCGTGTCGGATGTATATGTATGGGGGGGCGTATGGTGCCCCCAGTTTTTGGAACATGCTATGGGCATGTCGTAAGTATATGTATGGGGGGCGTATGGTGCCCCCAGTGATGTATGTAGGGGCAGGTGGTGCCCCCATTTTTTGAGTTTGTGTGACATGCTGTGGGCATGCCAAAATGTATTTATAAAAAGGGGAATCTAACCACATTTTAATGATGTGGTGTGCCATTTGTTCTGGTTATGGTTATGCAGTGTGAGAAAGGAAATGGAGTGGTACCAATCTCTTTTGGTACTGCATATAGGGATAAAATGGTCTTTAAGTTTCCGAATTGGCATACCTTGTGTCACTATCCCAAAAGGAGGATTTGGAGATAATGAACTGGTGCTCTCGTAGAAAAGCTATAGGTTGGTCAACAACAATGTCTAAGAGACTGGGTTGCTGATGTAAGATGAGAGGATGATAAGGGGTATCGTCCCGAGAGTGATCTGAAGTGATATGGGACTCTAGAGGTTCTTCTAAATGTGGAAGAATACTGGGTCTAGAGTCAACACGACCAGATACAATAGGAGAGGGGTGGAGAATGGCGTCTCGTGGTCTCTCAAATGTGGGTGCCCCCTTACCCAAACATTGGGTTTTGATGTAATGGCCACAAGGTGGATGTGGTGTCAACGCATGGGTTCGATGTAAGGGGGACTAGATAAAGTCAGGGGTGGGAATTTCTTCCATAATGTCGTTATCGTGATAGAAGATGGGGTGACTGGTGGAAGAAGAACCACCTGACATGGTGAAGTGGCCTGAATCATCATCATGAGAAGAGAGGTTCACATGCGCATCGTCACAATGTGTGACCGAAGAGTAAGTAGATAACGGATCTACCGATGTTGAGCCCAAGATGACCGCTGAAGGAAGGTCAAGCGAAACAACAGGGGAGGATTCAGATGGAACGTTCCCCAATGGTCTCATGGATGATGATAGGTACAAAATGGTGACTGAGGGCTCCGTTGGCTTAAAAGCGGGAGGCGGAATGTGAATGTCCTCTGGTCCGATCGAAGCGGCCTTGAATTGGCGGTACAAGTCCAAGGAGGAACGGTACTCATCAAGGTGGGGACAGAGGTGGGTGTAATGGCCGTGAAAATCGCACAAGGCACAAGGGTGGTTTGTGCGCAAGTGTTTGAGTTTTGGGAGGGAGTCAGGGATAGTGACATGGACTTCTGGGAGATCAGGGTCGGGGAATGTCTCGTTGACCAGAAGCTTGAGGTGGGGCAATTCAGGACACATGTGAGTGGCATGACCGACGACATCACACAAAGCACATCGAATGGCGGGCTTTGGTGGTCGTGGGAGGGTAAGGGATGTCGGGGGGGCCGGGTCTTGAGGGGTTGCCCCCTTTCGGGCTTTGCCTTTCTTCCCGGGAGCCGTCGCAACAGGAGAAGGGTCCTGTGGAGGTGCTGGGGGCACAGTGGCTATGGAGGAAGCGAGGGGGACCGGTTGAACCGGTGTCAAAGCCATGTAAGGTTTGGGGTGACCAGGGGTGGTGGCGGCTGGGGGGTCAAGGTACCAAACCGGAATGCCCAAGGTCAAGTTAGGGAAAGAGAGGGTGGCCATGACGGGAACAGAATATACTCCGGGAGGGGGAGCCAAGAAGGGGATCTGTCCAGCAGGGTAATGACCAGGAGGTACGGCTCCGAGATGGTTAAGGCCAGGGGGAACCGAGCCGGGAGGATAAAGAGGTTCGGGGATACCAGCTGTAGGGGGAGGGCCAGAAGGAGGAGGTCCGGCTCGCTGAGAGGAATGGCTAGGAGCGGGTTGTGGAGGGCGGGGGGGAGGTTGCGGACTAGCTGAGGCAGGCCGCTCACGGGTGGCCTGAGACGATTGCATCATGCAAACATTCAACAAGCTGGGATCAGTAACAAGAGGGGGGGGAAGATGAGTGAAAGTACCAAGCAGGGTGGAATCTTTATAGACGCCGGGGGAGACACTGGTCAAAGAATCGACGGTTTGCTCGTTGGCTACAGAAGAGATGGTCGTCTCGGAGGAGGTCTGAGACGACGGCTCATGATAAGATAGCTGGTCAATGGTGACTATCTTCCCATTATGTGGAAAAGACATCTTGCGGAAAACCGCGGATGGGACAGCAGACATGGCATAGGTGTAGCTTCGCCCCAATAGAATGTTGTAGTCTAGAGGGGCGTCAATGACTTCGACGTCAACGCAAACAATCTTACCGGCGAGGGTGATGGGACAGTTACGAAACAGGCCAATAGGCTGGGAGGCATGACCGTCCCACGCTCGAAGGGTGATCGTGGAAGGGGCCAGCTCAGGGGATCCGAGTTGCTTCCAAACCGAAGCGGACATCACGCAGGTGGATGCCCCCTCGTCAATGATACACCGGGAAACGATGGCGTTTCGTATTTTGACTGAGATTTGGAAGGCGACGGAAGGAGGGAGGGGAGGGTGGTCCGATTGAGTGGCGTTGAAAACAATCATCTGGTCGTCAGCAGGATCTACAGCGCCCACGACAGATAGTAGAGCCTTCTTTTGGGAAGGGCATGACTGGAGGAGTTCCAGTGCGGAAATGGCAGCAGGGGACTGCGCCAAATCATCTACTATGCTATACGACGGAGCGGCTCGACCGGAAGCAGCATTTCGGCGTAATGGTCCCTTTGGAATCTTTGGATGAACCTCAACTTTGGGTTGAGGGATGTGTAAGGGGCCATTGGATGTCGAAAGAGGCTCTGTAGAACCTGAAGAGGGGGGCTCGGGAGCAGACTGAGCAAGAGGCTTGGGGTACTGGCGAGACCGAGTTTGAAGGTTAAGGTCGACGGTGAGAGGCGGATCAGAGTTCATCATGAGGATCTGGTAATTGGAGGAACCAGAAGGGGAAGGTGGAGTGGCCACCTGTCCGTCAGGTGGTTGGGTAGCCATGAATCCCTGCTGTGCATCCACCTGCGCTTGAGGGGGCGGGGAGCGCTGTTGCAGGGGGTGAGAAGGCAAGGGAGGCGAAAGGGCATATGCTGGAGGAGTTGGCGCGCTAGGCTGTGGATAAGGGTAATGGTTAGGTTGGGCAACATTGAGGTAAGCAGGAGGTTGGGAAAAAGGATGAGGCATGCCGTATCCTGGATGCATGCTACCGGGAGGGGGAGAGGTGCAGGAAGTAGTGCCCCCTCCCCCAGGAAAACCATAGCTCATGTGAGGTTGAACGGATGGATGATAGATGGGTCCAATGATACTGTTGGCGGCGTGAGGTGCCCCCGGTGTATGGGCATCATTGGGTGTGGGAAGATCAGGTAGGACAGTAGGATCATAACCTGTCTGAGCGTAGATCAGGTCATACTTTAACGCCATTTGGAGGGCATCTTCTTCGGTTTGAGGAAAATGGGATGCGACATCTTTCCCGATAGGGGACAAAAGAGATCTAAGGAACCAGTCCATGTAGACACGGTCGTCGAAGGGAGGAGATTGGCATAAGCTCCGTCGTCTTCGCCATTCCTGGACATGGGTAGAAAGGCGGGTCGAAGAGGTTTGCTTGAAGGAAGTCAAGAGTTCGATACCAGTTTCATAACGAAGGGGAAGCTGGAAGTAAGATAAAAAAGCCCGGGCAAGAGTTGCAAAGGTGGTATGGGAGGAAGTGGGCTGGTCAACATACCACTTAGAAGCTTCGCCCGTAAGCGTGCGTTGGAACAGTCTAAGACGAACAGAGTCATCGATAATGGAGGTAGATGAACACCACATGTGGAAAGATCGAACATGATTTGAAGGATCTTCTCCAGCACGACCTTCAAACTTTGGGATGTTGGAAGGGAGCTTTGTCGGCATAACGGGCCAACTAGCGTCATGATGTATAGGGTCGTTTATCAACCGGTCCAAATCGGGGAGGCTGAGGCCTGCCAAGAAGGGGAGCACGGGTGAAGCCGAGGTAGTTCCTGTGGTGGTTCTGCTAGTAGTAGTCCCGGCATTAGGGCCGGGATTCTCGCTAGTGTTAGGCCCTGGACCAGACATAGTGGAGGTGACAGGGGGAAGAACCAGAAGGAAAAGGAGAGCCCAAAGAATCAGCGAAGGACTGGCTCGACGATGGTGGGATGGAGCAGGTCGATCGACCGGAGACAGAGGGTGAAGGCCAAGGAGGCTCCGGGAACGGCGCCTTGGGGGCGCAATGATGACAGGAAGAAGGAAACCGACAAGGGCAGAAAGGGACAAAATCAAGAAGGTCAAGGGCAGATAAGGTGTAGTGACAATTGATTTTAGAGTCTTTGCCAGGCGGTGTAAACCAGGCGCTTCTTCACTTAGGGTCAGTGTGTGGTGTGCGTTAATTTTAATTTTTAAACCCTTTCCGTTGTTGAGAGAAAAAAAGTGTGCTGCGTAGCTGAAAATAAACCTACAGAGAACAGAGTAAAATGCTGAAATAACATAAAAATAACAGCTACGTATGCATCTATCTAAACCAAGAAGGTGGGTCTCTCAAAACTATGCCGAAAAGAAAGGGAAAAACTATGGAAACACACACAAGGGAAGCTCAACAGATCTAGGGTCAAAGGGGACAGAGATCCGGAGGATAAAGCTGCAGATAAGGGGTGCAGATCACAGCCAAGAGACAGAGGCAAGGTGGCTGGAAAAAGGGAAATCAGCAAAAAGCCGGGGGGGGCAAGGCAGAGGCCTTTAGGGGAGGTCCAAACAAAACGACAAGAGGTGATTTGAAAGGAAAAGAGGCCGATTTCAATGGATCTGGAAGTGAGGTCACAGATCTGGAAAAAGAGGGGGCTGAAGCTCTGAAACCGACGGCTGAAACAGCTGAAACTCTTCCACAAAAAAGTGGAGGGTACTAAGCCCTAAGGGGCTGGGTTCCCACTTAGATGAGTAAAACAGACGTATCTTCGTCAAGGCGGGCCAGATGAGGCGTGAAAACCCCGGCAGGCCGCAGGCAGCCATCGGGTTTTCTCGTAAAAATGCCGGAAAAAAAAGGCAGTCGCAGTGTTCGACCTTATCTCGAGTTGAGGTCAGCAGGAAACAGCCAAAAGAGCAAAGGCCCAGCCGTGTGTTTTGGGCCAAAAGGTGCGAATTTCACTTCCGGGTTGTTTCATTTGCATTTTCCGAAAAGTTGCCGTCTCAGTTGCGGCTGGTGTCGCTTACCTGCGCAATAGGGCCAGAAACACACGGAAGTTAGAAATTTTAAGTTTTTAGGGTTTTATGTGAGAAAAATGACATGAAAAGAGGAAAACTAAGCAGCTGAAAAGAAGCCCTAGGGCCTGAAGTAGCTGGATATGCAGGAATATGAAAAACGACAGCGGTCGTAATTTAAAACCCGTGTGGAGTCGCCATTTGTTAGTATGAATTCTTCGTCGAAGCGTACGAAAAAGAACCACTTTGGCTACGCATAACTAATAGCCCTAACAACAATAATGGCTGCAAAACATCTTCAGATCTGCAATTAGTAGTTAAAGTGCTGCAACAAACAGATCTATAAATGGAAAGATATTAAGCAGTGAAGTAAAGAGTTTGCTCCATGCATCCAACAGACAAGACAAGAACACAATTTTTGAATGAATTTTTATATTACAGGGCACCTGGGAGGAAACAAGAAGGTGTATCCAGATCTCCTCAATGGGATGGGTTCTTTGTAGTCCTCAGCACTTCATATCTAAGCTTTCTCTCTCTTGTAGATGTAGAAAACCCAATGTAGAAGGTAGAGCTCAATGGGAGCAACAATGGCAGAAAAATGAGACCGAGTGTATAGATCTAGGGTGATCTAGTATGCAACAAAAGGTGAAGAATGATGGGGAAAACCCTCCTATTTATAACAAAATATTGGGTCCTTCTAGATCTTGGTGCATGATTAAAATAATGTTAATCACATCTAGATCCACCTCTATGGAATATTTTATTATTATTTGTTGGTGGGAAAGGGTGTTTGACTTGGGTCAAATCCCTTGATTAGTGAAAAATAAATAAATAAATGATTTATTTATCTTTTTAAGGAAGTGGTTGGGATATAATCAAATAAATAATGATTTATTTGATTAATGGTGGTTGATTTTGTCATATTTAACAAGGAATATTATTTAAATAATTATTCCTAGAAAATAATAAGATAACTATGGGTTTATCTCATTAATTTCTTTGTTTTTGGGTTAAACATGACTGGGAATAATAATTAAATTATGGTTTAATTAATTATTCCTTTTGGGGTCTCCTAATTAACATAGTGAAAGAAGTTTTACTTGGGGTAAAACTGGTCTTACATGGTGTACTTGGGTCCATCTAATGATGAAAGGTTAGATGACCAAAAAATGGTGTAACAATCATACTTCTCCGCAATCTTCATGTCTACATAACCAAACCTCAAAATTATCAATTTGCGAAAATCCTTCCAACCTCCTAAACTTTCTTTGTGCGTGCACCACCATCGGACTGGAGTGGACCTCAATGCAAAGTCCAAATATTTGTATTGTTGATCCTGAGGAACATTTTTCTCAAATTATTCCATAAACATGACAAAATTCCCCATTCCATCATAAAAATACAAGTCACACACTTCCGATATGACACAACACCGATATTTGGTAACTTTTTCACAACGCTTAGTAGTTACTTCATGCAAGCGATTCTACTAATTCTAAAGCTCTTCATCGGAATCTGAAACACACGAACTATTGCACTCCAAAAATATTCTGCCATCCATGGTAGGATTAATCCAGTCTTCATCTTGCATAGTAAGCTTATAGATCTGGTCAATCTTGACATCACCATACTCTTGCTGGACAGGCTCTGTATAGCGCGCAAATTCGGAAGGATCTAATGGCACAACAATGCGGGTACCATTCCTTTCAAATATCATCTGCCTATTTTTCAGGTTGATGATACAATCCATGTCGTATTCCCAATCAAATCCAAGCATTTCATTATTGTTGAGCTACCATTTTATCCAAATTTTTATGATTTTTATCAGATAATTTTGTACTCATACTTAGTATTTTAATCCCTTTTATCCTTTTTAAGTTGATGATTAGAGGCATTTAGAGACAGTAGCCATTAATTTATAAATTCTTTTTATTAGTTAATTTGATGAGTGTTTTATGTAGTAACATCATTAATAACGGGCTTCTTGGTGGTAGGTGAATAGGTCTGGTGCAAGAATGCATTTGATTACGAATTCACCCCATGCAACAGGGCAACAACCTATGACCTTTTTCAAGAAGGAAACTTCAATCAAGGTTTTGAAAGGAAGTCTTAAAATAGATTAGATTTTGAATATCCTTGGTCTAGATATTTGCGCAGAAACCATAATTGGTAATGCCATGATAAGAGGAATTTCTGGCGGTGAGAGAAAAAAGGGTAACAACTGGGGAAATGATAATGTCTCTAATGAATACTCTATTCATGCATGAGATATCAACTAGCTTGGAAAACTCTACTACTTTTGAGTTTGTAAAGTGTCTTCAACAGGTTGCACACATCAAGCAAGCTACAATAGTCATGTCATTTGTTATGAAACCAGCTCCAAAAATAGAAGAAAAGAGAGATCAACGCCTTAGAAATAATCCACTTAGAGGGGGAAACCTCAAATACATTACATAAATGAACAATTATTGGATGATACAAATGACAAAACCTCCTTTCTATATATAGGAGTCCATGGGGCCACAATGTAATCCTATCCAACCTAACAATAATAATGTAAATGCACAATAATAACAATATGGGGGTTCAGGGGTACAAGAATAACAATAAGGGGGTTACACTAACAACAATAAGGGACTGTACTAGTAATATAGGGACCTAACATGCTCCTCTCCTTCAAAAAAGTGATGTCCTCAATGCTTGAGTAGCTCCAGGTGCTTCTATATAAAATTCTCGTCCTCCCATGTAGAATCTTCAGTGGGTGAGTTCTTCCACTTAATGAGATACTCTGAAATTGATTGATTTCGTAGTTGTCAAGTTCTTGTTTCTATTACTGCTTCAGGTTCCAATATGGTTTTTCCTTCCTCATAAAGTTCTGGAAATATTGTTTGAACTGGAATTTCGTCCCCTATAACTTTCTTTAAGCATGAAACATGGAAAACTGGATGCACTCGCGAAGAAGCAGGAAGCTCCAATTTGTATATCATAGTACCAATCTTTTGCAACACCTTGTAAGGACGCGAGTACTTTGGCGATAATTTATTATCGTTCTTATCTTGCTTTAGGGACATTTTTTTGTATGGTTGTAGCCGTAAAAATACCTAGTCTCCTACATAAAAAATTCTCCCACTGCGATATTGATCTGCCCTTTGTTTCATTGGATTTTGTGCCAAATTTAGGTTATCCTTTAAGAGTTGGAAAACTTCTTGTTGATGCTCGATGTGATATTCCATTGCTTGAACCCTAGAATTTTCCCTTAAAGAAGATGTGATGGATGGTGGATGATATCCATAAAGTGCCATAAATGGGGTCATTTTTGCTGCAGCATGGAAGGAAGTGTTATACCACCATTCAACGAGAGGTAACCACTTGACCCATTGTGCTTGCTTATCAGATACAAAACAACAAAGATATCCTTCCAAACATTTATTCACTATCTCTGTTTGACCATCGGATTGAGGATGATAAGATGAGCTATGAGCTAGTTGAGTACCCAAACAAGAAAATAATTCCATCCAAAAATTTCCTGTAAAAATGGGATCTCCGTCACTTACAATAATCTTCGGGTTTGCATGTATCTTTTGAATTGTTTCCATAAAATGTATAGAAACTATACTACTAAATGGAGAAAAAAAAACCAGACAATGCAAAAGTGTGCATACTTGGTAAGTCTATCAACTACCACCATGATGACACTCCTTCTTTTGGACTTAGGTAAACCTGTGATAAAATCCATTGAAATCTCCTCCCAACGTTGACTTGGAATGGATAAAGGTTGTAGAGGATCTGGGGTCTTAATTGTCTCAACTTTATTTTGTTGGAAAACCAAACATTCCACCACAAACTTTTGAATATCAGATTTAAGGCCATCCCAAAAAAATTCTTTCTTCACCCTATGGTAAGTTTTTAAAAATCCCAAGTGTCCTCCTAAAGGAGAAGTGTGCAATTCCAAAAGAATATTTTGTTTTAGTTGGGAATTATTACAAATATATAAGCGACCTTTGTACCATAAGGAATCATTTTTCCAACTAAATGTATCAAATGTACTAGGATCTTGCTGCAACTTTTGAATGAGTGTCCACACTTCTTTGTCCTTCTTCCATTCATCTCTTGCTTCAGTTATCCAATCTGGTTGGATAATAGAAATGGTACAAAGCAATTCTTCCACCTCTTCATTCTTTCTTGAGAGTGCATCTGCAACAACATTTAGCTTCCCTTTTTTGTAGACAATTTCAAAGTTGTAACCCAACATCTTTGTGACCCATTTTTGTTGCTCTTCTGAAAATAGTCTTTGTTCCAAAAATTATTTAAGACTATCATGATCAATTTTACCTTGAAGTGTCTTCCCATTAGGTAAGGTCTCCATTTCTTTAGTGCATGCAGTATTGCTAACATTTCCTTCTCATAAATAGGTTTATGTAAATACTTTCCTTTGATTGGACGACTTTCAAAAGAAATGGGTCTTCCTTCATGTATTAAAACAACACCAATTCCATTTCCTGAGGCATCACATTCCACAATAAAGGTTTTTGTGAAGTTTTGCGTAGTTAAGATCGGTGCTAGGCATATTGCCTCTTTAAGATGTTCAAAGGCCTTAGTTGCTTCGGGAGTCCATGAAAATGCATCTTTATTCACTAATGTTATTAGAGGTGCTGCTATTCTCCCATAATTTTTAACAAACTTGCGATACTACCCTCTTAACTCGAGAAATCCTCGCAACTGCTTAATGGTTGTGGGGACTTTCCATTCCTTAATGGCTTTAATTTTATTAGTTGGTCTTGTTAATCTTCAGGAGAAATACAGAGACCTACAGACTTCCACCTCTTGTGCTCCAAAGAAACATTTGGATGTTTTTGCATATAATGTTTCTCCTCCAATAGTTTTAGCATCCTGTCAACATGTTGAACATGATCCTTCCAAGACCTGCTGCAGATTAGTATGTGATCAAAAAATTACAGAACAAATTTTCTAAGGAAGAGTTTGAAAATGTAATTCATCAACCCTTGAAATGTAGAAGGCACATTGGTAAGGCCAAAAGGCATGAGAAAAAATTCATAATGAGCCTCATGAGTTCGAAATGTTGTTTTCGGGATATCTTCAGTATTCATTCTAATTTGATGATATCCTGAACGAATATCCAACTTGGTAAAATAAATTGCTCCATGTAATTTATCCAATAATTCATCAATCACAGGAATGGGAAATTTATCTTTAATAGTGAGCTTATTGAGCTCCCTATAATCCAGACACATGTGCCATGATCCATCGTTCTTGTGCATCAATACTACTGGAGCAGATTAAGAACTTTGACTAGGTTGAATTATACCAGCCTCTAACATTTCTGCAATCATACATTCAATTTCGCTCTTTTGGACATAAGGATATGTGTAATGCCTGATGTTTGGAGGAACACTTCTTGGAATGAAATGAATAGCATGATTATGATCACGAATAGGTGGGAGTCCTTTGGGGGTTTCAGACACCTTGGAATGATTGTCCAAGACTTTTTGGAGATATGGAGAAATAGATGATTTTAATGTTGGAACTTCTAGTGAGCACAATTGTGAAATTACGCCTCGTTGTTATTTTTTCAGAAGCTTTGTCATGACATTTGAGCTTATTATCTTTCCTGACTTCCTGCAATACCCTGTAATTCGATTTCCTTTCCTTCCGAAACAAATTTCAAGAAAAGTTCTTGAAAATTAAAAGCTACTGTCCACAAATATTGTAACCATTGTACTCCTAGTACAACATCAACACCTCCCATTAGGATGGAAAGCTTTGGACTATTCAATACATATTCCCCTTGGCTAGCTTGATATTATGGCATTTTCTAGAGAAATTTATAGATCCTCAATTTGCAACCATCACTTGACATTCTGGTGCTGGGTATAGGAAACAATTCAATTCCTTGGCTACCTTATAATGAATAAAATTATGGGTACTACCCGAATCAATCAACACTATTACCTTTTTCTTCTTGATATGTCCTTCTATCTTAAGAGTTTAAGGAGTAGTAATTCATACCAATCCATTACACGATATGGTTGGACTCATTTCTTCTTCTTCTAGGGTTGGTTCCCGGTGTATATCCTCTTCTTTTGAAGTTTCTTGTTCATTTTCTTCCTCCTCTTCACAATCTATGTAAAATAATTTATTCTCAGCACACTTATGACCTTTCATGTATTTTCCATCACAATTATAGCAAAGCCCTTTTGCTCTCTTTTCTTCCATTTGTTGTGGTGTCAACCTTGTAGATTGTGGAAGTCTAGGACTAGAAACACTTCAATATTTATAGATGTGAGTGGTAGGCTTCCTTGTTGCCATAATTTTACATTCAATTTTTCTTGCCAACCTGAATGCCTTCTCCAATGAATTAGGTTCCCAAATGCGAACTTCATGTTGGATGTTATCCTTTAAAATCCCTATGAAGACATCAATCTTGTGTTCCTCTGGAATATTAGTTACCCTTATATTCAATTTTTGGAAGTCCTCAATGTGATCCCCCACTGAACCCTTTTGTTTGAGATTTATCAATTGGCTAAAGAAGGTGTTTCTCTTTGTATCCTCATAATGTGCTATCATTTCCTCCATAAAAATTGACCAAGTGACAATTTTTTTACGAGAGCAAAGCCATCGATACCATACAAATGTATTTTGTTCTAAATGTAAAGTTGAAATGCGTAACTTTTGTGTGTTTTTCACATTATTGAGATCAAAATATTGCTCCATTTGTAGTATCCATGTTACGGGATCCTTGCCATCAAACATCCTCATAATTATGTTTGGAATATGGTGGTTCTTCCATCCAACATTATATTTTTATGGAATCACAATTAACATTTATTTTGTTCTCATCATGAGTTTCCTCTACTATATTTTCTCCATTAGGAAAAATTTTGTGTATTAACTTTGTCAAACCTTCCATGTTTACTTTTAGATCATTCTTCATGTTTTCCATGTTTTATTTCATTTTTTCTTCCATGTCATCCATATTAGCTTCCATGCCAGCTTCCATGCCATCCATCTTAGCTTCCATGACTTTCTTAAAACCATCCATATTATTCTTCAAACCACCCATATTCTCTTTCACGCCTTTCTTCAAAAATTCCATTTCAATTTTTGCTGCTCTTTGTAATAGCGAAATTTGGTGCACTTGCTCTTGTAATTTTGATAGATCTTGTTGCAATTCTTCATCTTCATGATCCATAGTAGAGTAGTCTGAGGGCTTAATGGGTGTTGAATTATTTTTAGGAGGCCTTTTATAACTCAATACTGATATCTATGCTCAACAGGCCTTTGGAATCACTTAAAATTGATTTTTCAAACAAGATTTATGCAATAAAAAAAAAATACACACCCTTTTCTTGATTTTGAGGAGCTTGATATTGAAACTAAATTATATCTGTTATTTCAAATCTTCAATATCTGAAATTTGGCTCTATAGTATCCCTTTGAAGCTTCTTTCAAATTCCAAAGGTATGACTTGATTTGGATTCTTCAAGGCAAAGTTATGCCCAATCTCCCACATTGACCTAATTATGGATTGATTCAGTAGAGCGAACTTGTATGGCGTACCACATGTCGTTGTTTCCTTCTTCGGCTCTGAAACTAATACAAAGGAAATTGCAGGCTGTATGATTGTGACCACTTTTTACATAATTACAATCTAATGCTCAGAGAGAGAGTTATGATCATTTTCCCACAGTCACCTCTTTGAGATGAAATTCGGGAGCCTGAAAAATCACTAACTTCCACAGACCCTATCTCCGAAAATATTTTGAATCAAGCTCTAAAATTTTTCCACAACTTTCCTCCGGATTTCGACTTCAAGCTGCAAACATTTCAGCTTCAGAACCCTTTTATAAAAAAATTTATAGTGAAAATTCCATGATGACCTGTTTAGGTTAACTTTAAGAGCTTGAAAAAAGACCTACCTTCCATAGATCATATCTCCAACAATATTGCGAACCAAGATCTGAAATTTTTCCATGACGTTCCTTATGATTTCGGCTTCGTGTTGTAAAAATTTCAGATTCTGAACCTTTGTAGAAAAAAATTTATAGAGAAAATTCCACGATGACCTACTTGGAGTAGCAAAACCCTAGAATCCAAAGCTTTGATACCAAATGTTATGAAACCAGCTCCAAAAATAGAAGAAAGGAGAGATAAATGTCTTAGAAATAAGCCACTTTGAGGGGGAAACCTCCAATACATTACAGAAATGAACAATTATTGGATGATGCAAATGAAAAAAACCTCCTTTATATATATAGGAGTCTATGGGGCCACAATGTAATCATAACCGACCTAACAATAATAATGTAAAGGCACAATAATAACAATATGGGGGTTACAGGGGTACAACAATAACAATAAGGGAGTTACACTAACAACAATAAGGGACTATACTAGTAATATAAGGACCTAACATCGTTTATGCAGCCAACACCTGAGACATTTGATTTGTTTGATGATATTATTATGATGTCAAAAGGACAGGTAGTTTACCATGGGCCTCGCGATCATGTTCTGGGGTTTTTTTTTTTTTTGAGTATTGCGGCTTCATGTGTCCAGAGTGCAAGGGAATTCCAGATTTTCTGCAGGAGGTTGCCTCTGGAAAGGATCAAGAACAATATTGGAAGGATAATGAAAATCCATATAGATACATTTTAGCAGAGCAGTTTTCGTAGAAGTTCAACCAGTTTCATGTTGGTCAGAAGTTGAAAGAATAAATTTCTAAACCTTTTGATAAGTCCAAAGGCGACAAAAATTCCCTGTCTTTCAGCAAATATTCACTTAGAAAATGGGAATTTTTCAATGCATGTCTTGATCGAGAGTGGCTACTTATGAATAGAAAATAATTTTTTCATGTTTTCAAAGCGGTACAACTTGTTGTAATGGCATTTATTTTAATGAAAATGTTCCTCTAGGCACACATGGAATTTGACCTTGATCATGGAAATTATTACCTTGGTGCTATTTTTTTATTCACTCATGTTCATGATGTTCCTTGGCTACTCGGAGCTAGAGATGACAACTAAACGACTTCCAATGTTCTTCAAACAAAGGGATATTTACCTCTACCTAGCATGGGCGTACACTTTTCCCGAAATTATTCTGAAGATTCCACAGTCCTTGTTCGAGTCAATTATTTGGACCGCAATTTCTTATTATGGGATTGGGTACTTCCCCTGAAGCTGACAGGTTTCTTTTGTCAACTTCTTATCTTCTTTTCTATGAGTCAAATGGAAACCTCTTTGTTCCATGCAACGACTGGAGTTGTCGAAGCATAGATGTTGCTAGCACTAGAGGTTCTTTGGCATTAGTGCTTGTTGTGGTATTCAGTGGATTTCTCATTCCACGATCTTCAATTAAAAAATGGTGGTGATTAGGATGCTGGATATCACCTATGTATTATAGCAAGGTTGCAATTACAGTCAATGAATTCCTTGATCCACATTGGAGAAATTTGACATTTCAAAACACCAGCCGTGGTATTACAGGTGTAAGCAATCCCTCAATGATGCCATATGAAACCAGGTTGAAATTCCACCACGGTTCATCAAGTTCATGTTGTTCCAGCTAATGCTAAAGGTGTTCTGTGAAATGGGAGTGTTGTTAGTACTATCGCTGTTGAAAGTCCGGCACTTTTCTGTATTTTTTTTCCCATGGTCAATTCACCAAATGGAAATAAAGGGATAGACAAAATGTCTAAATTTAAAAGAGTTATTGATTTCGTCTTTGACGATATAGATGGATTTCTCCAACTTTTTCAAATTACCAATGAAGCAATCCAATATTTTTCCAACTTTGGAAGGGTCAACAGTTAAAAGGGAATTGTGATAACTATGGCGAACAAAATGAAGCTTTCCAGCTGTACGATGCCATGGCCACCTGTGCGAAGCCTCTGCCAGTAGTGCTTGAGGATCAAATTCTTCCAGAAGTTGGGATCGACCCAACTCAAACTTGAATTGGGAAGAAAATGTTCTTGTTCCAATTTTACTCAAATTGTATTAACTAAAAAATCCTAAATTTGTATTCTACATAACCATAGATCCATTTAATTAGAGTCGCGCCACTACTATAAAGCAGAGGGTTGTGCACTAAGGAAGCCAATTTATCAGATCTAGAACCGACATCGAATGCGCAGAGGAGAGGATGAGAGATTGTAATGGGAGCAACAACTTATGTTGTATTTTCCATTTGAATTTTGAATTTTAATACATAATTTGCTTCAGCATTTTAATTTTACGTACATATTATGGTTTGTTGTGATTTCTTGAAGTAGACTGGGTTAATCTAGGCTTACTCTAGGAGTGGTAAGGGCCCACCACCAGTGGAGACAAGTCCTTTAGCTGAATGATATCATAGATCTCAGAATCATAGATTTGAATAGAATCAAACATATCAGTGATTTGGATTTATAAACATTATCTTCATTGGAAAGGTTGCAAGATTAGATTTCAGAATTATCATTTCACTATATACTTAAAACTTCCATTTCACTTCCGTAAACTCGAATAGAATGCTATAAATCTGGATTTATAATTGTTAAATGATTAAGCGAGAGTCTTCACTGAGCAACGATCTTGGTATGATTTCATGGCATGTGTCAATAAATAAATGGAGTTAATCACCGTATCAAATTATAGAAACAAATTTGTTATGCTCTGTTTAATTACTATATGTTACCAAGTTTTGCAACATCATAGTTCTGTGATTAATACTTAGGAAAAAGTAAGACAATGTCGATCATGAGTGTAGTGTGGGAGTTTTGATATGATTAGGATAGAACTAGAGTTTTGTTATTATTAAAAGCTTATACGAGTTGACATTTCTTAATCATTTTATTTATAGGAATATAATGATTTCTAAGTGTGATCACAATTACAACAGATTTTAATGCTTTGAATTTGAGTATGTTAATACTGCCAATTGGGAATATTGATTCAAGGTTTGCATTACTTAGTTTCTTTTGAATGTTTGCAGGATTTAATGCTCATTTGATTTGTTTATGTATCCCGAGACTTCGCTTATGAATTGGATTTATTTTTAGAATTTCTCTTATTTTTCATAGTATAATCATTTCTTTATAAGAGCAAGTCTGAGTGCAAATTTGATTGTGCAGGTAGAGATATCGAGTCTAATGCAACGTGATTTAGTTTTCATTATTGAGTTACATGATTTTGAAGAGTAAACTTGTTTTTGAATAATTCATTTCATCTAGATTAAAATATTTAATTGAAGGTTTCTCATAGATGATTTGCAATGCGATTTTTAATAGGATCTTTTAGGTGTTATTTTACATGAAGTGAAGTGGTTTTCTTCTAGCAATAATTAGAAATTCCTTTGTTAGTTTGAATATTGAACCTGTTATCAATAGTAGTTCTAGTTAGTTTAAGGTGTGAAGTTATCATTAGAATAATGTGTGTCCTTTTGGTTATCTCAAGTTTAGTTTCAAGTTAATGAGAGGAACAAATAGATTAGGGTTTTCAAGATATCTAGGAGATTTAAAAATTAGAATTTGAGTGTGAGAATGTTATATGATTGAGGATTGCGAGATATAGTTTAAAGTACAATTTTTTTTTTAAGTACAGACCCGATTGACTAAATAGGAATCTTAAATTACTTTTAGAAATTGAATGTGATTATTGATTTTGCCTCGTCAACCAGTGAGATTTCTTTCTATTTCAGAAAATTGAATTTAACTATCAGGATTGCAGGAAGCTTGAATATGATGGCTTGGTAAAATTGGTTAAGTAGGTCCCCTTTTCAAGATTTTTTATTTGCTAGAAAATGTATGTTTTATTCTAGTACCTAGTTTATCATTACAAAGGAATATATATACTCTGACCATTAAGCTGAGCCAAGATGCTGTACAACTCGCATTTACGACTCCCGGATTAACAATTAATATTGAGAGGTTTAATTCGACAATTAAACCTCTCAACAAGGATACAAATTCTATCATCAACGATCTTTGTAACTTCAAAGTCGAATAACATGCTTGCTCCATCAATATCTATGTTTATTCCCTGCAATCTCTCCATAGAATGATCTTCTGTAGATTTTACATCAATAGATGCATTGGTGACCATTGTAGCTTAGGCCTTCCCATCCACTCCCATGCATGCTTTGACAAAACGTTGGCATCTGATTCTAGATCTAGAATGACTTGATCCATCTCATAATCTCCTATTTGCACAGTCAACCGCATCTCCCAGCTGGTTCTCTTATTATTTTTATACGCCTTATTAACTGCACATTGTTCCATTCACGACTCTTCCTTACTAGCGCATTTATCTATCAACTCTTATAACCCTTATACGGCCTTTTTGTCCCTTAGTAGATTCATACGCATCTACAAGAAGGATGCCAGGATAGATGGATCAGTTTCCCGCACTTCAGTGTTCTCCTCAGGCTTCTTCTTCAATGGAAATAGATTTATCTGTGTGGTTGATGTCGAAGCCTTAGGGGTAATAAATGTATTCTTTGCTTCCATGAAGGTCTCCTTATCGCGCTGTACATTAAACCCAACATTATTATCTTCATCCTTTCAGACCCATGTCTCCGTCACATGCTTTTTTCCCTCTGTGTGGTCTTCTCTAATATGCACATCATTGCGTGTTACTATGTTAATGCTTGGATCTTCCTGGCATGTTTTAGCCCTCATCATTTGTATTTTCTGAGTCAACTGCTGCTTGCGCTTCTCCTGAATTTTAGCTAATAAAATGGGACAATCTTCGATTTCATGACCAAATTCTTGACAATACTTACAGGAAACTATAGTAGGGTTCTAGCAATCCCTGGAAAAATTTCCAAGATGGCCGCAATTGTAACATATGATCTGTCCTCGTCCACGACCAGCACCTCCTCCTCGGCCACGCCCTCGACCTTCGAAGCCTCCTTGCACTGTTGGTGAACCCGAAGCTTCATAACCTTGTACTTGCATTCAGTATGCTCCAGGGTTGTTTTGTATCATTAGATCATAGTTTCGACAATGTTGTTCATATGCCCCACCAAACTGTAGTAATTATAGAATAGTTTCTTCGACAACCTGATAAAATTTTGCAGCAAATGACAGTAATATGTGGAATTTTTGCCTGCAACTTCGCATATACTACACTAGACATTGGGTCATACACTTGGCCCAACGCTCGATCCAGGCTCACTAGAGAACTTTTGATGTCTAAAATGGGACTCCTAAGAAAATGTACAACCAAAATAACCTTTATAAGAACCAATAGGATTCAAGATGATGATGTCAACCATGGGGGATGATTCACCATTTTTGGGGTAAACAAGTAAAAATATTAAAAAATAATAAAATAATAAAATAGTTTTTTCAACTTGTATTTTAAAGTTATCTCCATAGGTTTTTACTCAAATTTCAAGCAGGAGTACTCGTTGGATGAAAAATTTAATTCATCATCCAAGGAGTACCCATTTTTCATACTTTTAATGGACCCTGCTACACGAAAAATGAGAAATACATGAAAAATGTGTTTGGAATAACGCTTTTTCATGTTTTTCTCATTCTGCGTGTAGCATGGTACATAGAAAGTATGAAACATGGGCACTCCTTGGATTCAGAATTGAACTTGACATCCAATGAGTGTTCCCGTTCGAAATTTGAGTAAACCCATAGAGAGATAAGTTGAAAAAAATGAGTTGGAAAAGTAGTTTTTTTCTTTTTTCCCTCTAAAATTTGATGATGTAATCTAATCTTATTTTATTGTTTCCACTATTATTTTATAATTTCCTTAAGAGGCCCATTTTAGATCTAAAAATTCCCCTAATGTTAGTGGAATTGAAATCCCAGTACCCAAATAGTCTCTATAAATAGAGCACTGCTCTTTGTAGTGACCCTCCACTTTGCACTTGATACATCATACTTCTGTCTGCATATCTGGTCTAACCTCCATTCCTTTCTTTATATCTTCGAGCTCCATATGCAAAATTTCCAATTGAGTTTGAATTTTTTTAACCCCTATGCTTGTATCGGATATCAGTGAAGCTTCAAGCTTCATCGCTATCTCCAGCACTTCAACTTGAGTTGCAATCTTCTGCTGTGACAATGGAAATCTGAGATGAGGCAACAAAACAACAATGAGCCTTTCTTTATGCTGCTCATCAGGGATATGGAAGTTGACTTGGCTTAGCAATGTTTTAAACCTGTGATCAACCTCCCACACAGTCTCAATAACCAACTGCTTAATCTCTTTGATCTATGTGATACACTAGGATTGAGACTTTGGTTTCTTGAACTCAATGTTCAACGTAGTCTTTGTCTTAGCCAATGTAGCATTCACATTCATTGTATCATAGTTCATGTACCAAGGCAACGCTCTATCCTACAGCATTATAACCAACTTCACTTTCATCATATTTTCATCTGTAATGTTTTGCGAACTCCATATTTCCTCTGCAAGGAACTATAGCTGTTCAGGATCATCTGATCCTTTGAACATATGCATATTTGGTGTTTGGGCCATGGTGAATGGGGGAGGTGGAGGTGGAGGTGGAGGTACGTAATGGGGATGGGTGGTGATGGGGGTGGAAGGTTGGGAAATATCTACAACGCTCTACTAATTTTCAGATCTCAGTGACACACTTCTTGGGGTGGCGGGGTTTCTTTCCCCTCCTTAGGATCTAAACAACGGAATATATAGAGTTTCAACGTAAGTACCCCAATTTGTTCTGAACCTTTTACCGCTTCGTGTAGCACTAGGTCCTCTCTCTCCAAACATCAATCTGAGCTCATCCGTAGTACACCCTTTTTACACAATAACATTTTAATCTAGCACTTCAATGAATTTAGGTACTTACTTTTAGTGCCTTTGAAGAATTTTTTCTCTTCTTAGCTATAAGATACAGAAGTCTCGATTGCAAACTCAATGATAAAACCTCCAAGGATACTATCGATCCAATAATCAACAACCCTCGTGATCTCATTATCAGTCTTCTTCAACTATTGGATCAGATCCAGAGTCCATGCAATAGGCTTATTATTGAAACAACTCGTTTGTGTAGCTAGTCTTGATATCCACTCATGCAGCTAGCTAGAAAATGACAAGAAAAATATCTTGTACTAATCTGCAAAGATATACTTCTATAACCAATGTTCAAAAGACATGCGCAGAATTTTGTTTTCTTTCACAGAAAACTCACATTCTTTTAGATCTACCAAATCTAAAAGAAATTCCACCATTACATTCAACTTTTTTGAACATTTAATTTTTAAGATATTAGGCAGGTTACATTTTATATAAATAATTAATTTTTTTAAAGTTCTTAGGCATGTTATATTTCATTTAGATTTTTCTTTTTATCTATTTTTCTATTGAATTTAAATACTTAATAATTTTAAAGGTTTTTGTTTAAATTTATAAATAACTGTATCACTATTTCATATATATTGCACTCAATGTTTATGTAGTTTTTTTTTAGTTTCTCATTGAAATGACAATGTTAATCTTTATACCATGGGCTAAATACTATGGGACAAATACCGTATTTCTAAAATATGTATGGTAAATAAATGAATATAAAAGAGGTATAAAGAGGTATGGTAAATACATAAAAATATATCAAATATGTTTAGAAATACACATCCAAGTATATACCAAGCCTATGGGCCAAATACCATGGTAGATAAAAGAGGTATGATAAATAAATATAAATATAAAGAAACGAGATGTATGGTAAAAAATAAAACCTCTTTTTATATTTACTCCATACTCCTCTTTATATTTAGGAACACTTAGAAAAGAGGTTTTATTTAGGTGGGACCTATGGGCCAAATACCATGGGCCACATTTTTTATTTTTTATTTTATTTATTTTATTTTATTTATTTTTATTTTTTATTTTTTTATTTTATTTATTTATTTATTATTATTTTTTTTTTTTCTGAATAAGACTAATTCTATTGAGAGAAGAAACATATAGTACAATCAAGCTTGCATGCAAGTGAAGCATAAAAGCAAGGGAGTCGTAGAAGAAGGGCTAACAACCTCGCTGCGGAAAGACAAGCAAGGAATGAGCATAAAGATAACACAGAACTGCAGAGAAGCAAGATCTGAACAGAGAAATCTACCCAGAGTGGGTGGATGCTGCTACACGAAATTTTTTCCCTTTTTTCTTGCTAACAAAAACCCAGTCAATGGAGTTTGGCTGAGCCTTGACTAGTTGTAGACAATTCTGCCCTGGGGGTGGAATTTCCTTATCTGAGTCAGAGGATGAAGACACGTGAGAGCGTTTCTAAGAGAACAACGAGGCAGAGGGGTCCGCAGGAAAAACAGAGGGGGCGGCCGGCTGAGCCCCCTCATTCTGCCCATCAGCAACTATTTTCTCCTCATCCGAGCTAGAGGAGTTTGAATCATCCATGGGGGGGGAGGAACACAGGGATTCCAGCTCTTGGACTTGGGCTTGCGATTCAGATTCTTCTTTTTGTCGAGGAACTGGGTACAAGCATTTTGGAGGTGCCCCGCTTGATGGCAATGGCGGAAACGAAAGGCTGTATTTTCGTAATCCAAGGTTTGAGTCCAGTGGAAATTGCCAATCTTGAGGTTCATCTGATCTGGAAGTCCTTTGTTGATGTCTATTTCTGCACAAATTCTTCCATAGGTGTATAGTCCATTCTCCCTTCTTGAGGTATCTGTAGCGAGGTAGCATCCTAAGGTGTCTCCGATGGCTATGAGAACAGAGATATGCCATAGATGCGCCGGAAGGTTCGGGAGCCTGACCCAAATGGGAAGCTTGGTGATGATAGTTGTAGAAGGGTCGAAGTCTGGAAACCATGGGAAGAGGAAAAGCCCAGCTGAACCCTAGAACCAAGGGCCTCCCATTAAGGCCTTATGGTAATCTTCATTTAATTCAAAAGCTACAATGAAGAAGCCTTTCGAGCAGAAGTAAATCTTGCTTTTTTTAGTCCAGTTGTTATGGACCCATTGGTACAAATCTGCAGTGCGAGGCCATAGACCATTAAATCTGCATATGATTGCGGATTCTGCAAAATTATGGTGGAGTTCGTCAATCCCAGGATTAGAGAATTCTATAGAAGGAATTTCCTCCAATTTATCCACCAAAAATGGCTTGGGTGCCATAGTTGGTTGAGTTTCTTTCGAAGAAGACTGAGGATGAGGGATCTGGGAATGGACAACATTTTTGTAGGAGAAGCGGGGAAGCTGAAGATGACTGTCCAGCTGCGCCTCCTCTCAAACGAAGGGATAATACAATAGAATCATTTCTTTTAATGCTGTAATCGGAGAGGGGAAGAAGGTCCTCAAGTTGTTTACCTTGGAATACGAGTCTCTGATGGACCGAGGGAATCCCAATCCTATGTTCCAGATTTAACTTAAGGTTCTGCACCAAGTCTAAAGAGAAAACCCATTGCAGAATGGTGTTGCCTGAAATAGATGAAATCTGGATCTGAAAATGGGCAGAGTAGTCATTTTTTCACCTCTTTTTAGCACAGATCTGAGAATAAAGGGAGTTGGATCGCAGGTAACCCAACAACGCCAAGCCTAACCGAGGTTTGGAGGGGGAAACAAGAAATTTTCCGCCATCCAGAAACCCTAATGCAGACCCAACGAGCCTATTCGAGGGACACATATGCCATAGGTTGCAAACGAAGGCTGAAACAGAGTAAATGGTGAGGCCTGAAGAATCGGCCTTTTGAAGAGCAACAAAAAGACCTCGGGGCAGAGAGATGCCTCTGTATTCAATGGAGGCCGCCGCAGGCACTGAAGGGTAGACGCAGTGAATCTTAGCAGCAATGAGGTCTGTGTCGTCCCTGGACTCTGTGAATCGTGTGCCCTCTGAATGAGCAGCGACATTCATTGAAGAGGCATTCAGACTAGGCAGAGGCATCGCTTGGCAAGGGGCCGTATCGAAAGCATCCCCAACAAACTTCCCATCTGGAACAGCATCGAGGCGGAGGTCAGGTTCAGAATTCTGAATAGCATCATTAGCGAGGGCGGCAGCAGAATAAAACGAAACCCTAACGGTGGCCATAGAGCACTCTCCAAATTTTCCTTCCGCTTTCCTATATGGGCCAAATTATTATTAATACCATGCAAAAAAAACATTACTAACCCTAATATTAATATCAAAAGATTATTATTATTATTATTATTATTATTATTATTATTAAATCTAATATTCATATTAATATTGATAAGTTTAATAACTTTGGATTAATACAATATTAATTTGTTATATTATAATATATATTAACTCTATATATATATATGGGAGGGAAGAAAAAAGACATGGAGTGATAGAGGTGGAGGGATGGGGAGTGACTAGGGAGAGATGAAGATAAAATGAATGAGAGGGGAGGGGAGAAATGAAGAGAGAGAGATATGGAGAGGAGTGAGAGATGTAGAGAAGGGTAAGAGAGGGAGGTGGAGACACAAAGATTGGGGGGGTGGGTGAGGGGGAAGGAGAGAGGAAGGAATATAATGAGAGAGAGAGAGAGAGAGAGAGAGAGAGAGAGAGAGAGAGAGGAACGACGGGAGAGACGACTTGAGAGAGAGGAGGGGAGAGGTAGGGATAGAGAGATGGAGTTTGGAGGGGGAGATGTGGAGGGAAGAAGAAATACATAGAGATTGAGAAGTGGAGAGAGAGAGGGAGTGACAAGGGAGAGATGGAGAGAGAGTGTGTATTGGGGGGGGGGGGGAAGAGGAAGGAATATAATGAGAGAGAGAGAGAGAGAGAGGAACGACAGGAGAGATGACTTGAGAGAGAGGAGGGGAGAGGTAGGGATAGAGAGATGGAGTTGGAGGGGGAGATGTGTAGGGAAGAAGAAATAAATAGAGATTGAGAAGTGGAGAGAGAGAGGGAGTGACAAGGGAGAGATGGAGAGAGAGTGTGTATGTTTAGGGGCGTGATAAAGAGACAAAGGAAAGATGGAGAGAAGAGGAGAGAGAAGGAGAGAGGGAGGGATATAGTAACATAGAGAGAGAGAGAGAGAGAGAGAGAGAGAGATGGGGGAAGAGAGAGGGAGGTAGTAGAGAAAGGGAGAGAGAGGAAGGATGAGAGATAGGAGGAGAGTGATGGGAGGGGGGTAGGAGAGAAATGGAGAGAGGAAGGAAAAGGGAGAGGAATTGAGAGATAGGATGAGAGAGGGAGGTAGAGAGGAGGAGATAGGGATGGATATAGATATGGAGTTAGAGGGGGACAAAGGGAGGGAAGAAGAAAGACATAAATAGTGAGAGGTGAAGAGAGAGAGGGAGTGACAAGGGAAAGATGGAGAGAGAGTGTGTATGTTTTGGGTGAGATAAAGAGACAAAGAAGGAGATATGGAGAGAAGGGGGGAGAGAAGGTGAGAGGGAGGGATATAATAATAGATTTGGAGAGAGAGAGAGAGAGAGAGAGAGAGAGAGAGGAAGGAAGAGAGAGGATGTGAGAGATTGGAGAGAGGGAGGGAAAGATATATGGAGTTGGAGGGGGAGAGAGATGGAGGTAAGAAGAAAGACATAGAGAGAGAAGGAGTGATAAGGAAGATGGAGAGAAAGGTGTAGAGGACAGCAGGAGGAAAGAGAGATTGAAGTAGGGGAGACAGAGAGAAGGTGAAGATAGAGATATAGATGGAAGGTGAAGAGAGGGAAGAAGAGAGATATGGAGAGAGGGAGGGAGGGTCATAGAGATTCATAGATATGGTGTGGGAGAGTGTGTGATTTTGGGGGGCGATTGAGAAAAAAATACAAACAGATGGAGTGGGGAGAGAGGGAATAATATTCCTTGCACTAGATTCATTGATTTCAGTGTAGATGGTGATTTCTAATCCTATTTAATTGCTTGAAATTGATCTGAATTTGAATATTAGTTTTGTTGTGCTAATTTCATCTTCATATTTAAAATTGATTTCCTGATCTTATGCTTTATGTGCATAGGTTTCCTTGGTGTTTATGATTGTCAAATAGGAAAATGAGCTGAGTTTTTAAGTTAAATTCAAGAGCATAAAGCATGAAAAACAAATGCCAAACAATATAAATAACAAGTACAATAAACCATCACAATTGATCCATTAACACAGTGTTTTGATGAAGGAGTTCACCCCTCCTGGGCTACATCTCCTTGGTCCAGCTTCCATGGCTTGGGCCTCTGTATTAGCTCAAAATTGAAAATATTGTTGTTTACATTCACCTACAGCTCCTGAAACCTGCTTCAATGAGTCCAAAATGTCCAAATCTATCATAAATGACTCTTCTTGATCCCAATTTGGTTGAATTTTGCCAAAGATATGGCCAAAACAATTTTTCATAGTAAACTGCCTCCAAAACTAGAGAAGACTCTAGTTAGCCCCACAAATAATGGAGGTGGTGCCTAATTTGGTGGTCCTCCCAAAATTCCACCAAACTAATCTGTAGTTTAATTAATATAAAGTGCAGTTTTAAAATTAGATAAGTGCAGATTAGCACATAAAGGGAAGTTTAACACTAATATAAATTTTCAACGTATTAGCGTGTTTAATCAAAGGTTTGGGGTTTTAAATCCTCTTATTAACATAATCCCGCATGTTTATGAAACTCCGCTCGCACCGTTGGTCTTGTGACTTGGTCTCATGGGGAGGGGATTGGCCAGCGGGGCTGGCTCCCTCCAAACCCCCACCTGTCAATTCATTTGACTTTAAATATATGTTGGATGCACTGTCTATTAAGAAAGTTTGTGGTGGCTTGTTGGTAAAGGCAGAGAGTATTGTGGGGAAGGTTGTGGGGTCGAGCCCCAACCTCTGCCTAGCCTTGTACATAAATTTTGCCACAACTTACAATAAGGTTTAACACCTTATAATATATATTTCGCCACATTTGATATAAACCTTCAGACTTGCATATAATATGCCAATGAACCTTAATGTATAACATGCCAACATACCTTTGACATAAATACAATTCGGACTTTGGTATATGTAGAACATTTATACCATGTTAAAATGAAATCTGAATTTCGGATATGGTCCACCAGAGGGGGCACGTGGCATCTCCTGGCTGCACCATGTGTCAGCCTCTGGTTGGGTTGTCCCCAACAATAATATAAAAAAAATTGAATTCAACCTTAGGAGCAAATGCATAAAAAAAATTTAGCTTCAAACCAAACCAGTGAATCTTGCAGTGACACTTGTCACAGTTTCATTGGGTGAAACTTAACAATATTCCTTGAATATATTTAAATTTTCTGATTGCGCTGCCATGTCACCAACCTGTCTTGTTCTGTAAAATTTTTAGCTATTTAGGAAAACGAACAGGAGGGTATATCTTCTTCATTTTGACTCCGTTTTCGACGAAACGAATTGTGTCGAATTCCTTGTGACGAGCTATTCGTTTTCGTTAAGTTTCCAATCAATTCTGAGCACTTTCATTTTTGAGCTTTTACACTAAGCACTTGATCATTGATCCCCACTAAAATCCTTTTGGACCCCAGAATCTCTTTGATTACTGTTCATGTGGATGAGGGTATTGTTCCCTCACCCTTCTAGTCTCTATCCACTGAAATTTTCCCATTTTCATCAAACTGAGCTTTTCACAAAAACTTAACTTTTTCCTTGACTCTTGCGACCTTATCTTGCTATCATTGACACCGTCATGCTACAATTTCCATGAATTTGCAGAGCAACAAGTTGTTCTTGTGGAAACCATCTTGTTTCTACCTTGGTCATCAATCAAAGGAAACTTAAAAATTGCATTACTTTTCACACTGTCATCATGGAAATTCTTAATTGATCTTGATTTGTACTTGTGTCGACTCTTGACCAAGTATCTTTTCCATTGCCATGTACCTTTTGGAAGCCAAAAACAAGAACTTGTGGAACCCATGCCTTCTTTTTCAAATCGCTTTGTTGCTTTCTCTTTGACCTTTGCACTCTGTTGCACTGGCACCTTGTTTCCAACACTGCTCAACACTGACGTTGACTGCTGCAAATGTTTTACATCTTGTTCATCTCCTTTCAAAGGAAACATGTTAGAGTCTTGAAACATCTCATTACAAGCATAAGAAACCTCAATGAAATCAATTTGTTCATTCGATGCATATTTTTGAAAGGTTTGATTCAAAACATCTCTTTGTTTGATCATTAACAATGTCAAATTCTAACTCGCATTCACTATCCTCTTCATTTCTCCTGCATGTATCAGAGACAAACTTGTCTTCTTCTTATGCGCTCTAATTATGTAATAAATTACATATTTAAACAAGTGATACTTATTCTCATGGAAATGAAATATTTCTTTCCTATCATAAAGATAAGGACTTCCCACAACAATACCCGATATCTCAAGCTGCACCACATTAAGTTCAACTTCATCAAGAAAGTTTGAATTCATTGCGAATATTAGTATGAAATTTCGTGTAACCCGTAAGTTTGAATTCTTGCATATCCACCCTAAAGGATAAGGTCTTGGATGTCTAACAGTTTCAAGGTTTGGTTGCTTAACCAAGTCTTCAGAAATCATATTAGCTTGTGACCCACTATCAAAAAGTGTATGTATCTTTGTATGTTTAGAGACGACTCAAATATGGAAATTTTTTATTCTTGTATCTTCATCTTGAGTGACATTGGAACAATTTGAAGAAATCGTGCTTAATATATGCTTACCTTTCAAACCCATGGCTGTAATATTTGTTTCATCTCCTGAATCTGAACCTAGGTCATGTTCAATTACAGCAACAATTTTTTCCTTTTCTTTGGCTTTCAGTTTGTTTTGCTTCAACTCTGGATGAAGTTGCCAACAATGGTCTTCATCATGGAAAATTTTCAATCAATGTTTACATGCGAGTTTCTCTTTCTCTCTTTTGACAAAGCTATTCCTCTTTCCTCTTCCATAAAACTTACCCTTTCCTTTACCCTCGCTATCACTTTTCTCATCTATGTTCTATTTCCCTCTTGATTCTAAATGTGTGGCTTGAACACAAATCTCATCTATGTTTGTGGGATTGAACATAAGAATTGTGTGCCTAAGGTAACTGTGCAAACCCCAATGTACTTTAAAATTTTTTCTTGAGAATAAAAATTAATACCCAAAATAAGAGTCCTTCTCCTAAATTCATGAGTATAATCTTGCACACTTTTCCCTTTCAATTGTCTAAAATTTTTCTAGTCCATAATGGCCTTTTGCATGTAAGCTAATGGATAGAATTTCCTCTTAATGGAAGTAATAAAAATTGACCAAGACATAGAGATATTACCGTAGTTTTTGATCTCTTCTTGAGTCCTTGCTTCCCACCATACAAGTGTTGGTACTTCCATCCTCAAAGAAGCCAATTGAATCTTTA
Organism: Pinus albicaulis; assembly: GCA_034641835.2. Taxonomy (NCBI): domain Eukaryota; kingdom Viridiplantae; phylum Streptophyta; class Pinopsida; order Pinales; family Pinaceae; genus Pinus; species Pinus albicaulis. The sequence continues at coordinate 1,119,376,515 of CM076572.1, forward strand.
TGTCATCTTCATGAAGGTTCTGAATTCTGCAATACACCTCCAATTGAAGTATCCAATTATCCAACCTCTCTGCATTTACCTTGCCATTGTACATTGGAAGCTCAAATTTGACATCAATTTTGAGTAAGGGTCCTTTTCCTCTTGTGGTCTTTGAGTGAGCATGGGTAGTTTTTTTTGTGGAAGTGGAAGATGATGTCGATGGAGAAGATGAGGATGATTAAGATGGTGGAGATGGAGGTGGATTTCCTCCACTACCCTTTGAATCATTTTCTTCACCCTTCTTATCATCTGAAGTTCCTTCTCCATGTGGAGGCTTAGAACCTTCTCCTGCCATCCAAAACGTAAATGCATCAAACATAATTTTAACCATCCTCTTTATGTTATTGAAGTATTTCTTGACATCATCCTCTTCTGAATGACCTTCAGTTTATTCAACACCTGACATGATGCCCATGAATTCAAGCTCAGCTTCTGGTGCTTGTACCTCATCAATCTCAGCTTCTTGAGATAAAAATTGAGATGCTTCAAGTGCAACTGCGAGTGAAACTTTGGGTGGAGATGGTACCCTTATGGCTCTCCTTAATCTGGTTCCAATATCAGGAATTGAAACCAACAATTTCCCTTCATCTCTGCAACTTTAACCTTGTAAGCATCACAAATTTGCAACCATTAAAACCCTACTTGCAAAAAACTCAAGCAACTATCAATCAAATAACCTTAGCAACCTTTCAACCAGTCTCTGATACCAAATTGATCCTAATTTGAATGTTAGTTTTGCTGTGCTAATTTCATCTTCAGATTTAAAATTAATTTGTTGATATTATGCTTTATGTGCACAGGTTTCCTTGGTGTTTATGATTATCAAAAATGAAAATGAACTGATTTTTTAAGTTAAATTCAAGAGAATAAAGCATGAAAAACAAATTTTGAACAACAACAATAACAAGTGCAACAAACCATCTGAATTGATCCATTAACACAATGTTTTGATGAAGGAGTTCACCCCTCCTGGGCTACATCTCCTTGGTCCAAGTTCCATGGCTTGAGCCTCTGTATTAGCTCAAAAGAGATTTTTTTTTGTTTACATTCACCTACATATCCTCAAACCCGCTTCAATGAGTCCAAAATGTCCAAATCTATCATAATTGACTCTTCTTGCTCCCAATTTGGTCGAATTTTTAAAAAGATATGGCCAAAACAAATTTTCCTAGTAAATTGCCTCCAAAACTGGAGAAGACTTCAATTGGCCCCGCTAATTATGGAGGTGGCGCCTAATTTGGAGGTTTGCCGAAAAGTCCGTGAAACTAATATGCAATTTAATTAATATAAAGTGCAATTTTAAAATTGGATAAGTGTGTATTAGCGCATAAAGGGCAGTTTAACACTAATCAAAATTATCAACGTATTAGTGCATTTAATTAAAGGTTTGGGGTTTCAAACCCTCTTATTAACATAGTCTCGCATTTTTATGAAACTCCGCTCACATCATTGGTCTTGTGACTTGGTCTCATGGGGAGGGGGCTGGCCCGCGAAACTGGACCCCTCCATACCCCTTCCTGTCAATTCATTTGACTTTAAATATATGACAGATGCACTGTCTATTAAGAAATTTTGTGGTGGCTCGTTGGTAAAGGTGGAGAGTATTGTGGGGGAGGTCATGGGTTGGTACCCCGACCTCTTCCCAGCCTTGTACATCAATTTTTGCCACCGCTTAACATACGGTTTAAAATCTTATAATATATAGTCTGCCACATTTGATATAAACCTTCGGGCTTGCATATAATATGTTGATGGACCTTAATATATAACATGCCAATGGACCTTTGACATAAATACAATTCGGACTTTGGTATATGTAAAACATTTCAACCATGTTAAAATGAAATTCAAATTTTGGATAGGGTGCACCACAAGGGGCATGTGTGGTCCTTGGCTGCACCACATGTCAGCCTCTAGTTGGGGTGTCTCCAACAATAATAAAAAAATAAATTGAATTCAACCTTAGGAGCAAATTCATAAAAAAAATTCACCTTCAAACCAAACTGGCGAATCTTGCAGGGACACTTGTCATAGTGTCATTGGGTGAAACTGAAGAATATTCCCTGAATATACTTAAATTTGTTGACTGGGCTGCCATGTCACCAACTTGTCCTGTTCTACAAAAAATTTCGCTGTTTAGGAGAATGAACAACAGACTCTATCTTTTTCATCTGGATTCTGTTTTTGGAAAAATGAACTATGTTGGATTCCTGGTGACGAGCTCTTAGATGTAATTTAGTTTCCAATCAATTTTGAGCACTTTCATTTTTGGGCTTTTAAACTGAGCACCTGATCAAAACTAGATGCATTGATTTCAGTGTAGATGGTGATTTCTAATCCTATTGGATTGCTTGAACCAGATGCATTGATTTAAGTGTAGATTGTGATTTCAAATTCTATTTGATTGTTTGCACTAGATGCATTGATTTTAGTGTAGATATTGATTTCTAATGATATTTGATTGCTTGCACTAGATGCATTTATTTCAATGTGGATGATTTCTAATTCTATTTGATTGCTTGCACTAAATGCATTGATTTCAGTGTAGATGGTAATTTGTAATCCTATTTGATTGATTGCACTAGCTGCATTCATTTCAATGTAGATGTTTATTTCTAATTATAATTCAGATTGCTTGCACCAGATGCATTGATTTTAGTGTAGATGATTTATAATCCTATTTGATTGCTTAAAAAATCAAATAACGTCATTCTAAGTGAATCTAAAAAATCCAAACTTACCTCTTTCAACCAATATTATTGTGTCAAGCTATCTAAAATAATTTAACTAACACATTAACATTTATTTAAAAATTCAAAGAGAGGAAATTATTATAATAAGTAAAACAAACTAAAAGTTGAAAGCATTTTGTTTTGAATGGAACAAATACAGACACATCACCACTTAATTCTTATAATGTGTTTTTGAAAGGTGATGAGTTGCATATACATGCTCATCCATCCATTTATCATATTAAACTATAGTTTTATGGTAAGAGATTGTTTATTTTTTTTTGTTTATTAAGTGGTTTGGGTTCATTAGTATATAGGTTTGATTTGTGGTTAAGCAATCGTGACCCAGGGGTTTCTAAGTAGTAAAAGTCACTAGACTTGGGCCACACTAGCACTATGCTAACTAGGTTTAACTTGTCTCCTCCCCCACACTAACAATAATCTAACTGGATTTAACTTATCTCCTCCCCTCCAGCGTCAATGAATTTTAATCATTTTAAACAAGACCAATCCTCAATAAGTTATGCTAACAAAACTGAACTAAAATATTATTTTTGTAGAAATTCTTTCGGTAGTAATCACATGCAAAAGAACGAGGTCGACGCGTTTCGAACCACCAGTGTGGTTCATCATCAGGACTATGTGAGAGATCAGATCCAGTCATTAAGTATAAATAGATGTAGAAAAGACTCAACTAGCCGTTAGGATAACGGCTAGTTTGACTTTGAAAAAGGAAATATTCCATTATTTATTTATTTATTTAATTTTATTAATTATTATTATTTTATTTATTTATAAAACCTTTAATATATTAATATAATGGTAAGTAATTTAACAAATCATGGTGTATATATGTAAAATATTTTTGATTAAATTATATAATAATTAATTATTATTACTAATTAATAAATATAATTAATTCTTATTATAACACACCATTATCAAATAGTCAAACAAAGAGTCAGAATAAATAAATAAATAAAATAATTAAATAAAAAAAAACAAAAAAATAAATAAATAAAAACAAAAATATAAATTAATAAATAATGAAAATATTTTATTAATTAAATAATTAATATTAATATTATTTCTATTTTTATTTATTTTATTTTATTTATTTATTTATTATCTATTATTATTATTATTATTATTATTTATTTATTTATTTTTATTTATTTATTTAATTATTATTATTATTATTATTAATCAAATAAATAAAGTAAAAATAACTAAATAAATAAATAAAAAATAAAAATAAAAATAAAAATAATCAAGAATATAAGGCAGGAATCCAGCATCTGCTGATATTCCAACCGTCATCTCTATTGAGATTAACGGGCCTTTTTTCAATTTCAATAGCCTCTCTCAACTTACGATGATGGAAATGGTCGATTCTAGCAATGACCTTAGCATCTTCTATGCAAACATGATGGTTAGTCTTTTCTGCATGCTCAGCTAAGGCGGATGAGCGAGATCTTCTATGCTCAAAGCATAGAAGATCTCGCTCATCACTGCAAGGCATGCGAAAGACTAATAATCATGTTCCATTAAGGTCATTGCTAGAATCGACCATTTCCATCATCGTAAGTTGAGAGAGGCTATTGAAATTGAAAAAAGGCCCGTTAATCTCAATAGAGATGACGGTTGGAATATCAGCAGATGCTGGATTCCTGCCTTATATTCTTGATTATTTTTATTTTTATTTTTATTTTTTATTTATTTATTTAGTTATTTTTACTTTATTTATTTGATTAATAATAATAATAATAATAATAATAAATAAATAAATAAATAAATAATAAATAAATAATAATAATAATAATAATAATAATAATAGATAATAAATAAATAAATAAAATAAAATAAATTAAAATAAATAAAAATAGAAATAATAATAATATTAATTATTTAATTAATAAAATATTTTCATTATTTATTAATTTATATTTTTGTTTTTATTTATTTATTTTTTTGTTATTTTTATTTATTTATTTAATTATTTTATTTATTTATTTATAACATTTATTCTTAATGAGTGTGTTATAATAAATTAATTATATTTATTATTATATAATTAATTATTATAATTTAATAAATATACATATATATACGTGTGTGTTAAATTACTTACCATTATATTAATATATTAAAGGACTATAAATAAATAAAATAATAATAATAAATAAATTAATAAATTAAATAAATAAATGATAATGGGATATTTCCTTTTTCAAGTCCGTAGCGTTGTCCTAGCGACAGACAGTGCTTTTCTACATCTATTTATACTTAATGGCTGATGCGATCTCACATGATCTATTGATGAACCACCTTTGGTGAACCGAAAGCGGATGCATTCATGTGATATATCTCGAAAAAGAATTTCTACAAATTTATATTATGGATCACAGAAGCTTAGATTCCAAAAATTTAAAATATTATTATTATAAAATAAACATTATACAACTACACATGTTATAAAGTTGATATTATATGATTAAAAATGTTTTAGAGTCTGACACCCATTCGTGTTTCCTTAATTTTTCCAGCTCACGAAAAGACCGGAAGCGTTACCGGAAGCGTACTCACATTTATCTTTCCACTTTATTCGAATGGCGTGTTTCAATCAAATTTGTTGAATATCAATTTTTACCCACACGCCATTTTCTTTTAACCCTTTATTCCGCAATTTCCGTGTCTATCGCTGCAAGACGACCACGATCTTCCTTCACCTTTCCTTCTCGCGTTCTATGCTGCGATTTCTGCGTATGTCGCTGCAAAGACCACCGCCCAAAGATGACCACGAAGCACCACATTTTTTTACGAGCACCACATTCTTCACCCTTTTGTCACCCCTTCACTGTGCAGTTTGTATCAATTATTTACCCACTCACACCTTCCGTACGTTCAATTTTTTACCCACTCCACTCTCAGTCACTGCTGTACGACTTGATACCACAATTTTTTTCTCTCCCCTCCTCTCCCGATCAATACATCGCTTTCTCTATCCCTTCCTTCCGTGTTATCGCTGGGGTCTTCATGGTATGAGAGCCACTGCCCTTATAAATATGTACATATATCTAACAACACAATTTACTCAACTTTGCAGGGCGTTTTGAGTTTCTGAGACGGAGAAATGGATCATAAAGGTGGTAGAATACCAAATGAATTTGGGTTGTTGCATAACCTAGAAAGTCTTATTTTATATGAAAACAAATTTTCTCGGAGCATACCATCTCAATTGGGTAATTTAAGCAATCTTGTGGTTATGTCATTTCAAAATAATAGCTTTAGTGGTGAAATTCCAAAAGATTTAGGAATTCTTCATTCAATCTAACTCTTAAATTTAAATTCAAATAATTTAACTCCCATCCCATATAGTATAGGTCAATTAAAATCTCTTCGAATTTTGAGCATAAACAATAACAAAATATATAGGACTATTCCTAATATTGTTATTGTTCTAGTTTTATTGAGGATTTTACATCTATCTCAAAATAGTATAGAGGGACCTATTCCTAAAAGCTTTGGCAATTACACTTCTCTTCAATGGCTAGATTTAAGTGCAAACAGGTTGACACGGGAATTGCCTAATCACATTGCATTATTCCATAACTTGGTCAATTTAAATATTAGTTATAATAATAGCCACGGTGATATTCCTAAATGGATTACAAATCTCACAAAGTTGAGTATCTTGAATTTATTGAACAATAAATTTAGTGGAAGAATGCCATTTCACCTTGAGACACTTAGGGGATTTGCACTTAATGTATCTTCGCTTGGAAAAAATAATGAAATAATGGAGACAAACCCATTTCCACTTCTACCTTCAGTATCCTCAAAATTCACGGAAATTGAATTTTCCAAGGTTTATGTGGAAGATACTTTCTTTGATTTGTCTAACAACAACCTTGTAGGAGAAATACTTGCAAGTATTGGGAGTATGAGTAGCTTACGATGCCTAAATATGTCTGGGAACCAATTTGAAGGGTTAATACCTACATCTCTTAGTAGCATATCTACTTTAGAGGTGTTGGACTTGGCTAGAAATAATTTGAGTGGACAAATTCCTCAAGGACTCTCTAACTTACATTGGTTGCGGGTTCTCAATGTTTCATGTAATAGCTTATGCGGGCTAATTCCAACAGGGACACAATTTTCAACTTTTGATGCAACTTCATTTCAAAGTAATGAATGTTTATGGGGGTGCCCTATAGATCGATGTAGTAATCAAAAGGAAATCCCTATGATAGAGGGTAATAGTACTAACAATAATACTAGTGTTAAAGTGGAATGGTTGAGTCATGTAAATGAAAATATGCCATTGTTAGCATTGGGGATCAGAACAGGGATTGGATTTTGGGGAGTTGTTGCTATGTTCATATTGTGGGAGAAAGCTAGGTTTTGGGTGTTAGCTTTAACCCCGAAAAAACCACAAGTCTTTTATGGAGTGTATAGACTCCCTACATAGTAAGGCATTGTATCTAGTTACACCAAAATATGAATAAAAATAACTTATAGCATATGTTTTTATGTGCTATTATGATATATATGTGTGTGTGTGTGTGTGTGTTATAAAATAAAAATAAAAAAGACAAAATTTTAACCAATAAGAACGAAAAATTTCCATACAAAATTAAGTTATTAGGCAAACCATAATACATATAAAACTAGCAATTGCACCAGATGTCGCAAAGGAAACACCATAAGGCAATAAATATTACTACAATACTGCTTCTTTGAGCCTTAAAAATCATGAGGCCTATGTTGAAGTTTCTATAAAGAACCTTAATCAGTAGAAAACAAATTTTAAATAGTTTGAAGCATGCATCTACAAAGGATTATAAAAATTTTGTAAATAAATTTTTAATTTCTATGTGAATTAATATCTACACTCGAATAAAAATGCACATATCCCCAATATGGAAATTGAACCCAAGAATAGCATCAACTACACCTCTTCTTAATAAAAATGCCTACGTTTCTCTTTTGAATGTTGACTCATCTCTGTATTATTTCCTTCATGATCCTTGAAACTATTGAAAATATCACATTTCTCTTTACCACTAATCTCTTCGGTGTTTGCCATTTAATCCAACAATTTTTGCTGAAGTAAATGTAACACATTTCATGTATTTTAATATAATGTAGAGATCATTCAACAACAGTTAAATCATTTATCTTGAAAATCAAGCAAATGTGGTCCATAAGGACCATAATGAAAATATTAATTTTTTACATCAAAGGCCACACCACAACTTGGCTTTAAAATAATGGCCACAAAATTTTATAACCACAATGAAAATATTATTTTTTTACATCAAAAGATCACAACACACCTTGGTTTTAAAATAATGGACACAAAATGTATATAGCATACTCGTCTATTTTACTGGTAAAAAAATAAAAGAGTTAAATTGTGAATTTTTCATTTTAGACAAGAAACATAGGGATAAATTTGACAAAAAAATTTAGATGAAAAAAAACATGCATGTGGAAATTGCACATAGTTACCTTTGTGGTCCCATGAAAATTTAGTCATTAGCAAGTCCAAATTATTTTATGACATCCATCGACCATGCTACAATGAAATCCTACCGCAATACTGCTTCCTTAGCCTTACAAATCATGAGGCCTATGTTGAAGTTAAATACCTTGTCTAATTATGCCAACATGAATGCCTCATAAATAAAGAAATAGATCTTGATTTGCTACCTTCAAAATTAGTGGTTGTTTTGGTACATTTCCTCCATATTTCTTCTTGATCACTTCCTCTGACATATACAACCTTAATCAGTAGAAATAAATTTTTGTATAGTTTGAAACATGTGTCTACAAAAAAATATAACAATTTTGTAAATAAATTTTGAATTTCTATTTGAATTAAGATCTACCTTCAATAAAATTGCACATATTTTCAATCTACAAATTAGGCCCAATAATAGTTATTGGCATTATGATGCATTTGTTGTCCTTGATGGCAACCCACTTGTAAAAGACCAAGTATATGGTTTCTGGACAAGCTCAGAGGTGAAAAAGAGATGGAACAAAATGTTAGAATGATGGGACAAAATATTTGCAGATCAGAATCAGAAGATGGATAAAATACACAGTTGAAGAATTATACGTGAGTTAGTAAAGGAAAAGTCGCGTATACATGCATGTACAAAGAAGAAAAGTTGCGTATGAGCTAGCGCACTAATTTTATAATACTAGGGGTATTTACCATGGTATTAGCTCACAATATTGAGCATAGTAATGGTTATTTGATCCCGTCCAAGAATACCATTGACACTTGTGTGGTTTTAACTCATGGTATTAGCTGAGGCTCAAATTATATAGGGATGTGAAGAGCATAGTGCTAAGCATGCATGAGTATCTGAATTGAATGAATACTTCAATTTGAAGTATATCTACATGGAATGGGCTATAATTAATAGATGGAAATGATATTATGATGTACTCATGAATACAATGATGGACCATGATCTCTAGACCTGAAATGACTATGTATTTGCATGATCTGTTTATGAGATGTTTAGATCTGTGGTCTGGTGCATCTTTGCTGAATTGAAGGGTATGATCTGAGTAATTTTGTAGTTCTGAAGTGTTGTGTAGTCCTGAATTATTTATAGTTCTATACACAAGTTTGACTCAAGGAAGGTGCATATACATGCGGGTTCAATTATGAAAAGGCGCGTATATATTTAGTAAAAATTATTGAGATCTTTACACAAGTTGGTTTTGGAAGAAGCACGTATAGTCACAAATATGTATTATGGAAGGTGTGTATGAAAGTTAGGGTTTTGCTGAAGAATGCTGAAGGAAATGTCTGATCAGTTTTGCTGTGTTTCTGTTATCTGTCAATGATGTATTCATATAGATTTGGGTTGTTTGAATGGCTGGCCATGAGTTCAATCCTTAGTAACGAACATGTATCTTTTATTTATATTTTCTATTTTGTCAACTTTTTTATAGTATCTAGTGATTGGCACTAGAATATAGCAATACTTTTGAAGGAAGCTATTAAAATTCTTATTTCTAGAACGTTTAATTGAGTATATAGTTACATATGGTTATTTTTATTTTTTGGAGTCATTATTTATCCAAATTGAGTTTTGAAAGAAGTTAGGAAATTAGGTTTCATATATGAATGTAACCAAAAGGGTTTGATATTCTTTTGAATCCTATTTTATGGGCAGAATCACTTTCATTTTTTTGAAGGTTGATGATCATATTGCAGGTGTTTTGGATACATGAAGCATACGGGTTCCGAGAAGGGATTGGAATGACTATATTGAAGAATTGGTTGACGGAAAAATTGATAGAGGCATGATGGCAAAAAGTAGTGATTTTTATTTGTAATTATAGTGATTTTGATAGGGACAATGCTTGCAGCTTGTAGTGACAGTGATTGTGGTAGAGAGTTTGTGTAGGTTAAGTTCATGGCACATATTATGATGGTGACATAGTTTTTCACATTATGATATTTCTTATAATTCAGTAATATATTATATTAGTGTATTTAGTTTGAAAATGAGATGAAATAGAGGTCCACAAGGCAGATGAGGAAGGAGTTTGAAGCCTCAATCAGGTTGTATCCTAGAGTAGGTTGGAGCCTTCTCATCATTGAGGTTGGAGCCTACTCATAAATGAGGTTGGAGCCTCAATTAAGTTGGATCCTAAAGAAGGTTGGATCTCACTTATCATAGAGGTTGGAGCATCAATTGGGTTGTAGCCTACAATGAGTAGTTTCTTGTGTATAATGAGGTTGGTGCCTCAATAAGGTTGTATCCTACCACAAGTGGAAACTTATATTTTTGGGGCTATTTTCCTCCAACGTGTTGAGGCCTACAAATTGATGTAATGAATTGAATACTAAGAAGAATAATATTTTTATTTTTCTCTCGTATGGTTTTCCACGTAAATTTTTTTTGTAACTTGTCATGTGATGTCTTCTTGTGTTGATTGATGGCTTCTTGTCACACTACCTATATGATGATGCATTATTATAACTTATGATGATGGAATATTATGACTGGTGACACAATGTTTATTGTTCATTGCTATATGGATATATTTTTGTGTGATTAATAAAATATTGTGAAATTATGAATTGACCTCACACTGATTCACCGCCCCTCTCACTATGACTTTTGGGCCAACAAGTGGTATTAGAGTAGGTGCCTTCAATAGAAAATAACTATTGTAAGGTTGAAGATGAAGAATAAATGGCCACTACCAGAGTAGTGGAGAACCGCCAATGGTTCAATCCTTCAAAGGGATTGCAGATTTTACACCTCGTGGTAAGTGTCTTTACATCAATATTGAGACTTTCACACCTGATTGAACTATTTAAATGAAGTATTTTGTAACCAAGGTTGAATAGGCTCAAAATACTTGAGTATTTAATAGATTGGGACTACTATAGATAGCATATTATGAAAAACTTCAGAATAGGATGAATATAAGAAAAAATCATATAGTTATATAACCATTATTAAATTAAAAAAAATATGATAGAATAAATGTAACTTGAAACAAATAGCCAAGTGAACATAACGAATTGGGTTAAATAATAATAATAATAATAATAATCATAATGTGATGAAACAAATTTCAATAGGAAAGCATTGAAGCGACATTTGTAGGCTAGTATTGTAAACACAAAAATCAATTCCTTGCGAAAGACGACATATGTGGACTAATATAATGATGAGAAACATTGTTAATAAATGCATCTATGAAAGAAGCAAGGTTAGATACAAAAATATATTTATTTTAAACATGAAATAAAATAGAAAGAATCTATTTTTTCATTTAAATGAAAGAAGATAAATATTAGAAAATGTTTTTCCGGTTTTTGGAATGTCAAAATAACAAAACATAAAATAACTAAAATTTATTTTTTCATTTAAATGGGAGAACACGAATATATGAAAATGTATTTTTTTCTTTTCGCATTTGGAATGTCAAAACCATGCAATAAAGTAGAAAATGATGATTATCGAAGATTTTAATGAAATTAAATGAAAAAAAAAGTATTTTGTTTTTTAATAAAAAACATACTTTTGATATTTCATAGGAAATCAAGAAGTACAATCGCTTGGCTATATAGAAGATAACTTAAAAAATAAGGTTGAGAACATAATCCCATATATATATTAGACCTTAAAAATATCATGAAACTTAACTAAATCATATGAGAATAGGATCAAACAAACTAAAAGACAAAATAGACAACACATTACCATTACACACATATGAGATTGAAATTATCCTAACATCTAATAACATGGCTTCCTTGGATAACATATCTGCCATGGAATTATTTTCCCTGTATGTATGACAAACTTTCACATCATCATATACTCTTGTATTTGGTGGATTTTCCTTTTCCATGACTCTAAATGAAGCACCAATAAGTCAACTCTTCCATTGAACCAATCCACGAGAACTTTTAAATTCCCATACAATCTTAATATTTTACCTTCTGCCAAACATAAATATTCATGGCACACCACATAGCAAGTTCAAATATAAAATTTATTCCTTGGACATAAACTAGTTTGCAATTAGTCATCATCTTTTGGGAAAAGAAAATGACTATACCTACACTACAAGCATCCCTTTGACTCGCTCCATCAAAAATCTACATACTATACCAACTGGTATCTCCACATCTCTGATTAGAATGATCTTATTTCTTTTCAATGGTTTCTTTCTCAAGATAAGATGATATTGAATTATGTGCAATAACTTCAAATAAAACCAAAGTCTTCAAACATTGATTTTTCCCTAGCAAATTCCCCACAATACAAATATCATAAAGAATTGAAGGGAAATGGAAATAAACTTGTGATTCCAAGTCTTGAGATACTCTTCAACTGAGCTTCCATTCCACATGGAATCAAGGTTGAAACAATGGAAAAGTACCTTCAAAATAGAGATTAAAAAAAATAAATTGAATACATAAATGAGAAATAGATTCCCCATTCCTCCAACATAGAAAAAAAAAATCTAGGACCTACCAATTTACTTGTTAGTGATATGTATTGTTTCGTGGAGATGCATCCTCTAGGGTGGGGGTGTGATTATAATTTTACCATCCTCCACTAACAAGAAAGGGTACCCTGGGGAGAACTCCTACTTTTTCCACACTCCCTAGAGGGGGATGGGATGCTCAGGAAACATTTTCCCACATTTTCGTTTTGTGAAAACTCAAGGTGTTACACAACAATTTGTCACTTTCCCTATACTTCCCATTCCTTGATCCTGGAGGACCCATACAGTCACTCTTGTGTACTTTCCAAGCATGGAATACATATCCCTAAACCACACTTTGTCTGCCAATTCATCTCCCTTTACAAGTTTTTTGGAAGATCCTTATAAAAATCTGGTTTTCAAGGTTGGCGCTTTGTCTCAGTGTCTGACCCACGCCAATAGCAAATATTTTCACTGAGACCCACGCCGATCAGTGCTCTGTCTTAATGATAGACCCACACCGATCCTCTTTTGGAAAGTTTTTAAAATAGAAACAAAGCTTCCGTGACTAGAAGCTTCGCGAGGTGGCGAGCTGGAAGTTTATTTTGAGGATATGTTCGAGGAATTCCCCTTTGGGCTTCTTGTTCCCAAGAAATAGGAACTACTCCAAAGGATAAGCTCTTTCCCCATTATTTTAGGGCCCATAACCTCCTCCTCCATTGTTATATAAGGAGACCTCCTTCAACTCTACTGCCTTAGCAATCATAGAGAAGAGAATAAATCATAGCTTTGGGAGAATAGTGCAGAGTGTGATCTTTTTTGTGTGTTAGGAACATAGTGAGATCTTAGACCTTTGTGTATGAGGGTGTTGCAAAAGTGCTTGGATACATACCTGCCGAAGGAGAGCCTCAACATCAAGGCTTGGTTGTAAACTCCCCTTGTCTTTATCATAATAAAATGCAACTAATGTTTATCTTCCACTCTTCTTTACATCTATAATGAGATTTCTAGCATTCCTTGATCAGTTATATAGGTTGTAATTGTTTTATGTTTTTTGTGATTTTATGCTTGTTGTGGTGTCTTAACTGTCTATACAGGTAGTCTAACATTGGTATCAACGTGTATCGAGCTTGAGGGAAAACGACATATCAAGAAGCTTCAAAAGAAAGTCAAAACATAGCATCAGGACAAGGTAGGTCATCTTCCTTGCTTTGAATTTCATTTACAATCTAAGAAGGTAGATGTTAGTATGTTCCCGTAGTTGCTAGACCCACCCTAGGGCTAGAGGGATCGCCTCTGCCCGTAGAGGGAATTTACCTAGACAATAAATTGGTGACTCCGCTAGGGAGTGTCCTTTGATTTTGTCACTCTTTGAGGTCTTATTCATTCAATGAGTTTAGTCGAATGACCATTTCCCTATTTTTTCCTATGTTTTTCATCAATTACAATATTTTAGTTTTTTCTTGAAGTGGTGAGTCTGGTCTTGGTTAGGAGAAATTCTTTGTTTTTTTCTTTTGCAGGCATTGTTGCTTTTATTTGTCTAACAGTCACATTGATTGGTGCTAGTTGTCATTTAGCAAGCTGTGCCAATGGGTTGTTGGCACTAGTTTCAGCCCCTAAAGTCGTGCCAATTCCAGTATGTGTGAAAAATTAAGATTTTTTCCCTGAGTCTTTCACCAATGTGTCTTTCCCTTCCGGTCTTTTTCTCTGTATGATTTACATTTTCTCCCCTTCACTCAAGTTGGTTTTATTAACTCATTGGCTTGGTTTTTAGTTATTTTTTGGGATGTGCATCCTTACATCCTAGTTTTTCTAGGATCGTGCATCAATTTCCTGGTTGCATGCTTCGCGGGACATCGCCCTACTGATTGAGTAAGTTTCCTTGCTTGGTGAGCCATCTCTAGTTGATTGCCTTTTGATTTTTGGTTAATTGAGTGTTCAAGGCTCAATTGTCTCTTGAGTTCATTTGGTCCGCTTGTTCACTTGTGAGGATATATTACATTGCTCATTGTTCAGCTGAAAAGTCTTCCTTCTCTGATTTCTTGATGTAAAAGGGAATGCATGCCTTGTTTTGATCCCATGCTTTGGAATTCCTCTTTGTCTTTGAGCTCATATGTCTCGTAGCCTTTTAAGGAATTTTGTTACAATGTGTTCAAAACAAGATTGTATTCTTAATGTTTGTTGCATCCCTTTTGCATTAAGCGAATTTGCATTCATTTAGTTTTCGTCTCAAATTTTTCTTTTTGTTAAAATGCATTAGATCAAGTTGCATTAAAAAGTCATGTCTGAAATTTATCATTGAAATTAGATTTTATTGTTTAATGATTGGAAACTAAAGGTCGCATTGAGTGCATTCTCTTTCATTAAAAGCATGCATTAAGTAGATCCCCATTTCATCGAAAAATGCATTGAGTGCATTCTAATTCATTCAAAAGAAAAAGGAAATTGTGCATAGATTACAATTGCATAGTTTTCAAAAAAGAGGATTTTGCATAGATTACATTGCATAATTCACATCATTGAATGTTTTAGATTACTTTTGGATAGTGAAAGGAATCTATTTAGGAAAAAGTTTCATTTTGAGTATTACTATTTTTTGTATCATTGTTTGAGACTCTTCCCTTAACTAGATAACATTCATCGAATTGAAATATTTATTTTCTCATATAGCTGCATATGGAAGATTGTCAGATGAAAGTGGTAGGGCCTTGGAATTGAAACCTAATTCAAGATAAACTGTTAAAATTCACTGAATCAACCTAAGGAAGCATTGAAACTTAACGTTAATTTTTAGAGGTCTAGGCTAGTGATGTGTTCCGACGTCGTTAAACCTAGTAGCTATCATTCGTCATTTGGCTTTACACAGTGCTAGCACAGACTTTTGCTCCATGTACCATCGTGTGTATAAAGGGAGACCCTCATAGGTTTCAATCCTTTATCCATAGGAAGCCGAGTCTACCGCCGTGTAACCATGATACACCGAACACAACATTTAGGGAGACTGCCTACACGTATGTCAAGTCCTTGGTAATTTCTCTTTCATTTGATCACTAAGGTGTATATTGCAGTTCACGAAAACTTGGAACACCCTCTTGCTTAGATTTCCCGAGTAGTCATTTTCGATCTTTACTGACTCTTTAAATTTGAAAAGATCATCGAGGCCTTGTCCTTTCGAGCTCGTTAAAACTAAAAGTGACTAGAGTCACCTTTTGTCCTTTTCTTGACTCTTAAAATATGAAAAGCCAGAGTTCTATTTCAGTGTCTTAAAATTAACTGCCCATGATATATTCCTGGTTAAAGTTATATTCCTTAGTAATTCTTAGGATTGAGGCCAATGGTGACATTTCCAAGGTTCACCAACCAAGGAATCCCATCAGATTGGAATCCTGGTCATTTTTTTTCGTTTGGGAATGTTGGTGCCTCGTATATGGCAACATTGTCACTTCCTGGGTTAATTATTGGTCTACCCGTTTGGTTATTTTCGACCTACATGGTTCTGAACATCCAAACGACTTCTTAACTAAGTTCTCCTCCGACTGAACCATGTCAACCCCATTTTGATCCTAAGGTTGACCCCTCACCTTCTTCGCCCATTTCTTCACCTCGTTCTTCCTCTTTGCCTGGTGAAAGTTTGGATTCTAGTACCCAAGTGGCTAAGAATGTTGGGAAAAATACTGAGAGGGGGGGGGGGTGGGGGAGTGAATCAGTATTTAGAGCTTACTGAAAAATTTTACTTTTTCTTTACTAAATTCCATATGTGACTTTAGTGAATCCAAATCGCATATAAATGCGGATATCCTTAAGAAAAATTGCATATAACCAGGGATATTATTATGCATATAATTCTTTACTTAGATCAGTGCATTATTCATTCATCAGATGTTTCAGTAAGTAGTAAGAATGTGTAGTAAGAACAAAATAAATCATCAAAAATAAGCAACACACATGAACACCAAGATTTAAGGTGGAAACACAATTTGGGAGAAAACCACCACTGTTGTCGTCTCTGTCTTCAATATTTATTATATGGAAAACTGTTTACAATTTTGTACTGATGCAGATTCATATTAGTACGTAGGCATCTACCTGCATAAGGATGCAACCTTCTCTCATTTTCCAGCTGCTACTGGAAGGGAGCTACAACCCCCTAATCTCGTTTACCAGTCACTACTGGAAGGGAGCTTCAACCCCCTGATCAGAACACCAGCTTCTACTGGTAGGAAGCTTCTACTTCCATTAGAATCATTGTAGACCACGTTTCATCAATTTTCATACTGGATCCCACAGCTTCAAGTCAACTCATCATAAAGATCATCAATAATAAACTTAACCCAAACTTCAATTAGTACAGTGAGAACATTGTAACTAGAACATAAAAATAACCCAGACTTCAGAATAAGTATGCAGAATCAAACTCAACCCTGAACATTCATCATCTTAAAATGCATACGCTACTTCGCTTCACTGAATCCGTGTGTATACGCGCTTTCCTTAACACCAACCTGTGTATAGATATGAGAATACTGTTTTTCAGAATATGATCTGTCTCAGATCCAGATTTGAGACTTTCAGTCAAAAATATTTTCAGAAATGCAGAACCTTTAAACAATCAGTCATCATTAACCATGTTTACTCACTTATTGATCAGATTTGCCCATATTCAACTTAGCAGCATGTACAATATTCAAGAAACCCAAACCTTCATGAAGACTTCATTGATAGATAGCATAAATAATAGAAAACCTCTGCAATAAACTTCAAAAAACCCTGACTTCCATACGCGCCTTTTCTGAAGAAAACCAGCGTATATACCCTCTTTTATTGAGACAACCTAGTGTATAGATCTGTAAATATTAATTCAGCAGAATGTTTTCAAATCTATAAAAATTAACCAGACTGCTTCACTCCACTTCAGCAAACATGCGCCAGGTCTCAGATCTAATAATCTCTTCAATGGATCATGCAAGAATATTATCAGAGATCTTGATCCATCAATTTATCCAAGGGTGCATCATAACTTTAGATTTATCAATAAAACAGATTTCATCTTTTGCAGATATACTTCAGAGAGAAATATTAGTGATAGCCCTTACACATGCACACCATGCACTATGATATTCTTTTCCTTATATAGATTTAGCCTTTATCAATACCATGAGTCAAAACCACACAACTGCCGATGGTATTCTTTGGACGGAATCAAATAGACGACACAATGCTCAAAACTGTGGGCTAATACCATGGTAATGCCCCTTGGTATCATAATTTTAGAGCGCAAAAGGAATACGCGACTTCGCTTCATAAAAACTATGTATATACTTATTCTAGATGTATATGCGGGTTTCCTTCATAAAAGTGGCATATACATTGCATCCATACATGGGTTTCCTTCATCAAACCTGTGTATACATTGAGAAATATTTCCTGTTTCATTTCTCTGGCACTTACTGGAAATCCTTTCTCTGTCACATCTGAACTGACCTATAGAAACATAATTTTTACATCTTTAACACATAGGTTGCTTATCATAGGCAACTCATCAAGTGGGTTTCCATCAAGGACAACTTCATCAAGTAGGTTGCCATCAAGGACAACATATTGCATCATATTTCCAACAATCTCCCCCTTTGGACTTGATGGCAACCATGATGGTGTTTGATCACCACAACAGATAAATACATTAATCATAACCATTATTCAAACACCAAAATAATCTCCCCCTTTGTCATCAAGGGTAAAGGGCGGATGGACACCAAAACAAGGTTTATCTTTCCTTGTATAAAGAAGAGCTCTGCAAATATGATGTGCATAGTATTGACCATGCTCCCCCTGAGTTCATGCTGAATCTTCAGACATATTTTTCAATGAATTACATGACTCTATAAATCAACCGAGTATGACCTTTCCTATCTCCAAGGACTCATACTTACATCAATGATCCAACCAAGTGGAATTACATATTTGACTGAACTACCCAACCAAGTGGGTTTACAAATTTTGACTCAACTACCCAACTAAGTGGGTTTACAATTTGACATTACATGACTGAATATAACAATTTACATCATGAGTATCAAAATTTCCATTTGCATCAAATGACAGAAATGTATTTTCATAACCAGGACCAAAAGGTCTCATGAGAGAAATCATAAATCAGAAACCAAATCAGAATGCCAACAATACATCCTCTTCAACAAGGCAGGTGCTCCCCCTAAGCTTGTGCATCCTAAAAACTTTCAACAACCAATTCATCAAAGCATCTATATCAAGGAGATAAATATCATAGAATGATACAGAGAGATGAAGACTGGATCAAAACAAAGATTACCCAACAGCACCACATCTGGCTTGAATGCTGACCCAGAGAATATCTGTCATCAAAACCCATATGAGGTTTTATGCACAGAAACTCGCGTATATATGTGATTCACCTTTATGAAACTAGCGTATCTAATTTAATCTTCTGAATTTAAGCAAATTTGATCAGAAAGGCAGAGACAACTCCCAGTTTCTATCTGAGATATTCGAATGCTTCCCTGGGCAGAGGTTTAGTAAATATATCAGCAACTTGTTCTTTGGAGGGAACATACTCCAATTTGACCTTTTTTTCAAGCACTTGTTCATGTAGGAAGTGATACTTGATAGGAATGTGCTTATTCTTGGAATGCATAACATGATTCTTTGAGATACTAATAGCACTTGTATTATCACATAAAATGGAGATGGGAGGTGAACATTCGATTTGAATGTCTTGTAGAGTTTGCATCATCCAAAGGAGTTGTGTGCAACATTATGCGACAACCACATATTTTGCTTATGCTGTAGATAAGGAAATATAACTTTGTTTCTTGCTGAACCAAGATACTAATCGGGGTCCCACCACCACTAGTGCTTTTTCGATCATCAACATTTCTAGCCCAATCCGCATTTGTGTAAGCATGAAGAGTGAGATCAACATTCTTTGGATACCATAGACCAAAGTCTTGAGTCCCTTGTAGATATTTGAATATTCTTTTTACAGCCTGAAGGTGTGACTCTTTTGGATTAGCTTGGAATCGTCCAACAATCCCAACTGCATGCATAGTGTCAGGTCTTGTCCCAGTTAGATAAAGCAGAATTCCAATCATGGATCTGTATTCTGGTTTATCACCATGGGAGAATCATCATGATAACTAAAGTTACACCCATTTATCATTGGTGTACTTACAGGTTTGTAGTCTTCCATCCCATACTTCTTTAGAATTTTCTTAAGATATGTTTCTTGTGATAAAAATATGTCATGTGTTGCTTGTTGCACTTGTAAGCCAAGAAAAAATGTTAGTTTTCTAAGTAAAGACATTTCAAATTCTTGCTGCATAATAGAAGCAAATTTCTGACTCATGAAATCTTCATTACTTCCAAAAATGATGTCATCAACATATACAACTACAATCAATAGTTTACCATTTTCAATTTTTGTGTATAAGTTGCTATCAGCAGATCCCTTTGAAAAACCTTGTTGATGAAGATATTTGTCAAGACGATAGTACCATGCCCTTGGAGCTTGTTTGAAACCATATAAAGCCTTTTTAAGTTTGAAAACAAGTTTTTCATCATTTCCCAAAATGAATCCTTCTGGTTGTTCTATATAAACTTCTTCTTCTAGATCACCATTGGGGAAAGAAGATTTAACATCCATTTGATATACTTTGAATTGTTGAAATCTTGAAAAGGAAAGAAAAATTCTTATGGCTTCAAGTCTAGCTATAGGAGCAAATGTTTCTGCAAAGTCTATACCTTCTTGTTGAGCATACCCTTTACAAACAAGTCTAGCTTTGTTTCTAATCACATCTCCATTTTCATTTAACTTGTTTTTGAATATCCATTTTGTTCCAATAACATTTTTATCATGAGGTCTTGGAACTAATTCCCAAGTGTGATTCTTTTCAGTCTGATCAAGTTCTTCATTCATGGCTTGAATCCAACATTCATCTTTGCTATCTTGATTTACATTCTGTGGTTCAATAGTGGATAAGAATGCTAGATAGCTAGGGGATCCTACAAGAGTTCTTCTTGTTTGGACACTTGATCCTTTTTCTCCCAAGTTTTGAGATTCTGGATTATTCTTTTGAAAATACCTAGATGGAGACTTTTCAGATAGATCTTCTTTTGGTGCTTCATTGAGTTCACCTTCTATATTGTTGCTATTTGATGTAGGAGGATATACATCATCATCGTCTTCATTTGTCGTTGGTATTTCCCTTTTAGGAGCTGAGAGAGACTCATAAATTACAACATCAATGCATTCAACAATCTTCCGAAGTATTTTATTGTAACATTTATATGCTTTGATTCTAGAAGAGTAACCAAGAAATATTCCTTCATCTGATCTAGGTTCAAGTTTACCAAGTTTTTCATCATTGTTCTGCTGTATAGTACAACAACCCTCCCCATTTCAAATTTTTTAGAAGAAAGATCATTTAGAAATAGGTCCCCTTTTTATTTTTAGGAATAAAAGGCTTAGATGAAATCCGATCATTTTCAATAAAACAAATAAAGAGTCCATTGTTTCATAAATCACGAAGTGTTTATGAACAAATGAAACATTGAAAATCCCCAATCCGATGAGATATAAAAACTCTTATCACATCAACATAATACATAAAATATTCACATATTAACAAATTTCTGTGTGATACTTTAATCGCAATCGCAAATCGGAGATTTCTTAAAGATTTACATTTGTTTTGAAAAACTCTGATGCGATGCGATTCATCGCAATCGCATTTCAGAGAAGCAATGTCATGTATGCTTATTTTATAAACTTCGATGCGATGGACCCTATTGCAAATCAGAAATCGCAAAAGCTTTAAAGATGTCACATTTTATTTATAAACTCCGATGCGATGCGATTCATCACAAATCGCATTTCAGAGAAACAAACATCATATTCACTCATGTTATCAAAATCCCGATGCGATGGACCCTACAGTGTAGAAATTTGAATAACTGATATATTATTCACCGAGATTCTCCTGATCACACACTATTTTATCTTCATGCACAATACAAAATCTCTTCTACCATTGATCATTACATGCAGAAATAAAATCAATTGCATGCACACATTTAAACCATAAACAATCACACATATGAACACAGTATTTCATGGGAAAGCTTAAAGCTAAAAACCCCCAACTATCTGTATATTATGTCATGGAGATCATGTAACAATCATTGTACAAAGCTCCTCACAAGCACTCAGCACAACCTCTAATTGCTACACACTAATCAAGCTAGATCTAGCAAAACAGAGGCTCCAATCTCTCCCACCTGATAGCCAGCCTCTATTGCGTAATAAATGTTGTAGGATGGCTCATTAAATAACTTGAACTACCTGGCTTGTACTGCGCAATCCTCATGGGCTTCTCCAATCACTGGTTGTTGCAAATATGCAATAGTATAGTCACAACTGATAGTTAACATGCTCTTTCACCTATTTATGAACTGGTCTCCATTGAAATTGTCCATGCACTGAAGTTAAATGATGTATTCTTTAGTTGATTAATGAGTTTATAATTAGTGAATTAATTAATAATTAATTCACACCACTCTCACTAGTGTATCAATCAGTTAGACTAGATACAACTAGCTCAACTATGTTTAGATTAGTTAAACCGAACACAACTCCATTAACTTCCTCAATCAACTCCACCAAACTCTTTCACATGAGTTCTAACTGAAGTATCCATGCAATAGCTCCACTTAACCCTCGGGAATAGCGTAATTCCTTCTGTCAGCTCCTGTGCCACATCTGTGCACTTAACTCAAGTGCTCCAAGAGAATAAGATAATGTTTATAGTCCAAATATTATTAAGAGCTAATAATATTCGACATATCTATTTTTAGACTGGCAATCTAAAAATAGATTCCGCCCAATATGTCTAAAAATGGAAGTCCATATATTTTTTTCGACTTGAACAACCATCCACAAATAGCATCCTGCAACTCATAGAACATGATCCATATGTATAAAAATAGACATAGTCTAAAAATAGACTTTGTGCCAAAAATAGCCTCCGGGCCCACTTAGTGAAGGCGACTTCTTTCCACTAAGCTCATCATCTTGTTGCAATATCAACATACAGTAATCGCAATCGCAAATTGGCGAATATAATTTGCAACTTAATTCATTTGAAAAGAGCCGATGCGATATAACACCATCACAATCGCAAATCGGCAAAGATCATGAAACATTATTTGTCGTCCCTTTTGATAAATTCTGATGCGATCGATACTTAATTGTTTACACTGTACATATTCATCGCAATCGCAAAATATCAAAAGGAAAAGTTTTATATTCACATTTCAAATTTGTGATCTCCGATTGTACGTTTAATATTAAATATAAAATCAAAAGATTAATGACGATTTATTCTATTTTGAATGTGTGAGTGTCACTCTTTAGAAGGCATTTAAGTTTTAAAATGAAGTTAATAAATGAAAATCAACGAATAGATATTTTTATACAGTTGTTCTCCTCATTGCATTTTCATGATGACTAAAAGCTTTTCTCCTTTGCAGAACCACAGAACACCCAATCCTTTCATTCGCCGAGCAAGAGAGACATTACCAAACGACAACATGTCTAAGAGGTATAAGAAAGAAAAGGCTGCTGCCGTTGCAAATTTTGCTGCTATTCCCATAATACCAAAAGAAAAACCAGTGAAGCTTAAGCTGGTTACAGACACATCATGCCAGGGACTTGGTAAAATGACTTGGGAAAATGTATATAACCTACTTGAAAAAGAAAACCCTAAAGTTACTGAAGTGAAGGCGATAGTCCCTGATGAAGATGACTCAGATTCTGATTCTGAGACTCCTCTTAAAGCACTGGCCAATTCGTTCCTTCATAGAATTGCAGCTCAGGAAAACATTTTTCCTTACTATGATGTAATTCGGTGGGTGATAGATAATGTCACCATTGAAAACAAGACTTTTGTTTCAGCTGCTGGAACAATGTTTGGGTCTTTCAGAGCAGAATAATTAAAGGCAATGTACCATCTTCTAGACCCACAAAAATTCTACAACAAATATTTTATTAAAGATTTTGCTACAAGCAATGAAACTTAGTCTGAGCCAATCAGAGAATGGAGGAAAGCTCCAGAGAAGCATAAAAATGAATCATTAGGTATGTACTCAGTGGATTCTCTTTCACCTCCTTATTGTTATGCTGCCACAATGATGTGCAGACTATTTGGAAATGATAATTTGGCTAGATTTTCAATTCAAATGGTACCCTTAATCCATTCTTCTATTAATTCTGAGATCATGGATTGGGTAGTTATCCTTTCAGATAAAATAGCCAATAGAATCCTAGAGTATAGAAAGGATAAAAACACTGGAAACACAACCCTGTTTTACTTCTGTGCCTATATTCTAGATGCCCTTTGTTTTAACTCTAAATTTCCTATTCTTGGTTGGAAATGGACCCCCAAAGAACCCATTCCTATTCATATTTATCATAAGTTCTTATGGAATTGGCACTTTAAAAACCATGTTTATAGAATTTGTCACGGTTTCCTCATCCTTGTCTATCAAACCATCTTTAACCAATTCCCTCCCCAGCTTTCTGAAAAGGCCAAGACTGATATATCCCAAATAGGGGACTGGTTTGGAGAAGATAAATTTACATATGTCAGAGTATTTGGGAGTATAGTGGAGCCCCATATTTTACCTTTGTATGTCCTAGATAAATTGTTAGCACAAGAAATATCCTACCAGTTAACAGTAGAAGGCATGTCAAGGTCTCTCAAGAATAATAAGAAACTAATGTGGCCTACTTTTCCATTTCACTGTGGGCATTATACACTTAATAACTTCACACATGCTGAGAAAGAGGTCATCAAAATAAGGGATATTAAGCTCTCTACAGTCCCAGGAAGGCAGTATGACCCGAAAAAATTTGCACATGATTTCACAACTTTAGTTTCAATCGCTCGATTTGAGCATGAGCCCGATGAGTTTGATGATTTATTTGTTTCTATTGATAAATTTCCCCAAGTTTATGACTTGGCTAAATCCAAGTTCCAGACTGAAGATATGAATAAATTCATGATGTTTCAAAGTTAGAGGCTGCTGAAAGCTCCTCTTGACCAGTTAAGAATTATGCTACAAGAATCTAAGGACATAGAAACAGAGCAGAAGCAAAAAGAAAATGCAGCCAACAAAGCAGGAAAAGAAACATCTACCAGCCAGGGAGATGTACAGACTGAAAATGTAAGTACAAGTGGCAAGCCTGATGTGCCAAAGGAGAATACTAGCAGCAAAATAGATGAACCTATTAGGAAAGGAAATACAGTTCAAACAGGGAAGGAAAGTATAGGTATTGAGACCAATGTACATGTTGAGAAAGAAAATACAAGCAATGAGGCTAATGTACAGACATAAAAGGAAAATATTGGTAATAAGTCAATTAATCAACTTGAAAGAGAAAAGACCACTGAGAATGTGGTGGATTTTGTTGAAATTATTATTTCTTCCCATTTTCTAAGTCAATATGAGCAATTCGCTCAGCAAATAGGATTACAAAATAATCCTCAAGTTGAAATACTCAAAGACCAAGATATGGAAATCATCCCTGAGCATCCTACTGAATAAATTGTATTGAGAGTAGAATATATTCCTCCTCTAGATGTCTTTTATAGTCCTAAGCATAGGGCTGTTGTCAGGAAGCAGAGGAAGAGGAGAAGAATAGATCAAGAATCACTTTCAACATCACAAGTTGAACTGATGAACATTGTCTGGAAAAATACTGAGGTGGATCCTTCAGAGGATCTCACCAAATTGTCACAATATGCGGGCGCCTATAGTGCAGCTACTATAGACAAGGCTTCGGAGGTCACACAAATGATGAAACAAAAGGAAGTACATATAGCTATACTGGAAGAAAAAACAACAAAAAATCAGCAAAATATTATGCAGTTGGTACAATAGTTGTAGGATGAACAACTCAGATCTAAACAGTTGGAAGAACAACTTGGTATTGAGAAGAAAAAGCTTGATCAACAAGCCTTGAATAAGCAACATCAACTAACCCAAGAGGTGGAAAAACTACAAACCTTACTGCAAAATGAGAAAATTGCCAAGGCTGAGCAAGAAAAAATATTCCATACAAGGTTGGACAAATTTAGGGATTATCCTAAATTGGATCAGTTTAAAACTGAAGCTCTTGAAACTAACAAACTACTGTCTCAGTAGTTGAATGAATTATGTCAAAAATTGGCACAAACTGAGCCCTTATGTGAGATAACTTCAGCTCTTATAGATGAAGGAATCAACCTTTGGATTGAATTTGATGATGCAGATGAGAAAATTTCTGAATTTCTTTCATGGCAAGACTCAGAGCAGGGAAAGAAGGCAAACCTTCCCAGAATTGAAGAAATACATAAAGAAATTCTGTTTAATGAATGGGAAAAGCAGTTGATAAACGGAGAAAGAGCCACATCAAGGGAAAAAATTATGATGAATAGTATAACACAGTTGATCAATGATAGCTTATATGCCACCAATCTAATTTTAGATTGTATCCCAGGTAAATTACCAAAAGTAAAAGAAACTGATTCCAAGTTGAAGCAAGAATTAATCAATAAGAATCAGCAAATCAGTAAACTTCAAGGAGTTTCATGGGATACTATGTAGACATTTCTAATCAAGCCAAACAGTCAACAAATGGAAATCAAATGCCTTTCCAATGCCACCTATACCAGTTAGTTACATTCGAGGCTAAGTCATCCAGCGGAGGTTAAAGATATGCTCAAAATTTTCCACCTGGGCACACTGAATGCAGGGGAAAATCAATGAATTGGTTTCATTTTAATATCGCAAGTCTATTTCTAGACTTCCGATGATAGATTGTAGCAATAGTTTTAGTTATTTTGTTTTATTAAGTACCTATTTAAACCCCTTTCATGCATTTAGAAAGGGGTCCTGAATTTGTAATATTTTTGACTTGGATGTTGCATTTTTGTACTCCATTGATTATTATATTTTTATAAAGGATCACATCTGGTGGTTTATGGCAAATTGCCTATGAGAATTGCATTTTTGTACCTTAGAGTCTGTTTTACATTGAAGCACTGGATCTGGATATTGAATTGCATCAGGAAAAGTATCGAGATGAATCTGGTATTTCTATCGATTTACTATTATTTTTCTTATGTTATGAGATATTCTCTTTAAATTTGCTATCATTTATATGTACTTGTTTTACAAATGTTTCTTTATACATATCATTTTTGAGTGTATAGAAATATTTCATCTTTCATAGTGTATACAAATGATATATAAAATGATGAATATAATGTGTTATTATAACTCTGTTTAATTTTTTAAACAGAGTTATCATTATTTGATGCTACATATTTCAATTAAATTATAATACATTTTCATGGTTATTGATTTAATTGAAACAATCTTAAAGTTGTATTCATTTTTTATACCTGGGTTAGTTTTAGAATAATTTATAAGTTATAGATTAAAATAGATAGATTATTTCAGTCATTTAGTATTCATTATTCACTCACAAATCATTCCATCACCAACCCATTTAAGCTATAAGGAAACTGGTCCTGTCAATCTAGTCGGAGCCACCACACCAAATGGAAAAGGAGCTGTCCTAAGGTCCCGACTGGGTGGTTTTCCCCCAGTGTTTGAAGTAGCGATTTTTGAGGCTTCAACATGTTCTTGATAAAAAAATTTCTTCCAAAAACTCTAAAATGCTTTACAGTTGGAAGATTACCATACCAGAGCTCATAGGGAGTTTTATCACTGTTCACACGAACATGAGCCTTGTTAAGAATATTACTACGGTATGTGCTGCTCCTCCCCAAAAGGAATATGGTGTTCCAGAATCATCAAGCATAGCACAAGCCATTTGTTGAACTGTTCTATTCATTATTTCTACCACAACATTTTGTTGTGGGGTTCCAGCTACAAAAAACTATCTTTTTATGCCATGTTGTTCATAGAAATCAAAGAATTCATCTGATATATATTCCCCTTCCATGGTCAGATCTAAGAAATTTTATTTTTAGATCTAATTCATTTTCAACCATGGCTTTGAAGATCTGAAATTTTTCAAATGCTTCATCTTTATGTTTTAGTAACCCAATCCAACACATTCTAGAGAAGTCATTAATAAATAGAATATAGTATTGTTCTCCACGGGGTGAATTTTTCCTCATAGGTCCACATAAGTAAGTATGTATGATTTCAAGAGGCTTACTTGATGATCCTTATTTAGCATTGAATTGCACTCTGGTTTGCTTACTGAATTGGCAAGATTTGCATATGGTATTTTCAGGCAGAGTGATGCTGGGAAGATCACGAACAAATTTGAGTTTGCTAGATTTACTGTTTTGAGAGAAGCTTAAGTGCCCCAATCTTCTGTGCTATAACCAATTTTCTGAAGATTTACCCAAGTAACATTGTTCTTTGCAACCTTTCAATACATACATATTTCTTGGTGTTCTAATTCCTTTTATTACTGTTTTTCCTGTGTCAAGTTCACGTACCACACATTCTTTTGAACTAAAAACAACATCATTTCCTTGATCACACATTTGACTCACACTTAACAAGTTATGTTTTAATCCATCCACATACATAACATTGTTAGATTTTACCTTTTCTTTTAGAAAAACAGAACCTTTTCCTTTAATGACAGTTGGAGTATCATTTCCAAAGGTAACATTCTTTTCTCTTTCTAGATCATTGTATGCAAGGAGTTTATTTCTATCACCTGTCATGTGTTTTGAGCATCCGCTATCAATGTACCATTTATTTTCTTCCCCTTCTGCAAATAAGGCTATGCCACAGTTCTCAACCTGTAAGTCCTTCTTTCTCCATACCTTGGAATTTGAAGGTATATGCTCTTTTGGTTGAAGTTTTCTCCTACATCCAGATTCTCCATGACCAAATTTATTGCAATAAGCACATTCAATTTCATTTTGAAGAGGAGAAAAGTTGTTATAAGTATTCTTCTTTATTCTTGTCTCATTTCTTTGCTTTCTTGCTTCTCTGGTCATAATGGTTTTGTATGCAACACATTGAACAAATTTATGACCAAAATTATGATCCACTAGAAAATTTGGCCCAATTTCTGATGGCCACTTCGTCACTATTCCGACACATAGTCACCACAAGAGCGACAATTTGAGGCCGGACAAAACGTGGTTAGCCATTACGTCGCAATTCCGACGCTTTTCCAAAGTGTCACAACACCGACACTTTTTCCGACGTTTTTCCAAGTGTCGCTATTCCGACATTTTATAAGCGTCGGTCTTCCAATGAACCACAATTTTCGGTCTTCCAACGATCACAAAATGTCGGTATTTTGACGCTTTTCAAGTTTTCAAAAGAACGTCACAATTCTGATGTTATGGATTCCAACGTTTAATTCCGACATTTTACAAACTGTTGCAATTCAGACAAAATATCATCCGATGTTTAGAACGTCATGTGTCCGACGCTTATGTAACGTCGCTTTACCGACAAAAATTTAAAAATATTTAAAAAGGAAACGTCCCTCTTCTAACAATTGAGGCGTCGGTCTTCCGACGAAAAGTAAAAATATTAAAAAAATAACGTCTCTATTTCGACGTTGAAGGCGTCGGTCTTCCGACGAAAAGTAAAAATATTTAAAAAATTAACATCGCTCTTCCGATGTTGAAGGCGTCGGTCTTCCAACCCTTTGATAAAAAAATTAAAAAAAAAATGAAACACGGTGTTTTGGTCTTCTCATCTCCCAGTAATGGACTTTGATAAAGCTCTTGATGCTAAAAGTATAAATCTTGGTGATCATATATTTGAAAAGCTAATCTCAGGAATGTATTTGGGAGAGATTGTAAGAATATTATTGCTGAAATTGGCTGAAGATGCTGCTTGATTTGGAGATAACATTCCATCCAGACTGAGAGAACCATATGTCTTAACTACCCCGAATATATCTACTATGCACCAAGACACCTCATGTGACCTTAACGTAGTTGAATGTACTTTGAAGAATGTATTTGGGATATCACACATTCTTTTGAGGACACAAAAACTTGTAGTTGAACTATGCGACATTGTAGCAGTACAGGCTGCTCGTTTAATAGGAGCTAGAATTGTGGGCATATTAAAGAAATTAGGGAGAGATGTCATTGGAGAGATAGGTAAAATGAGGACCATTGTGGCAATTGATGGAGGTCTGTATGAGCACTATCCACTTTTCAGACATAATATGCAAAGTGCTGTTAAAGAATTTCTTGGAAGTGAGCTTTCGGAAACTGTGGTTTTAGAACTTTCAAATGATGGTTTTTAAACTCTTCTTGCTACATCTAACTCAAGGTATTAATGAAAATATTAATACACTTTCAGTGAATATAATTATATCATATGGATGGACAGAGTTCCTGTACCAATAAATCCAAATTTGAAAAAAGTTCGGCCGAATTCGGAAGCATAAGCATAAGATGACAACATATGCTATAGGCATACTCTATAGATCAAAATCCAATAATTAATCACGGTGTTTTGGCTACACTCCACACATCCCAAAATCCTTATCAACATAATGGAGTGGGTTATCAATTTTCTACAAATTGTGGCTCATCCACTGAGACACTGTTTTAGCTGTCAAGTCAAAGATCAAGTGAGATTGGAACACTTACAAAACAACCCGATAAATTGAAGAAAGGTTCCATATTTTTGGTCATCTTCATGGAGTTTCTTGGAAAATGTAGAAACTATTAACATGGATTAATCGTTTTCTTAATGGATCAGTTTAACTATTAATCCGATTAATCTATTAAGTTTGAAAATATACCTAACAGTTTAACTAGAATGCTAACACAGTTACGATGGAAACAAGAAGGTTGAAAATATACCATCCAAGAAAGGATGAGATATGCCAGTGAGAGATCTCATGGTCGCTCATTTCATTAATGGCAAGGGGGATGTACTTTCCCGTAGGGATGTTTTCTAATCGTAGATATTCATAGTTTTTTGGATCACCCTCGCTGTCTTTAGGATGCATTCAAGTTGAATGTTGTGGGGTTGCCTTCTAAGTTTTTTTATGATTAAGTAGACACAGAAAGGCATCTTCACCTCTAATCTGGACTTTGATGGACTATCTTAAATGTATAATTTTATTTTTTGTAATGGAAAAGATACATTTATTTCTTGAAAAGAAATGGAATGCAAATTTTCAATAATAACTTTTCTTCAAATGACATAGATGATAAAATTTCATATTACAAATTGCTATAGACTCTAGATAGTCTAAGCTGACAAGTCTGGTAGCTGTTTTTTGTCAAATCAATCAAGAAAAAAATACATGAGTACATTTTTAACCTGTCTTTAATAGGCAGATGACTGGGTTTGACTCATGAGACTCAAAAATTTGACTCACCGAAATCAATCTAACTCATGTCTGAGTTGCATTTCTGTTATAGCATCATTTTTCACCCTCATGTGATTCTTGATTGCTTTTATGGCTTTGGGCACCCATTCCCACAGACTTGAACAAAATTCACTAAAAAACAGTGTTAAAAATCCCATACGCGGTTATGCCCAGCTTTTTCTGCGTGTATACGCGAGTCCATACAGAATCTTCCGCACATGCCATTAAAATTATTAAAAAATATATAAAAAATCCCTATTTTCGTGTTGGGTTGATGGTTACTCCAGTAGTTCAACCACCCCAGCACGTGGCCAACTGTTTCCAACTGATTGAAACTACTTTGAGGGAGTATAAAAGCCCCTCATGTGCATGGCCTAAGGGAGAGAAATTATTGATACTAGACTCTATTGGAATCCCTAATCCAAGTCTGATTTCCCGTGCCTCCTGCACTTCCGAAGTTCATCACAGGAAACCTTTGTTCCCTGGAGATGCTCATCTCTCTATATGTCATCTCATGTGCACAAGTTCTGAAGGAATCTTAGCGAGGCAAGGGCGAGACGGATCCGGACAACGGTTTGTTCGAAGATTTTGGAAGGATTCAGGTGATCTCTCCACTTTTTGTTACTGTACATGCTATTTATAATATAGAAGAACCATCTTGTTCCTGAAATACACATGTTAGAATCTGCTTGCATATGTGAAAATATTTTTATTTAAGCATTTATTATGGTTTATTTAATGTTTCACATGGATTTCACTATCATTTAGGGTAGATATATATTGTACAACCAGACGTTCGTGCACTTTTCTTCTTGGTTTTCAGGTTAAGGAGGAAGAAGGGTTGCTGGGGGTTTGGACCCCGCGAGATCTACTACAAATGTAGGACCTTCGGGTAAGTTTTACGATCTATTCTATCTAGTTTTTTGCGAATGAATATGGTTGTGTGAGTCCTTCTTGAATTGCATGCCTTGATCTGTGGAGGTTTCAACCCAAAAAACCTCTAGGGAGTTATTTTGCCGAAACAAAACTGGCGACTCCACTGGGGATCGCATTCTTGTGATTCCCCTGTTGGGTGGTTTCAGTTGTTTTGACGGTTTCCAACAGTTTTAATCATCATTTCCAGTCCAGTTAAGCTTTTCTCAGTTAGGCTGAAGACCTAGTTCTTTATCCAGGCTTGATCATTTATATTTTTTCATTATTTACCTTTCCATACGCTGTTTTATTTGCACACAGTCACGTATACACACAATTTTTGTTAGAGGAAGTCGCGTATACGCGGGTTTACCTTAACAAAGTCGCGTATGCATGCTTGTTGCAAAACTGCTAGGTAGCGTATGCCTGGGCAAGTTTTGAAATTTTTGATTTCTGAGCTTTTTGGTCTTGTCTGCCTATGAAGACCTGTTCCTACAGTGTCCTTTTAGTCTCTGTATTGTGTTGAAAGTGGTTATCAGTCTTTTTCTCTCTTGTTTGATTGAAAACTGACTCATTTGGCAAATCTTGTTTTTCTTGTGCTTGCATTTCTGGTTTGAGTACCAAGATCTCTTTCTTGGGAGTCTTGGCTGTTCTGCTTAATCAGGACATAGAGCTTCTGCTCACATAATCGTTCCTAAATTTATGTCTTGCTTCGCACTTTAGTCTTTGCCTGCTTTTTTGGTTGGTTTTCTTGATTTCATTTGACTAGGTCTTGTTGCAATTTTTGAAGAGTCGTTCTTGATTCTTTGAAGTTTTTGTTTTCTGCAAGATTGTGCTTTTATTCTAAGCTGAGTTGCTGAGTTTCTTGTCTTCCTTGTGCTCGTATGAATCTTGCTACCAAGTAGCACTATAAGATTTGGAGCATTCTTGTTGAAGTTTTTCTTGAAATTCAGAGTTGTTTGGCTTGGTATTTGGATAGCTTTATTAGTCTTGTTGAAGTCTTCCTTTTATAAAATTCAAAAGCACAAAAACATTTTTGTTTCGCCTTTACTTTTGTTTTGCTTTTTTGTTTTGTTTTCTTTTCATCTTTTGAAGCTTGGCTGAGATTTCTTGCCTTTGGTTTTTGACTTGATTTGGGAAGGGAATTTTTATTGGTTTCTTTCTCTTATTTTGAGTGTATTTCAGTGTCTTTATGCTGAGAGTTTCTGATTTGGAAATTAGCCTTGTGGACAACTAAGAAGTTATAAAACTGAAGGATTCTTGGGAAATTTCTCTTTGTTTCGATAGATTGTGCATCTTAGAATTAGCATGCTCTTAGAGATTTGAATTAGGTGCACTTAAGCATTTGTAGTCTTTTTCGTAATTTTTGTGAGTGTGAGTTTGTTATCTAAAAAGAAGAAAAAATATATAATCTCGTAGAACTCGTGTAGAAATTTCTTTTCATCGAAAGGAAAATATTGCATCTGCATGTAGTTTGGTTTTCATTAATTTCTTTTCAGCGTCACAAAACATCACAAGTTTCATTTCCATATCCCTTGACTTAATATAAAAGCCAACTAAAATGAGCGCTATAATTTAAAATCAACTAGCAAGTTTTTTATTAAGTGTCATACACCAACTAACTAGGTTGTAGGGCCTTGGATTAGGTGAGTGGAGAGTTAACTCTCCAAGGACGCTCAAACTAAAACATAGAAGTTGATTCATTGAGAAAAATCCAACTCCGTTAGGTGGACCGGGAAAGCTCTCCTCCATAGAGTCAAGTGCAAGGGGAAGTGAAGGCCGAGAAGAGAGATACCCCCTCTTTGATTTGTTGGATCTAACCTCAAGACCGTTCCGCCCGGCTTCTGACACGGATTGGTGCCCATATTTGCCATTCCTAGGTTCCACATAGGTGACTGCGGGGGGGAATACTCGTGGTACCTGAGGCAGACGTCGTATCACTTCCAGCAGTACTTCTGGGGGGTGCCCTTGCGAAGCTTGGGTACTTGTGCCGACAAAGGCTGTTGTTAGGAGGTCGGCGTAACTGTTTCTGTTACCTTCTCTAGTAGGTCTAGGCCATAATTATCCCAGACTACTTTCCAGAGGTCCTATATTTCGCTTTCTCGTATTTTGGTGTCTGGTCCTAATCACCTGGAGTGGAAATACCTGAAGGCTGCTTGTTTGGTTGTATCTTAGGTATTTTTATAGTGACTGCTCTTTGCTCCTAGCTTGCCTAGATTTATAAATTTTTGAGTCTAATTAATCTATTAAAGTGGTTGATCAAGTGCCTCGTCGATCGAGGAGAATTCGGGGGTTATCTCTCGAGAGTGTAGAGCCTTCTCTGAGAAGGTGTAGGAGTAATATAGCAGGTGAATACCACCCTGTGGTATCTAACGTAGTGGAGATATATCCTCCACCAGGGTTTGAAGGTCCTGTAGTTGGTTCTGGTGTCAGTTCTGAGAGGAGCGTTGCGCTCACCTCGAGAGTCTTGTTTCCGCGAGAAGCAGGAGAAGAAATATAAGTAGAGGAAGTATCTCAATCTTTTGAGTCACTTCCATCTCCTCTTCCTCCTGATTATCCGTTTGTTGTGGAGTACATCGGACTTGAGTCTGCAAGACCAGAAGATCCTCCATATTATTCATACGTTTCGATGGCCACGACTGGGAATGCAGCTTAGGCTGTGAGTGTTACAGGCATTCAGACCCCTGCTTTAGTAGAAGGAGGGGGCACAATTGCTATATCTACAATTTCTTCTAGTACTTCTGTGTTTGGCTCTAGCCACACCCAAGCACAAGCTTCTCAATCTAGTCCCTTTTGTTTTGGAATGCCCACTAGTGGGATTCCTTCGTTTTCCTTTTCCACTGCTACAGCTACATCTACACCCATGTCTTCCATGGCTAGTGGGTTAGCTTCTTTTCAGGGGTTCCCCTTCGGGAGTGGACATATTCATAATCTGAATCCTTCCTTAAGGTCTTTTCCTTTTACCTCCTAGACTCAAAGGTTCAACCCTTGGTCTGGAGGTCAGAGTTCGACTACCTTCACAGGTTGGAACCCTATCTTTACAGCAGTGGGGGCAGGGAATCAATTTTACGCTGGTCACCAAGGGAATGCTTCTTTCCCTTTTTCGAGTGCTTATCAGGTTTTTTCTCCTCTTTCTAACGCATGGAACCCCTATCAGGGGCTTTCCTCTTCATTTAATACTTCGGGAGGGGGAACTGGTCCGGTCTTTGGTAACTCTACGTTGGGAGGGGGTTCTTCTCCTTTTTCTATGAGTCATTTCTGGCAACCTGGTGCCTCATCAAATCCAGGCTATTCTTTTCAGAATGTTGGGAATCCATCCCACCAAGGGTGGAATCCTCAAGCTCCTCCTTGTTTACCTTTTCTAGCAACGTTAAACTTGCTAGATTTGTTGAAATTGACGAACGATCCGATCCGATATAGTCCGGGGTGGCCTCCGGTTCCTACCAAACTACCTTCAGACATTCCAAAGTTTGAAGGCAAGAATGGAGAGGACCCGGCTGACCATATCACCACTTTCCATCTTTGGTGCTCATCTAACTCCCTGATTGAGGATTCAATTAGGTTGAGATTGTTTCAACGCACCTTGACTGGAAATGCTGCCAAGTGGTACATTGAGTTGGCTGGGGGCAGCTTTGCTACATTTGGAGATCTGGCTACTACATTTCTAAACCACTTCCAGTTGCTTGTCCGTTATGACGCTGGGATTGAACTCCTAGCTAATTTTAAGCAGGACGACGCAACCCACATCTCTGATCATATTCAAGAATGGCGGAGAAGGAAGAGGCTTATTAGAGCTCATATTCCTGGTGAATTCCTCTTGGAATGGTTCTTGAAATCCTTACAGTCAGACATTTCTAAGGATGTATCCCTGTCTGGGGTATTTTCTGAGGAGTAGGCCATTTTTAGGGCCCAGCAGCTAGAATTGATATATTCTCAGTCGGGTGTCCTTCAAAAATATTTGCCTAATGCTCCACGCTCCAAGTTAGACTTATCTAAGCCTAAACCCGGTCCTCATGGTGATGGACTTGTTGGATCGATCGATAATGGTGCAGCTAACCTGCTTAGTCAATTGCAGCAGTTGTCTATACAATCTACTTCTTCTGGTCAGGCTGTGCCTGCTGAGTCATCGCCTTCCCAATATTTTTCGGTAAATGCCGTTCAGTCTTCTAACCCTAAAGGAAATCAACAATCTGAAGGGAAGAAGAAGGGACATAATAAGAAAAAGGGCAAGAATGGGAAGGGTAATGCAAATAAGTCTAACAAGTAGGGTGGTGAAGGGCCAAAGGATAAAAAGAAAGTGAAGTTTCCATGCAAGCTATGTACTGGAGACTATCTTACTCACCTTTGCCCTAAGATTCAGGATGCTCAACGCTTGTTAGCTCAGCAGGGTTCTTCCAGTTCGCAGGCTGTGTTGACTAACCCTTTTCCCCAAGGGCAACAACTTATTGTTGGCACGAATAAAAATACTGGGGCTTCCTCTGAGGGCACCCAGGAAGGGGAAATTTCGTCTAACATATTCATGATGAGTGCTCACGCGGATATCGCCACGAGATCTCGTGATTATGGTGAAGCTGAGGCTTCGAAAGCCAAGGGTGCTACCGATGCTACTGAGCCACTTCATATTATGAAGCCTACTGTTGAGCCTATACCTCGGATGCTAAAAGCATCTACTAAGCGGGTGACGATTAATCCAAATGCTAAGGCTGCCCAGAAATACTCTATTGTAGAGGATCTGGCGCAGAGTCCTTGTGCCATGTCTTCTCTTGAGGTGCTCCAGTCTTGTCCGACTCAGCGCAGTGCTTTGCTCGCTGCTATTGGAGCTGTTGATCCAAATAACTCTCTTATGATTACATTCGATATGTCTAATGTTAAGAAGAGACTCCCCCATCATATGGCTTTTCATATTAAATCATCCTACCGAAAATGCAATATTTTTCGGACGGTTGTTGATGAGGGTGCTTCCACATGTGTGATGTCTCTCACCTGTTGGAAGACAATTGGATCTCCCGCAGCTGTTCCATCTACCACTCTTCTGACTGCATTTGATGGTCATTCTCACAGACCCCATGGTATTGTCCCAGCTTTTCCCATCTGTGTTGGGGGCAAAACTGTAAATATAGAAGTTGAGGTAGTTGATGCAAGCTTGGACTACAACCTTCTGTTGGGGAGGAACTAGATTTATGAGATGGATGCTGTTGCATCCTCATTATTTCGAATTATTTGTTTCCCTCACGAAGGGAGGATTGTTACAGTGGACCAACTGGACTGTCCTCCTGTAGACCCGAATGCATCTACTGACTCAACTATTCCAAAATTGGATAATACCAAGGCACCTGTTGAGAATTTAGGAGTTGGGATGTATTCTTCTTTGATGGGTACCTTCGATATTCCTCCTCCTCCTGTTCATATAAATGCGATTTCATCCTCCAAGGCTCCTATTCGAAGAGAGTTCTTCAGAACTCATTATTTTTCAGATCCTTGGACCTTACCTTCCTCTACCACCACATTAGCAGAAGGTCAAGTGGGTGGAATGGCATTTACGATGTCTGTAGCTGAGATTGCTTATCAGTCTATTGTTGATTCTACAGAGTCCATTCCAGCTTCTCTTTCTCCAGAGGAGTTGGATGGTGATGTGGCTCCAGCTTGGACACTTAATTCTTCTTCTGCCAAGGATTGCCTTGATACCACTCTTCCATCTGAAGAGGCCATCCTGGAAGCTATGACTGGTGTAGAGAGACCGTGGGATGATTTGCATCATTGGTCTTACTTCTTACCTAATTTGAGCGAAGTTGAGTCAAGTTTTCCAAGTCCTATTTCTCTTGGTCCTATTCGCCCAGTCCTGAGCCCTTTAGCACCAACACAGGTATATGCTGAAGGGAAGATGGCTGTGATTTCTCCTACTATCCCGGTCAACATTTCCAGGGATCCCAATGTTATAGAGAATGTCTTCATCGGAGCTGAATGTTCCCCTGAAGAGATTCAGATTTACACCGATCTCTTTAAAGAGTTTAGGGATGTGTTCGCTTGGTCTTATGAGGAAATTCCTAGTATAGATCCATCTATTGTCTAGCATGAGATCAAGACTTACGAAAATGCTAAGCCTGTGAGGCAGAAAATTCGTCCGGTCAATCCTAGGAAGGCTGCAGCTATCAAAGTCGGGGTGGAGAAGCTGCTTAAGGTGGGATTTATTTACCCTGTTCCTTTGACTGAGTGGGTTTCGAACCCTGTTCCCGTTGATAAAAAACAAGGAACAATTCGAGTTTGCATTGATTTTAGAGACCTTAATAAAGCATGCCCTAAGGATAATTACCCCACACCATTTATTGATCAGATTATCGATGAGTGTGCCGGTAAATGAGATTTTCTCCTTCATGGATGGTTTCTCCGAATATAATCAGATTACTATCCGTCGTGAAGATCAGCATAAGACTGCCTTTATTTGTCCCTGGGGTACTTTTGCTTACAAGAAGATGCCTTTTGGTCTTAAAAATGCTAGGGCTACCTTTTAGCGGGCCATGTCATATGCCTTCCATGACATCAAGCATATTATAGAGGCATACTTGGATGATTTAGTTGCTCATTCTCGAAAGAGAATTGATCATCTTGCTCACCTCCGTCGAGTATTTGAACGGTGTCGCTTCTACAAGATTAGGTTGAATCTGAACAAGTGTGTTTTCGCCATCACATTTGGTCGGTTATTGGGATTTATCATGTCTAGGGAAGGGATTAGGGTAGATCCCTTCAAGGTTAATTCAATACTTCAGTTGCCTCCCTCGTCCTCTATTCGTCAACTTCAAATTCTACAGGGAAAAGCTAATTTTCTTCGGAGATTTATCGTAAATTATGCTGAATTTACCAAGGGATTTATGAGATTGTTGAAGAAGGGAGTTCCATTCTTTTGGGATGACTTCACTCAGCGCTCATTCGATGCTTTGAAAAAAGCATTGAACTCTACTCCTTTATTGAGTCCACCTGATTATAGCAGGGATTTCCTTTTGTATCTTACAACAGCAGAATCTACCATTGGTATGGTTCTGGTTCAGGAGGATGATGCTCTTGCAGAGCATGTTATATACTATCTTAGTCGAGGCTTGGTAGGACCTGAACTCCGGTATACTCCGATAGAAAGCTAGCTTTAGCAGCTGTTCATGCTATGTAGCGACTTCGACATTACATTCTTCTATGGAAAACTTATGTTTTGGAAGCAGCGAATCCATTTCAGTTTGTTCTCAGTAGGCGAGTGATTGGGGGCAAATACAATAGATGGATTGTGATTTTGTAGGAATTTGATCTTGAGTTTATGTCTGCCAAGTCCAAGAAATCATTGGTTTTCGTAGAATTGATCTCCGAGTTGCCCTGTGGAGAAGAGATAATCTATGATGAATCCTTCCCGGATGAACATTTGTTTCTTATCTCTTCACAGGATCCTTGGTATGGAGATATCATTGTGTATCTTCAGACTGTGAAGTTTCCCTCTACTTTTTCGAAAGATGAGCGCCGTAAGTTGCGTCACTTGGCTAAGAATTACTTGATTATTGGTGATGCTTTATACCATCGAGGGGTTGATTCAATCCTGAGACGTTGGTTAACTCTCGAGGAAGCTGAGGCTGTGCTGAATGATTTCCACAGTGGAGCTTGTGGTGGTCATTTATCTGGGCTTGCTACAACCCAAAAAATCTTGTGTGCTGGATACTTTTGGCCTTCGATTTTCAAAGATTGTGTTGAGTCGGTCAAAAAGTGTCATCCACGTCAAGTTTATACTTGAAAAATGCGCGCTCATCCAGCTCCAATTTTTCCAGTCATCACTGTTGGTCCCTTTACAAAGTGGGGTATTGATTATACTGCTTGTAACCCGCCTTCGGCTAAAGGTCACAAGTACATTATTGTAGCAGTAGAATACTTCACCAAGTGGGTCGAGGATATGCCTACTTTTGGGAATGATGGTGAGACTACAGCTCTTTTCTATTCAACTAGGTTATTGCTCATTTTGGTATCCCTAAAGAGATTGTCACTAACCATGGCAGTCATTTTCAGAACAACATGATGGCTGAGTTGGCTCTGAAATTAGGTTTCCGGTAGGAGCATTCATCTCCGTATTATCCTCAGGCCAATGGGCAAGTGGAAGCCATGAAAAAATCCTTGAAGACTATTCTTCAAAGGAATATTGATAAAGCTAGATCCAACTGGCATATCATGCTATATCCTGCACTTTGGGCATACAGGACGTCAGTGAAAACTGCAACTGGCTTTACTCTGTTTCAGCTTGTTTACGGGTTGGAATCCGTATTTCCCATTGAATGCGAGATTCCTTCCCTTAAGTTAGCTGTTGAGCTTCTTCCTGACACTTCTAGTCTTGAAGAACGTCTCCTTCATCTGGAACATCTCGCTGAGCAGCGTCGGGATGCTGCCACGATGAATGAGGCGCATAAAAACCGAGTTAAAGTTCAGTATGATAAGGCGGCCAAACCTAGGGTTTTCTTAGAAGGTGACCTTGTTTTGGTCTATGCCCAAGAAAGGGATGCCTCGGGGGCAGGAAAGTTTAAGTCTATGTGGTATGGCCCGTTTATCGTTAAAAAAGTCCTTAAGAAAGGAGAATATACCTTGGTTGATTTTGAAGGAAACGAGTTGCCGGAGCCCAGAAATGGGCTCTATTTGAAAAAGTATTATGCCTAGGTTTCGGCCTGGCATGTTGCTTTTGTATATAGTAGTTTTTTGTTTTGTACATATCTGGTTTTTAGGTTTTGGTGTGATGGTGATGTTTTTGATCTGCTTTGGTAGGTTTTGTAGAGTGTTATGAGTCATTACGGTTTCACCGATGGTGCTAGTAGACACACCCGGAACTTGGCTTCCGCGGCTTGGGTGCTTCATCATCCGTCTGGTCAGCTGTTAGTATCAAGAGGATTCTGCATTGGTCCTGCTTCCAATAATGTAGCGGAATACATTGCAGTTATTCATCTACTCTCGGAGGGAATATCTTTGGGTGTTGATTCGTTAGTAGTTTTCTTGGACTCCGAGTTGGTGGTGTCACAGTTGAACAATATTTATCGGGTTCGAGATCCATTTTTACTCCGGTTGTTTTTGAGGGTACATTTGTTACAAAGGTCATTTCAATTTTTAACTTTCATTCATATTCCTCGAGCTGACAATTGGATGGCAGACTCATTAGCTAATCAAGCAATTGATTGGCATATTAATCATTCAATACATTAAAATTTAATCATCAAAAACATCATACATTTTTGTCATACATTTGTTGCGTCATATCAAAAATCACTGTATATATTATCAGAGTGTCAAAAAACTATACAAAATTTGGATCCATAAGTCATGCAAAATTTGGGCTTATGCCCGATCATGTTCAGTATCAAAAAATATACAGTCATCCGATAAATAACATCTAGCTACTCCTGTGGTCCCTGCCTAGAAGCTGTGTTCCTATAGAACACGATCGCAGTCGCGACTCGGCGGAATAACTGCACCCAGTCATTAGGTACCCCTACTACTCGTCTCTGGACGACCTCAGGTAGATATTCCACTGCCGCCATAGGCACATGGCGGGTCAAGCCCTCCAAGTTCCTCTGTACAGCATGGAGAGTTCTGTCCGAGTCTACTGTATCCGCCTCGCCTCTGCGGCGCTTATGTCGTGGGTAACCCTCAGGTCGGACTGGTCCAATATCTGCATCATGATCATCATAATATTGTAAGTCATTGGAATCCAATTAAAAACATGTTTTATTTTTTCATACATATTGAAAAAATCCAAAAAAAATTCATATAATCAAAAAATCACAAACTTACCGACTGTGCCCCATGTCGCGCCAGGTGGAAGGACGAGGTCTGGATCGCCCCAGAAATCCATCCCGGCATAGGGATAGTCATCCATAACGATGATTTGTTCTCCCCACCATAGGAAGAACTTGTCATCCCAAGTGGTCCGGGGAACTTCACTTCCCCCCAGTCTCTTCATCAGATCTGCCCAGCGGGCAATTCTTGGGTCCCTTGGGCTGCTGATAGAAGAGATCACTTTGGGTCTCAACCCAGGAATCTTCTCGAAGAAGAATGTCATCAAAATTGTGCCGTATCCGAAATGTTTTGTCTTTTTTTTTGGATGGAATTCAATTGTTGCTTCATATTCAGTAGTAGAGCTGTGCACCAATCATATATATGAGTTAAGCATTCTACTGCTATACTCATTTGAGTCCTGGATGCCTGGTGCAAGGAAGCTGATCCTGCTACCCTGCCAATGGTGAATAGGAGAATTTTCATGTGCAAGTCTCTTAAATCTCTTATAGCAATTTGAGTTCCAAATTTCTTTGACGCCTCTACGCAATAGACGTGGATGTAATCTTCCACGGTAAGCCCTCCTAAAGGCTTGCCATGTAAATCTACTGGTTCCCCCCTCTGGGAGAGTCCAGTGATAAAATAGATGTCTTCCACTTCGATATGTATGGGCATTTGATCTATTAAGAAGCAGTCTTCTTCTGGTTCCCAATAATTCACAAGCATTTCGAGCAACCGCACATTACTCTTCATATTTGGCATTTTGAAAATTTTGAGTAATCCACAATTGCGGAGAATATTGAGCGATGCTTGGTCCTGCATTACTTCATTGTTAGTGGCACTGTGCTCATGTTCTCTCCATGATATAGTCATCCTGCAAAAATTCAATAATTTGTTCATTAGTTAGATTTTTTTTCACCGCGGATTGCGCATACGCGATTTTTTCTTTACACAGTCGCGTATATACGCAGCTTGGTCTATATAAACCCACGTATGCGCAAACCCATGATTTTATACAAAGATTCCTATGGTGAAAATCCATAATTTTTAACTTATGAACGGACAAAATTGATAAAAAGGATGAATTAAGAGCTTACTTGACAAATTCAGGGAAGTTTGACGGTCGATTGCTCCGATTTTGACGAAAGAGGATTTTTCTCCAGAGCTCTTTTTCCCAATTCAGCAAGGAACAATGAACCAAATGTGAGGTAACTTGTCTATTTATGCCCAAAATTGAAAAATTTTTGCCAAAATTTTGTTATGCTTATTTTTTCAATCTATCTAAAGCTGCATAACCCGAATGCTTGGAAGTGCCCAGATTGGTATATTTTCAGGTACATTTTGATGAGGTCGAGATTTTTTCCGGTTTTTGATCCATGACTGCTGACCCGTCATGGCAGGTAGATGATCTTCACTGGCATATAGGTTAGGGAATCCACTTGTCCGTTGCATTTTGCATACTAGCCTCCATTCTGATCACTTGCCATAGGGTCGATCCCATCAGGTCATGAGTACTTTACCCATTTCACTCGCCGATTGTTTAATCATGACTTGGTGGTAGAGCCTTCCTTTACATGGGCTTCTTAGTTAGTTCCTCGCTAGCACTCGTTGCCCATGCTGCATTTTCTGTAGGCTCGGGAGTCCTCTTTAGTCCCGCCATGACTTATGTGTTGAAGCCTCATTCTTCTTCTTCTTCACTATCATTCTTCTGGCTATTACCCTAGAGGCTCCCTGGTGTTGTTGAGTTGTATTGCTGCATTGCATATTGGCTACTTGTTTATCCAAGCCTTTAGCCAACTTCATTTGGACTCGATGTTTAAGCCAAATTTTGACCTTGACTGTCTATACAAGTTAAACCATTGCATGCACTTAGCTATCGCGACTTGGCACCCTTTTTACCCATGGATGGAACATTCCTTTGAGTATCGCTTACCAGTTTCCGCCACCTTGCATTGAGCATAGGATCGGTCCAATCCCAGGAACTAATGCATCCGTTTCTTAATACTTGTTCCATCCATTGTACTATAGCATTCTTTTATTCTTTTTCAGGCTTATATGAAAAAGACAAAAAAATCAAATATTTAAAAAAAGAGTGGGAACGGGATGTTACTTCATTAATTTTATGGCAGTATAGTATCAGTTTGTCGCCCTTGAACAAAGCACATACACTTATATATTTCCTTCATTTGGGATGGTTTTAGTTTTGACCTAGGTGCAGCCTTATCCTTGTTTCACTGGTCAGTCCTCCCCCGATTGGTTATCTCTTCCAATCATATGGAGAGTCTGTTTTTGCCTCCTGCATAACAAACTTATACAGTGTCATTGTTTACTACCATGGTCATCACAAGT
Source organism: Pinus albicaulis (assembly GCA_034641835.2). Classification (NCBI taxonomy): domain Eukaryota; kingdom Viridiplantae; phylum Streptophyta; class Pinopsida; order Pinales; family Pinaceae; genus Pinus; species Pinus albicaulis. Next base: position 1,119,420,735 of record CM076572.1, read on the forward strand.
CATGCTTTTGTTCAAGGGAAGTCTAACCAGAGTCGGCCATTTTGCGGTGTCTCTTGACTCATATTCAGTCGACCTTCCCGGTCTGGTCAGTATCTTGTTCTATCACATTAGATGTTTTGGTCTTCTGCTCGTGCTGGTTTGAGAAGGTCCCCATTGACTTCTCGCTGGTGGGTTTGTCTCTTATCGACTACAAAATATTGCTCTGAGAGCAAACCTAGAGCTGCACCCTAGCCCTATTTCCATCATTGATAGGTGACCTTGTGCTCAACATTTGATCATCATTATGGGTCTTTGACTGAGTGGTTTTCCTTGTGTTCGACGTCAGCATACATTATCACACTTGGGATTCGTGCAGTACCTTGATTTCCATCTGACCCTATCGGTGGATATCTCACCTCTGTGTCAGCTTTCATTATTGGTTGGTTCAGAGGGTTTCTTCCATGCGCTAGCTTCATCTTGTGCATGTCGGAAACGTACTTCGGTTTGGTTCCGTCACTTTTCTTTGTCTGATTCCTTCCAAATTTTGGCCTGCGGATCACACTCGCGCTGGAATAATGTGGGATGCCTTAATTCCTTCCTTCCAGCAGATCTTTTCCCAACGGCTCTGACTCATTGCTCTGGGAATAAGGTCTAGAGTCTTTTTGTTAGTACCTTAGGGTTTGCAGTCATCAGTGGCAGACTCTTCGCTATCGACAGTGGAGAATCATCATTGCCTACTGATTGGTATATTATTCCACGTATTCGACTTCAAATCATTTATTCGCACTTGTTAGATTGTACTGGGGCACCTTGACACTCATTTTCATTATTGGTGGGTTGTCTCGCGTTGGTTAACGGTTTACATCATTGACCGGTAATCCAACGATTTCTCACATGGTCAACTTCAGCTCATTTATTCCATTGTGTAGAATTGTGCCATAGTGATTGGTGAAGACCTCGGGTTGCATCAACATTTTTCGGTTCACTTTTGACAGTTCATTCAATTTCTGCCAGTGATGCCATCCACCCTTATATGTTGCAGTTTCAGTACAGCATCATCCTATATGTCGGCTCCCGAGTTGCGTGATTGTACCATGAGTTCCACCCTTTATGATTTGGTACTTGGAGATTCAGTTACTTTTTTGATCAGACATCTATTTTCAGCATCATTGATCAGCTTTCTATATGTGATACTTGGACATTGATTTCGGCTTTTACTTTCGGGCCATGCTCAGATGATTCATTGTGTACTTTCAGTTCAGCTATACTTGTATACATTCTGGATCTATTATGTACTCTCTATATACATATATTTTTGACTGAGCATGGGTATGCCCACCTCAGATATGAGTTGACTCTCTGTTTTCTTTCATTGGTTTTTGGCAGGCTGAAATCCGGTGAAGTCCTCTCTTGTCCTTGCGAAGTTCTTTCTATGTGCATAATACATTTCGGCCATCATGTACCCCTTCTGACCTCATATATTAGGGGGCATTTGTTATAGCATCATTTTTCACCCTCATGTGATTCCTGATTTCTTTTATGGCTTTGGGCACCCATTCCCACAGACTTGGACAAAATTCACTAAAAAACAATGTTAAAAATCCCATATGCAGTTATGCCCAGCTTTTTCCGCATGTATACGCGAGTCCATACAGAATTTTCCACGTATGCCATTAAAATTATTAAAAAATATATAAAAAATCCCTATTTTCGGGCTGGGTTGATGGTTACTCCAGTAGTTCAACCACCCCAGCACGTGGCCAATTGTTTCCAACTAATTGAAACTACTTTGAGGGAGTATAAAAGCCCCTCATGTGCATGGCCTAAGGGAGAGAAATTATTGATACTATACTCTGTTGGAATCCCTAATCCAAGTTTGATTTCCTGTGCCTCCTGCACTTCCCAAGTTCATTACAGGAAACCTTTGTTCCCTGGAGATGCTCATCTCTCTATAGGTCATCTCGTGTGCGCAAGTTCTAAAGGAATCTTAGCGAGGCAAGGGCGGGACGGATCCAGACGACAGTCTGTTCGAAGATCGTGGAAGGATTCAGGTGATCTCTCCACTTTTTATTTCTGTACATGCTATTAATAATATATAAGAACCATCTTGTTCCTGAAATACACGTGTTAGAATCTACTTGCATATGTGAAAATATTGTTATTTAAGCATTTATTATGGTTTATTTAATGTTTCACATGGATTTCACTAACATTTAGGGTAGATATATATTGTACAACCAGATGTTCGTGCACTTTTCTTCTTGGTTTTCAGGTTAAGGAGGAAGAAGGGTTGCTGGGGGTTTGGACCCCGCGGGATCTACTACAAACGTAGGACCTTCGGGTAAGTTTTATGATATATTCTATCTAGTTTTTCGCGAATGAATATGGTTGTGTGAGTCCTTCTTGAATTGCATGCCTTGATCTGTGGAGGTTTCAACCCAACAAACCTCTAGGGAGTTATTTCCTGAAACAAAACTGGTGACTCCACTGGGGATCACATTCTTGTGATTCCCCTGTTGGGTGGTTTCAGTTGTTTTGACGGTTTCCAATAGTTTTAATCATCATTTCCAATCCAGTTAATCTTTTCTCAGTCAGGCTGAAGACCTGGTTCTTTATCCAGGCTTGATCATTTATATTTTTTATTATTTACCTTTCCATACACTATTTTATTTGCACATAGTCGCGTGCTCTATTACGTAGAAATGCAATATCTTATGTATAGATCCTATATAAATGGATTTCTATGTTCTACACTACGGCAAGAGAAAGGAAAGTTGAAAGTTCCAGACCCCATTTAGTGGATTCAGGGATCTTCTTTACTACTTAGGTTATCAATGAAATGAAATAGCTTCAAGAGAGCATTTCGTTGTCCATAAAGGTTGGGTCCTGCTTGTAAAACACTTGTTCTTTTCATCTTTAGAGCTGGTAAATCTAGCTGGTGAATGTGTTGTCTGAAGCCCGTGACTAATGATTTGATATTGCCTTATGACTTGCTTTCTCGAGTGCTTGCCTACACGAGGAAGGCAAGTTGAAAGTTCTAGACCCCATTTAGTGGATTCATGGATCTTCTTTACTGCTTAGGTAATCAATGAAATGAAATAGCTTCAAGAGAGAATTTCGTTGTCCATAAAAGTTGGGTCCTACTTGTAAAACATTCGTTCTTTTCATCTTTAGAGATGGTAAATCCAGCTAGTGAATGTGATGTCTAAAGCCCGTGACTAATGCTTTGATATTGCCTTATGACTTGCTTTCTCGAGTGCTTGCCTACACGAGGAAGGCTAGTGGAATAAGACTAGCTTTTATACAATTATGGATATGGGAGACGTAGAGCATGAATAACCAAACTAAGGTGGCAAGACCCATTATAACCCCAACAATAAGTGATAACTTGATAGGCCTCGTGAGCACTACACGGCACCCTTTCTCTCGCGAATTTACATTGGATGCCTAAGTCAGTCCCACATATTTGAGGGCACTGTTGAAAAAATAACCACTTTGTGACCTCTCTTGAATCACAAGTTCCAGGGAACGACTGCTTCTTTGTCTCCTCTTTTAGTTCTATATCACTTGGTGGCTGCCACCTTGCTAGCAGAAGCCTCACTGGACTGCTGTGCACTCTTTTTATGCTTTAAATTTCATTACCTTTTGCTGTAAGGTGTATGTTGAATTTTTGGTAGTATGATATGCATTCAGTTGCTGCAATTGTTACTGTTCCTGTGGATCCATCAATTTCATCTGCTCTAGCTGATTCTCGCCTTGTGCATGGAAGTTTACCACCACTGTTAAGCTTATGCCGTTACTGAGCCTTCTCTTGATTCCTCAACGCTGGAATGATTGAACTAGAATGATCTAATGCTGTAATGTGACTACATATTGTCTTTTATACTGTTGTAATGTATTTCTGTATGAGACAAAATCTAATCTTTTGTAATGTGTTCCTACATATTGTCTTTTATACTGCTGTAATGTATTTATGTATGAGACAGAATCTGATATTTTATACTTGATAACCTGTTATGGGTATATCAAGAGGATTTTGTATATGAACTGTTATCAATATATGAAACAGGGCTTTTTCTCCTTTGAAAAAAGAGTTGAAATCATTCTAAATTCACATATGTTAAGTGGTGTCACTATTTCACTTCCGATATTATGTTGCTTACCTTGATGAACAGGTGGAACTCTGCTGGGAGGCCTCTTTGTTTTTTGACTCTTTTCTCATACTGTCAAAGGCTGTTATATGTTATATGGGCTAGACTGTATAGTTATTAGACTACATATCTTCATATAGAACTTGCAAATAGTATGATGGAAACCAAACATAATAATGTATTAGGACATCACAACTTGCTAATTAGTTATTAGACTACATATATTCATATAGAACTTGCAAATAGCATGATGGAAATTTGAACTTGCAAATAGTATGATGGAAATGTGGATCTCATGACTCTTCATGATAAATGCTTCTAGAAACCAAACATAATAATGTATTAGGACATGCTCCTTTAACTTGCAAATAGTATTGTCGAAATGTGGATCTCATGACTCTTCATGATTAATGCTTCTAGAAAACAAACATAATTTAATGTATTAGGACATAATTTAATGTATAAGAACATGCTCCTTTAGGCTTGGTGGAATTACCTTTGCTTTTTATTTCTCTCTTACACACACACACATATATATATGAAGAGATGATCCCATTTTCTATTTTATTCATAGATCAAATGTCATTTAAATACAAGATTTATCATAATTTACAATGATTCATTCCATATTATTCATAATTTTTTTCATTAAAAAATGAACCCTTTAAATGATGAACCTAGTTAATGCTTATTCTTCATGAAGAAGAATACTTGATCTTTCAATTTGAATTTGATGATGGTTCTTTGTTATCTTTCTTGACTACTTCAAATTATTGACACAATCATATGCTTCTTGTTACTCTTTTTATTCTTTCCTTATATTGTATTCTCCCCCTTAGATATTGTGTACTCTCCCACATAGATATTGCACTCAATTTTGATGGTCCTTTTTTATCTTTCTTGACTACTTCAAATTATTGACACTCTATCATATAGATATTGCACTCAATTTTGATGGTCCTTTGTTATCTTTCTTGATTACTTCAAATTATTGACACAATCATATGTTTTTTGTTACTCTTTTTATTCCTTCCTTGTATCTATTCTCCCCCTTATATATTATGTTCTCTCCTACATAGATATCACACTCAATTTCATAGGCTCTTCTTTTGAAGTCAAATATATTGTATTCTTCCCCTTAGATATTGTGTACTCTCCCACATAGATATTGCACTCAATTTCATAGGCTCTTTTTTTGAAGTCAAATAAGTGAACAATAATTTACAAGAACTATCCCTAATTTGTTTCTCACATGTTCAAATGGTTCTTTAACAAGATAATTTACAAGAACTATTCCTAATTTGTTTCTCACATATATATTCAAATGCTTCTCTAACGAGACACTTTGTGGGTATGTATTCCATCTTCACTATTTTCTCAAAGACATGTTGTGTGAGGAAGTGGTACTTTATGATGATATGTAAATAGTGATTGAAGGAAGTAGAATATTTTATTTTTGAAATTATTATTACACTTCTATTGAAACACTTAATATATATATAGATTTACCTTAATATCTGGTAGAGCCCATTTCATCCAAAACATTCAAAGAAATTTACCTTACCTTAATATCTTGTAGAGCCCATTTCATCCAAAAAACTCAAAAATAAATTTACCTTACCTTAATATCTTGTAGAGCCCATTTCATCCAAAACACTCAAAAAGAAGTAAATACTATGTACATTCCACTTCTACTCACTCAAAAATAAATTTACCTTAATATCTTGTAGAGCCCATTTCATCCAAAACACTCAAAAAGAAGTAACTACTATGTATTCCACTTCTACTCTAGATAGAGAAAGTAACGACTCTTTCTTGCTTAACCATTAAACCAAAGACTCTTCTAAGTAGAATTATACATTGTCCACTTGTACTTTTTACAAGCCTAGTTGAATCTCTATATGTTGTCAATGTAAATTTCTCACAAGTAAATTTGTCAATGTAAATTTCTTAACTTATAAGTTTTATAGGCAGAGTCTGTAAAGGGCCAGGTAGCCTCTCGATCTCATCTTTTATGGAAGGTGACATATCTAGTAAATGCCCCTACAGTCAATCTCTGGAATAGATCTAAACAGAATTTCTTCATTTTAATATCTGTAAAACACAACCATTTTAAGGTAAATTGTTTACATGCACGTCATTTCTCCCACAAACTTAAGGCTTCCTCCCATTAATTTTAGATGTGAATTATACCATAAAATTTTTAAGTCAAACTTTAAGATAAACCATGCACATGTCATTTGCAATAAATGTCAATTTAATATCTAAATTCACATATTTTTAGTGGTGTCATTGTTTCACTTCCGATATTATGTTGCTTACCTTGATGAACAGGTGGAACTCTGCTGGGAGGCCTCTCTGTTTTTTTACTCTTTACTCATATTGTCAAAGGCTATTATATGTTATATGGGCTAGACTATATAGTTATTAGACTACATATCTTCATATAGAACTTGCAAATAGTATAATGGAAACCAAACATAATAATGTATTAGGACATCACAACTTGCTAATTAGTTATTAGACTACATATCTTCATATAGAACTTGCAAATAGCATGATGGAAATGTGAACTTGCAAATAATATGATCGAAATGAGGATCTCAAAGAAAAGTAATGATTAATTCTTCTAGAAACCAAACATAATAATGTATTAGGACATGCTCCTTTAACTTGAAAATAATATGGTCAAAATGTGGATCCCATGACTCTTCATGATTAATGCTTCTAGAAAACAAACATAATTTAATGTATTAGGACATGCTCCTTTAGTCTTGGTGGAATTACCTTTGCTTTCATGATTAATGCTTCTAGAAACCAAACATAATTTAATGTATTAGGACATAATTTAATGTATTAGGACATGCTCTTTTAGGCTTGGTGGAATTACCTTTTCTTTTTATTTCTCTCTTAAACACAAATATATATATATATATATATATATATATATATATATATATATATATGAAGAGATGATCCCATTTTATTTTTTATTCATAGATCAAATGCCATTTAAATACAAGATTTATCATAATGTACAATGATTCATTCCATATTATTCATAAATTTTTTCATTAAAAAATTAACTATTTAAATGATGAACCTAGTTAATGCTTATTCTTCATGAAGAAGACTACATGATCTTTCAATTTGAATTTGATGATGGTCCTTTGTTATCTTTCTTGACTACTTCAAATTATTGACACAATCATATGCTTCTTGTTACTCTTTTTATTCCTTCCTTATATTTTATTCTCCCCCTTAGATATTGTGTAGTTTCCCACATAGATATTGCACTCAATTTTGATGGTGCTTTGTTATCTTTCTTGACTACTTCAAATTATTGACACTTGATCATATAGATACTGCACTCAATTTTGATGGTTCTTTGTTATCTTTCTTAACTACTTCAAATTATTGACATAATCATATGCTTTTTGTTACTCTTTCTATTCCTTCCTTATATCTATTCTCCCCCTTAGATATTGTGTACTCTCCCACATAGATATTGCACTCAATTTCATAGGCTCTTCTTTTGAAGTCAAATATATTGTATTCTCCCCCGTAGCCCCCTTAGATATTGTTTACTCTACCACATAGATATTGCACTCAATTTCATAGGCTCTTTTTTTGAAGTCAAATAAGTGACAATAATTTACAAGAACTATCCCTAATTTGTTTCTCACATGTTCAAATGGTTCTCTAACAAGATAATTTACAAGAACTATTCCTAATTTGTTTCTCACATATTCAAATGCTTCTCTAACAAGAGGCTTTGTGGGTATGTATTCCATCTTCATTATTTTCTCAAAGACTTATTGTGTGAGGAAGTGGCACTTTATGATGATATGTAAATAGTGATTGAAGGAAGTAGAATATTTTATTTTTGAAATTATTATTACACTTCTATTGAAACACTTAATAGATATATAGATTTACCTTAATATCTTGTAGAGTCCATTCCAGTGATGCCCTCAGGAGGTAACGTTGCCATCAATGCCTCCAACGTGCCTTAAACGGTCCTCTATTTCCCTCTCAGGAAAAAGCCTATTGATTCCACCCCTCAAGTTAGGTCAGTTATCCAGTAGGATATGCCCCTCAGGAGGTCACCATCGTTTTAACAGTTGGCGATGCCCTCAAGTTAGGTCACTGGTCTCAACGGCCCAGCCCTCAGGAGGTAAGTGGACTCTGTGTAGCACACCCCCGCAGAGAAGAGGGGCCATTAGCATATCATTGAAGGCCTTATTGCCTCCTTATAGCTACACTTAGAGATCCTATGGTCCACCCAACCATTAGGATAATAAGCCTCTATGCCCCCTTAAGGGGGTCTATAAGGTCCTTCATCATGTCATGGAAGGCCCTCCCATTACTGATGGGAGCCTATGCCCTCATAGGGCCATTCAAGGTCCTTGCAGTTAATTAATGCGATGATATGATCTGATTATTATCAATCATATCAGGCCATATCACCCATATGATGGGACCCCGTGCCCTTATAGGGCCATTACTGATGGGACCCCATGCCCTCATAGGGCCATATAACCATATGTATGGGACCCTATGCCCTTATAGGGCCATTAAGGATCTACAACCTCCAGTTGAAGGATGAAGGTCAAGGACCTTCAAAGTATAACCAAAGGTTGAAGATCATTAAACCAAAGTTTTAATAATACAACCTTGAGTGATTCCACGGGTCCTCTACACCCTTCACATGGTAAAATTGGGATAGGTAGTGTTTACTTCTACAAGTTCTATAGGCAAAGTATGTAAAGGGCCAGGTAGCCTCTGAATCTCATCTTTTATGAAAGGTGACATATCTAGTAAATGCCCCTACAGTCAATCTCTGGAATGGATCTAAATAGAAGTTCTTCATTTTAATATCAATAAAACACAACCACTTTAAGGTGAACTGTGTACATGTGTCATTTCTCCCACAAACTAAAGGCTTCCTCCCATTAATTTTAGATGTGAACTCTACCATAAACTTTTTAAGTCAAATTTTAAGATAAACAATGCACATGTCATTTACCTCATGATCTTGTGTCATTTCTCTCATGCATTTGCAATAAATTTCGATTTAATATATATATTTTTATTGAATTTGTTTTTTTTTTCAGGGATAAGAAAACCATTAAATATGGTTGAAAAATGGAAATTATGCATAGAAGTTTCTTTCTATCCCAATCTAGGGAAAGTAGTGATTACATATGTGCTTTCCAATATTGCAACTAGCAAAGTCGTCCAAAGAAAAATGAATATACCAGGAAGAACAACAAACAACGAGGCATATTATATTCGATTGATAGAAGGCTTGGGAACAATGATGGAGTATGGATCAAATGGAATTGTAGTTTTCACCAATTCTAAACTTGTGTGCAACCAGATGAATGGTGTGTGCCAAGTTAAGAAGGAGAGGCTAAAAGAACTGCATGGAATAGCAAACAATATTGTTAGCCAATTTCAATTTTTTAGTATAAGGCATTGTACAAATGTGAATAAGATGTCTGCTGATATATTGCATAGGGGCAATGCCAATTCATGATTCATCTATCAAAGATGAATTAGAATTATACAGAGCAATGCCAATGCAAGATTCATCTCTCAAAGATGAATTGGTTTTGAGATGCTCTTCTTCAAAAATTCAAGATTCATCTCTCAAAGATGAATTAGTGTTGAGATGCTCTCCTTCAAAATTTATTGATGGACATTGTAACATATCTTGGATATGTGTGTGTTGTGTACTTATAAATGTGTATTTTTTAATGACCATGTGTTTTTTTCAATTATATACCAAGTGTGCTCCCACCACACCATGTAAAGCGCAACTTGGTGAACTTCACATTTGCAACAAGTGGTGAACTTCACATTTTTATAAAATTAAAATGCGGGGACTTCAACAAATTTTTGTTTAAATGGAGTTTGTTTAAATGCAGTTTCACTTCTTTTTTAATGACCATGTGTTTTTTCAATTTTATATCAAGTGTGCTCCCACCATGTAAAGCGCAATTTTTTGAATTTATCATTTTTATAATTTCTTTTTTGCTTAAATTGAGTTTCACACATCAATTATTGCTTTGAAAGTTGTGTTCTACATAATTTGTGTACACTAAATTACAAATTGATTTTCTGAAATCTATTTTGTGTAAATGTCCACCAATAGATATATATATATCATGGAGGATGAACGACGAAGATCAACCGAATCCCATATGGGGTTTAGGGATCGGGGGATTTTCACGGTATTTAAATATAATCTTAAATCTCCATACATGTGTGTACATATGGAATTGATTTTTTATTAACTTTGTGAGTTAAATTAGTTGTTAATAAGTTTCATTTTTTAATTTTTAGGAGCTAAGAAGAGAAGGGTCTCTACTCCATCCATGGAGCGTGCCCATGGTTCACCCAGTCGTGGTATGGTTCACACAATTTAATCAATGAATATGTACATGTATTTATATGTACACATGAATGTATTTTTCAATTGATTATAAATTTGTATTTGTTTATGAAGCTTCTCTCTCGTCTCGAGAGGTTGGTGGTGGTTCAAATCCACTTAGAGGGCCATCAATGAGTGGTAGCAGGTTGCGTGAAGGGGGTGATATTTATTCCCCCGAAGGCCAATCAACGACTGCTGGTGCTGGTTCTCAGCAGGGTCGTTTTGGGTCTGGTTCTCAGCAGGGTCATTTTGGGTCTTAAGTTTAGTTTCATGGTGGAGAAGATGCTAACCAACCACGTCAAGGTTGCCATCAATTTCAATATTTTTTTCATTGAATTTGTACAAATTTTTTTACATGTGTTTTTTCTAATATACAAAATTATATATATATTGATGCAGAGGCTGAAAATGTTCCAAATATTGGTCAAAATAGACGCAGGGCAGAACGATACATTCAAGAAGAACGTTATCTATCCAGCACAACTTATCCAGCCGACATTTCTGATATACCATGGGAAACAAACATAGCGCAATGCACCTTACAAAGGTGTGAAAAACTTCATGCAAAATTGCAGAGAGATCTCGTGGCTTTGACTCTACCTGCTGAGAGTCGACAAAGCCTCGAAATAGTTACACAGTCATTTGGCGAACTTGTAAATGTGTACAAAACTCTTGGGCCAACAACTGATACATTTGTAGAAGTGATGAGAAAGAGAAAGGAAACAGTAATGGGTCCAGATTAAATGGGAGGATGTAAAACAAAAAGTTACAAAAGATGTGGCCAAGTCAATGTTTAATTTCAAGGAAGGGCCAAAAAGAAAAATGTTGAAGGTGCAATATTTCAAGCACCCAAATATAGCTCGCTATTTGTATGATAGGCACCTTGCGGCCTATGGAAGGCTCCCATGGAACGATGAGGTTCCTATTTATTTTTCACAAATGTTTTACGCAGAATTTTTTTTGGGTATGAAACTCAACTACAATGACCTTCCATCAGAATTTTTTGGCCCGGGGAAATGTCGATTATATGACCGTAAGGGCGCTAAGCGATATGTGGAGTTGTCTCGCCCCGAGCCGCCATTGGTGAGTCGACCTTTTCGGGTCGAAACTCTGCGGTTAGAGATGGATGCGACTTCTCAAATAAGTCGAGAAGCAAGGGATGTTATGATCGACAATGTTTACAGTGGATTGGGTGGAGTCGATGTATGTTTAAATTGACAAAGAGCACGTGAAAATGCACCTGCCAATTTTGTGTATTGTACAGATGAGGAGATTGACAACATGAATGTTGAAGATCTCCGAATATATGCAAAAAATTGTCGCAATGGTTTGCAAGACCTAATTCTTCATGAGGAAGAGGGCACCGGAACGGTATGTGTTAATGACCTTAGGGTTTGAAATTATTTTAACATACATATACATGTGTACAATTTGTAATAAATACATGTGTATGTACATGTATACATTTATTTGTATGTACATTAATCTAACAAAAATGTATCATTATATGTTAAAACACCATTTGCAGTTGTCACGCATGATGCATGATGAAAATGTTAATATTACGTTCGGGACCTCTGGTTCAAACAATGCAGATGGGTCTCACCATCAAGATATGTTGGCAAATGTTAGTGTTTTTTAAGTGATATTTTAAAATAAATAATTGTGCACACATGTACATGTATGTATATATAATGATAAAATGTTTTAATAGATTCCGATTCCGTCCGATGTTTTTGGGATGGCGGTACCTTCTTCTTCCTTGGGAGATGTACCTTCTACTTCCTTAGGAGATGAGCCACAAGTATGGACAATTTTTCACTTTTAAAATTTATGTTTAAGTTATATATATATATATATATTCCACCTCAAAAATTTCCATTAAAAATTGAGATATATATATATATATATATATATATATATATATTGAGTTATTTTAAATTTTTTGAATTTGGGTTCCTATATAAGATTTCTTTAATCCACGGACTCTAGCGATGGAGATAGGAGCATCCACACCATTTCAACCATTTGAACAAGTTGTCTAACTTTTTTTTTAATATTATTGAAAATAAGTTTATATATGTACACGTGCATTTTCATTTGAAATTTTAATATATATATATATATATATATATATATATATATAGATATATAACTGTACATGTATATTGTACAGTTTACCATTGCAAATGTTCTTATGGGGGCGGAACTTGTTGATCAAATGGAGAGGGAACCTCATGAGGTATTGCATGATTTTTTTGTTATATTTTGTTTTTTACATGAAGTTCTATATATATTCTCACTCATTTTTAAAACATCAAATTTTAATGTTCAAGTACATGTGCATTGTATATGTAGGTTTCCCATGCTTCACATGATAGTGCACAGATTGAGACCCTGATAGAAAAGACGCTAGATCCATCTCTATTTGATGGACATGATTTGTAGATTTGATTTCAAGATTTAGATAGTCTTAAATTTTCTTTTTTATATATTATCTAGATGCACTGTCATATATATATATATATAACTTGATACAGTTTGATACTTGTGAGATCTACAATTTTTGGACATATTTTATTACAGTGTTAATATAATTTGTTTTGTTCCAAAAAGTTCATTTTTGGATGGTTTTAGTACTTTTGGCATGTGAATGTGAAGTAATGTTGTTATATAATTTGTTTGGTTTTTAAAACTTTTAAGTTTTGGATAATTGAGCTACTAGTAATGTTGTCATCTGAACTACATTTGGCATGTTATGTAATGATGTGTTATAATTTGTTTTGTTTTTAAAATTTAAGTTTTGGATGCTTGAAGTACATTTGGCATGTGAAGTAATGTTGTGATCTGTAACTTTTTGTTAAATTAAAAGTTAGGTTTTGGATGGTTTCAATCTACATTTGGCATGTGATATAATATTAAATGTTTTTATTGGATAGTTGAACTATAATTGGCATGGCATGTGAAGTAATGTTATGTATGATATAATAAAAAGTTTTTAAAACTCAAGTTTTGGATGGTTTCAATCTACATTTCACATGTGATATTTAATGTTTTAAATGTTTAATGTTTTAATGTTGCATGATATATAATCAAAACGTTTTTAAAACTTAAGTTTTGGATGGTTTCAATCTACATTTGGCACATGTGGTATAATGTCAAATGTTTCTATTGGATAGTTGAACTATAATTGGCATGGCATGTGAAGTAATGTTGCACGATATATAATCAAAAAGTTTTTAAAACTTAAGTTTTGGATGGTTTCAAATTTCTACATTTGGCACATGTGATATAATATTAAATGTTTTTATTGGATAGAACTACAATTGGATGGCATGTCAAGTAATGTTGTGATATAATCAAAAAGTTTTTAAAACCCAAGTTTTGGATGGTTGAAGTACATTAATCATGTGAAGTAATGTTTTGATATAATCAAAAAGTTTTTTAAACTAAGTTTTGGATACCATTTTAATCTACATTTAATGTAAATCCCTTTAATTTTGATTTAATGTTAAATGTTTTAAATGTAAATCCCTTTAATTTTGATTTAATGTTAAATGTTTTAAATGTTTTGATATAATGTTAAATGTTTTGATCTAAGTTTTTGATGGTTTCAATCTACATTTGGCCTATGGAAGACCCCATGCATAGACAACTGATGTGTTGCTGAAGGGGAGGTGGGGGTAGGGATGGAAGGGGTAGGAGTGCTGGCTCTCGCCCTCCTCTTTCCATCCATGACACAGGTAGCCACCCTCCTCCAGCAAGCAATGAAGCACAATTTCACTTCACCAGCGCTATGGTCAGACCGCGAATTATGGCGACCATTTCCATCTCTTTTCAGGAGGAGCCGCAAGATGAAGGTGCTTCTAGTTCCAGGAAGCGGTGGAGAAAGTCCACCATCCCAACCCATTTGCCCCAGGACACAAGGAAGTCGGCAACTCTTCTAGTCAAATCCGGCTTGACGAGCTTGAGCAGTGATGGCGCAAGTAGCGACAACTCCTCCCAGCACTCCAAGGGAGTAGATGATGATCCAGAGGACTACGGTTGTCCAATTGTGGAGGAGAATCCTCCTACACACATCGATAGCTAGCCTGATGTCAGGTCCTCTTTATCTTTTTCTCGGTTATGGGCAGTTCCTTTTCTGTTTTTTTGATTCAGACCCCCTCTGGTGTTGGCTAGTTAGGCAACCCAGGAGACGGGTCTCACTATGTACATTATGTTCATTACAGTTATATATATGAAAATCCTTTAATTTTGATTTAATGTTAAATGTTTTGATATAATTTTAAATGTTTTGATCTAAGTTTTGGATGGTTTCAATCTACATTTGACCTAGATGGAAGACTCCCATGTGAAGTATTGTTTTGATTGAATAAAAAAGAGTAAAGAAGTAGTTGTATATGTAAATCCCTTTAATTTTGATTTAATGTTAAATGCTAAAATTATGTTTTGATCTAAGTTTTGGATGGTTTCAATCTACATTTTGCCTAGATGGAAGATACTCCTATTTGAAGTATTGTTTTGATATATTCAAAAAGATTAAAGTAGTTATATGTAAATCCCCTTAATTTTGATTTAATGTTAAATGTTAAATGTTTCAAGATATAACATGTTAAATGTTTTGATTTAAGTTTTGGATGGTTTCAATCTACATTTGGCCTAGATGGAAGAGTCTCATGTGAAGTATTGTTTTGATTTAATCAAAAAGAGTAAAGAAGAAGTTATATGTAAATCCCTTTAATTTTGATTTAATGTTAAATGTTAAATGTTTTGATCTAAGTTTTGGATGGTTTCAATCTACATTTGGCTTAGATAGAAGACTCCTATGTGACTTATATTGTTTTGATTTAATCAAAAAGTTTTTAAAACTCAAGTTTTGGATGGTTGAAGTACATTTGGCATCTTAAGATTGCTTTTGATCTCTACATAGTCTTGTTTGAGTGAAAAAATTTCCAATAGGAAGAACATAGCTTTTCAATGCAACTAACTATGTATCAATTGAGCTCTAATTGAAAAAAGAGTTTAAAGAAGTAGATATATGTAAATTATCCCTTTATTTTTTATTGAAAATATAAGAAGTACGTATATGTTTATTGAATTTGGGTCAATGTCATTAATGCACTCAAATAGGTAGCCTTGTTGATTTATAATTTGGTAAATTGATGACATTCAATTAATTGCATTCTAGAACATAGAACATATCCGACCATTGGACAAACAAATTTTGTACTAGATTTTCAATCAAGAATAGAGATGTGGGTCAAATCCCACTAAAAGTCGGAGAAGTGCTCCGAGTCTCTTGTCTGAAAGGAATCTTCATACAAAACTATACTGTGGATGATTTATTTACATTGCACCGATACTTTTTACCAGAAAAGCTCACAAGAAAAATTGGGCACATTCAGTTCGTGTATATATCCAATACGATTTTTCATCAATGCACATAGAAAAACTACTTTCAGTTAAAATTGCATTCTAGAACATATATATTGAGTACATTTAAATCATTTTTCATCAATGCACATAGTAAAACTACTTGAAAAATTAATTTCATTCTAGAACATATATATCCAATATGTAAGTAACATTTTTCATCAATGCACATTGAACATATCCGACCATTGGACAAACAAATTTTGTACTAGATTTTCAATCAGGAATAGAGATGTGGGTCAAAGCCCACCAAAAATCAGAGAAGTGCTTCGAGTCTCTTGTCTGAAAGGAATTTTCATACAAAATTATATTGCGGATGATTTATTTACATTGTGGATACTTTTTACCAGAAAATCCAACTATTTTTTCATCAATGCACATAAAAAAAATAATTCCAGTTAATTGCATTCTAGAACACACACACACACACACACACACACACACACACATATATATATGTAACATTTTTCATCAATGCACATGTATGGAAAAGCTACTTTCAGTTGATACTAGAGCACATGCATGTACCAAAACAATTTGTACATGTGCAAACACTTGCACAAATAACATAAGCTGCTCAATTTTTAGTTGAGTATTGGAAGTTCTAAAACATATTTAATCCAAAGAGAATAAATTTTTGGGCAATTCAATAAAAAAAATTCCAATGGAATGCCATCTTCAATAATCCGTTCATGATCGGATTTTGACATTTTCCATTTCTTAATTTTCGTTTTTTTCTTTGATTGAACCTCTATCAACTTTATGTGTGTTGCACACACCAAGTGACTATATTGACAACTTATGGAATTAGGTTCATAGTCTTCAAAGTAAACAAAGTCCCCACTTTGATTAGTTTGTTTGAAAAAATAACCTTTTAGTATAATAGATCCTCTGTCATATTGAAATCCATGATCATTATAGTTTTCTAATAATTTAATTTTTCGTTCAGTGCAACGCATCAAATAATACTTAACATTTTCATCATTGTCAATAGGTGCAATTACAGCAAAAACATCTCCTGCACAATAAAACAAACTTAACAAAATTATACATATTTAAATTTATTTCTAGATCTTTAAATCATTAGAAAGAAATTCAAATGTTACCTTCTCTAACAAGATCAAAAACTCGATCACCATCAGATGATATTGTAGTTTCCTCTGATTGCATTTCTTCAAACATTGCAACATACATTTTTTCCTTTGTATTTAGCTCTGTATGTTTCCAATCTTTTACATACATTTTTTTTTCACAAACATCATTGGATTTTGTGTTGTCTATGCAAACATCACAAAAACAAGAATATTTTCTTTTATCCAATGCAAACACATTTCTGGACGACTTTGTTTTAATTAAATGCAATTTTTGAGTCCCTTTTATTGTTTCAACATCATTTCCAATTGATCTATCTACGTCTTCAGTCCCAATATGCCAAAAAAACCTTTATATGGAAAATTAAAAGAAGAATTTGTAAATATGATATCAAAATACAATCAAAGATAATCATTGCATGATAAATGTACAATGTTTAAAATTAGATTTCCAATAAAAATTAAATTGAATGTACCTTCACACTTCCCTTGATGGGTTAGTCTCATGGCTTAGAGTAGCAATGCACCATTGAACAACTTCTTTAGCATTCACAAGTCAGCTTGCAGAGGGGTTCATTTGATATCTTCAAAGTGCTCATTTTATGCATGCTCCTGCCCCATCATGTTCTCCTTTTCCATGGCCAGTCTCAAAGAAATTCCAACAATGTTTAATGTAGGTTTTCTTATGAAGACAACACAACCAAAAGAATGATCGTGTAGATTTGAATTGACTTGCGCATCCGTCTGACCATATCCAATGTTCATTGAATGTTATTCCATGATTTTTCAAGGAATCACAAATTTTTCCAAAACAATGTTGTACAAAATATGTATCATGTGTACGATTGTCACTGATATAAAAGTGATATTCTTTAATGATATGTCGATTTTCACTCGTGATTTCTATATGATCGATGTTTTGTTCAGCATGTCTATATAGAATATGGACGAGCATGGAGACTTGGTCAAAATGATAGTATTCACTCTGAATTTCTTTTTGTGGAACAAATGTGTAGTTTTCTGCAAAATCAATCACTAACAAAATGGTCCTTGGTGGAAAAAATTCATGAGATTTTTTGAATTGCAAGTATTTCCATCGAGCTCTATGGGAATGCTTGGTGTATTTGTAAATTTCTGCCTCAAACTTTCTCAAAAAGTCTATCACAAAAATTTCGTCTTCTAGTAATTCAATTATTTTAACACTATTTGCACCTTGAATCGATGTATCGATATATTCATATCTCTTCCATTTCACATTCATGTTGGAAAATGATTGATCATTTATATCAGTACGATATTTGTTTTGAAATTTAATCAAATTTCCACAATCATCTTATTTTTTACCACCAACACATTTCTTTTTGTAAAATAGTTCATCGCTTTCTCTTTCACATATAATTTGAGATATGAAATCATGCATAGTGGAATGAGGAGGTGAATCCTTCCATAATGTTCTACCAAAATCAAGGAATGTGTCATAATATAACTCAAATTCCACATGATAATGGCAACAACAAGTGTCGCGTATGGTGATAGGTTTTACATACCATGGTTTTTGTTGAACAAAAGCACGGATTGAAACATGAATTTGACGATCCTCTTCTTTGAACTTGTTGAATAACTTTATCTGAGTGGTTTCCAAGAAATATTTTTCATGTTCTTCGTATTGATTTCATGCTATTCTTCTTTGCATTGCATGCCTTGCAGTTGGCAAAGCACGCGAATTGTTCTTCCAATATTCATATATTATTTTTTTAACATTTTCTCCAAGTCTATCTTTGTATGGTTACCTACAAATAGCTCTCCAACAAGCGAGTTCATAATTTACATCTACTTGCAGCCCAAATTTCCAATGTTTGTGCAAAGTTTTTCGTGAGGTTCCTAATGCTCGTGCTATAGATGTTACCAAATGATTCTCTTTAGTACTTGATGAAACCGTTGCCATATGTATTCCTCTACGTACAATTGAAACATTTTTCTCTCTAGATCTCTTAATTGAATTTATAGTACTACTTATATTTGTATCACATCTTCCTTCATTTCTTTTTATCTTTGGTTGATTTTCGAATACCCAGTAGTGTCGTAGCTTCTTTTAATTTCATTAATGATAGGAGACCTTTCAACATTTGAGCTTGAACTGTCACCTGCTCATTTAAGAAATACTTTTCAAAAATGCAGTTAACACGATATCGTATAACGTGGTCAGGTTTTTTATCTCCATATGTGTGAGTGTCAACATTTTCTAACATCTCATCATCGACATTGATTTCATCTATAGATATTCGAAAAAATAGTACACATAATAAGTTTACATATGAACAATAAATAACTAAATTAATAAATATATGTATAATTTCAATAATACGTGCATGTGTTCAATATATATATATATATATACACCTTGTGATTCAATTTCTTCATTTGAATTTCTTTCAATATTTTCACCATCTTCAATCATTGGTTCAATATCTCTTTCACTTTCTCTTTCAAAATTTTGTATCTCATCATCGATGTTTTGAGGAATATCTTTGTCTGTTTACATTAAACAAAATATTTAAATTCAAATTAGTTCATCAAATAAAAATTAAGCTTCACATTTTACATTGGAAAAATTTTAAATATATCAATAGAGAAGAAAAATGGGGAGATTAGGATATGTATATGTTAGTGTCAATATTTGCATACTTCCACCAAGGATCAAAACACATTTTCATGTGCATCTTAGGTGTCCCATTCTAAATGAATTTTTCATCCTTCCATTAGGTCATGACATAAAATTGTTCCACTGGTGGTTGTCCTTGTCAAATAAGCTTCTTTCTCCCTCAGAAGATCATATTGGTTGACTCATTCTCATGATTCCTTGAGCATAATAACACATGTGGAAATGCTATGTTCACTTGGAAATCCTTTAAGTCAAAATCTCATTCAAAGGTTAGGTCAAAAAAGCAGTCCCATTAGGTCATTAGGGTTTTGCCTTTCTCAATGCCATTCCTTCATTCAGATGAGGTCAGCACATGTATGAGAGGGACTAAAAATATCATCATAATGTAAGTTGTATTTTTAGTTTAATGACTTTTATATCAAAATGTCATTTTGATAGAAAAGTCAAATATGTAATTTATTTCTATTTTTTTTTTAAAATGTAATTTTATGTTATCATATGTAATAAATGTAATCTTGAGCTGTCAAAGTGTAATCATGTCCGGCCTAAGTGAGCAAAGAAATCCAAACTCCATGAATTCATCAATCAGCAATGCCAAAAGGTCAAAAAGATAAGAGGATTAGTGCCAAATTCTAAAGAGAAAAATGGAACATTATAAAAGTGGGTATTTCAAAAGAAAATTCAAAACCACCAAAATCCATTCAAAGTATAAAAGCCAATTTGTCAAAGAGGAAAACTTCTTTTTTTCGTTTGCCAAGAAGAGAAACTCAATTTTGGAGTAAGAAGGTCGAACAAGGAGGAAAATTTGAAGAAATTGCCTAACGCTGCGCTTCTAGGTTTGGCGTTGCTCATAGGCCAAAGGCGTTGCACATATGACCGTTCCGCCAGTGTAATTTTTCTCAGCGTTGCGCATAGGCTAAGGGCGTTGCGCTCCTGGGTGAGGGGATGCATATAGAGCTAGAACCCTCCCAAATTATTCCAAACAACTCAATATTGCCTCTTTGTCTCTAAATAAAGTAAGTCGACCCTTATAACTCCCTCTCTCACCATTTTTGTGCTTATGAATGAAATTATATGTGGACAAAAATCACAAAAACCCTAGCTTTCCTAAAATTCCCCTCATCATTACAAAATTTCCCAAAACCCTTTTTACCCCAAAAAATTACTATCCCTAGACCCTAATACTTCATAAAATAATCCTAAGAACACTAAAACTACATATACCAAAGCCCCTTTACCATTTTCATTAAAATCCAAAATTCCTAGAATTTTCACTTTTATGCCTATTTCCCCATACCCTAGACTTGTAATTAAATTTTCATTTTCATCCCTCTTCATATTTTCACTTCCCATAACTTCACAAAACTTCTTAACCATTTTCCCCATCTCTCTTAATTTTTGTAGCTCTATCCCTATCTCCTAAAGCCCTCATTTCATCATCCTTTTCCTTCCTCCCTTTCCCTTCACTCCCTCACTCACTTTCCGTTTTCTTTCCTTTTCCCTAGGGTTTTAAAAGTGTCAAAGAGACTAACATGGACAAAGAAGACATATATTACATATAGGAGGAACATAATTATGTTGAGTTTGTGGAAGATAAAGTTGTACAATAGAGAAGGCCACATAAGGGAGACAAAATCATTAGGATAGAACCAACAAACCTTAGAGAGCTAGAGGCTTCACCTTTAGCTATATCTTGTTTCAAATATGTTGGGTGCTATGAGTTTTGTGAGGTGGAAAGAGTTCATTATCACCCTAAGTTTACTAGGATTTTCATACTGAACCTTCATGATAACAAGGTAACTCTTGCATGTGTAAATTTTTCTTTGTCCACTGCCATCATTATTGATGCTACAAGGATTCCAAATGTAGGGGAAAAATGGTACAAGGCACAAGACCTGGATGAACATTATTTGGAGCCTTATATCAAAACTAGGTAAAATAATGAAGGAAGAAAATTTTTCCCTTTCAGTTTCCTCCTCAGCAAGTATGCACCGGTAATGAAAATTATCATGAGATATTTTACATGTGAGGGCAGATTTTCTAGATTGTACACAAACCATATCAGGCTACTCATGCATTTCACTAGGGTGAGGATGTTAAACATCCCATATTTCTTATTTCGGAACATTGAAAATATGGCATAACTAGTGTCAGAGAAATAATATCAACAACAGATGAATAGCCTCTAACATCACTCCCTCATCAAACTCATTGTGCTCCATCATCTAAATTTGCTCAAACTTACTTAGGATAGTTTTATCTCTAATGACATATTCACAGGTCCTAAAATTCCTCCACCAGTGCCACAAGAGATAAGAGAGCCATCTACTAGCCCCGAAGTTGAAAAAACAAGGAAACATAAAGTCGAAACACCTAGGCTAGTCAAAGAATGCAGTGTAACATATCAAATAGGGCTAAGAGAATTGTTTGCAGCAGAGAGGCGAGTGCTTGCTCCACATGGTGTGGAAGGGGCCTTGCCTTCTTCATCAACACAGAGAAAAATGTTTTCTCCACATGGTGTGGAAGGGGCTTTACCTTCTTCATCAATAAAGCAGGTACACCAAGCATTGAAGGGAAAAGAGAAAGTCATAGAGGTCAGCCATGGAGAAACAGATCAAGAGCATGAAGATGCTCATGAGGAAGAGGATGATTTTGAGCTAGTAGATCTTGAAGTGTTTGATGATACTACTACATCAAACATTGACATGAAAGAAAAGGAGGCACATATCAGAGAATTGTAAAGCAATCTTCAGAGGGGAAAATTCATCATCTTTTCCCTAGAGCAAGAGAACAAATAGTTGACAGACAAATAAACTTTGTTGGAGATGAAGTTTCTTCAGGAGAGGAGGAAAAACATGATCAACCAAGCACCTATGGAAGATCCTGAGGTGGCTGAAAAAATCAAGAAAAGGCCAAGAACAATAGGCTTCAAAAGAGCATTGGAGAAAGAAAAGCAAGAAGCCCAAAAATTGACTATTGACCAGCAGTTGGAAAAGGAAATTGAAGAAAACCGAGAATTGTTGCTTGAGAGAGTAAAAATTCATTTGGAGAAGCTACTAGTGAAATCCAACAAAGACAATCAAATGCTCAGGCACATGACCCATCACTATCAAACCCGGAACAAAATTTGCAATATTAAAGTCAAACAGATGAATGATAAATTGAGGAAGATCCGGAAGGGCAAGAAAGGAGGGGATAAACTTAATATGCTTTTGGAAGCTTCCTTAGCTCAAATTTGACAGGTGGTTGTGGGCCTATCCCACACATTTTGAAAAATTTTGAAAATTTTGAAGATTTTTGAGTTTTTCGGCAATTTTGGAAAAAACATAGTAAATTTTTCCCTGCTTCTTCTTGGAGCACCAAATGGACAAAAGGAAAGCATAAGTGTGTTCATAATGATTATTACATGCCCCTTGTACTTTTTCAAAGAATTTGGAGCAAATTTTTTTAGAAAAAAGGGTCAAAAACACCCAAAAATCATGTTTCCGCCTCTTTTTCAGGGTGACGATGTGCATAGAGGCAGTCTTGGGAGAATGCAGTTTTGAGGGGTAAAATAAACTCCAAATCAGAAACCAAAAGAATATATGGAAAGTAGACATGACAAGATTTCCAATGATCTCTCATGATCTCAATTGGGACATCGGGAAGTCAGCCAAAAGGGACTTGCAAGAAGACCTATGTTTTCCTCCTTGGCACTGCACATAGGACAAATTTTCTCCGTTTTTCATGTACTTTTTTAGTTTTACCTCACTAGTTGGGTTTTTCACTAATGTAATTGGTAAATATGAATGTAATTATGATGAGGATTAGCTTACTATGGTAAATTCATTAGCTTAAGTCCTCTAGAGGTCAAATGAATCAGTTTCCTCTCTTTTAGAGGCAAATTGTTGAGTTTTCCTAGTCTTTGGATTCTTGTTTGGGAGTAGGTGAAAGTGATCCCTATCTCATGGATTCGATTCCCTGAGGCTAGCGAGAGTGGTTTTGAGGTCTATATGATGTATTTTCTTAGTCATTGTAATGGTTTGATTCACTTGGATCTTTGGCATCTCAAGAGACATGTTTTGTATCAGTTCTGGCTTGGACATTAATCAAATTTGCAGCTATTTTTATGGGATCCATGTGGTATTGTGTTTAGTTTTAGTTTATTCTTCTTTGTTGATATTTTTGAATTTTTTTTTACTTCATCCATCATTTTCATTGCTAATAAGTGAATGTTTTCAAGTTAGAAGAACATAATCCATAATTGTTATGCTTTGTTTTGGGTTAATATTCACTATTTGTAATTGCTTCAGTTTAGAAAGAAATCATGAGTTCACCATGCTATTTCTAGCTCCTCACCTGTCTTGATCATCCCACCCATCGGAACCCTAAAGTGCTAAACATCGTACTTACCTTTCCCAATAGAACACACTGCAAATTTTGACCTAATTTCCTTGCCCTAGCTGCTTGACTCCTCCTGATACAACAAAACCCTACCAATAAAAATAAAAACAACCTGTGCTACTATAACTACGATAAAATATTATTTCCTTAGTAATTTTGGCTGTGATCTATACAGAGAGAGCCCTCTCTTGGCCTAGTAGGGCTATCTACTTGGCTAGGCGTGGTTTGAGGTTACCTCGGAATTGCCTTTCTCAGCCTGAGGTTCAATCCGATTGATAAAATTTTGGCGACTCTAATGGGTAAGAAAAAGATCATATCTTCCATAGAAAAGAACGACAAATATCATATAAAAATGTGGATGGTCAACAACAGTTGGACACATTTGAAGGCTGAACCATTCACCTGGTGACTCCATTCACTGAAATATCCAAGAAATCAACACCTCATGGTGGCTCCACTGCATGAAGATCAGTAGCTTCAAAATTTTCCAGGATGGAAACTGTTGCAAGAAGGTATGCCCCCATGAGCCAAGATCACATTCCTGGTTTCCCAAATAAAATGCCTAGGGTAGATTGGCAAAGGAATTTGCCTATGTTTAAAGATGATGATAGGAATGATGTTACTTTACATCTGGTGAGATTTCACATGCATATGTGTAGCTTGAATGTTGAATTTCCTGAAGATTGTCTCTTAAAGATGTTCATGGCTTCTCTTGAAGGAAAAAACACAATCTTGGTATGAATGTTTGCCACCAGCCATTATTTGTTCTCTTAGAGTTTTCCATTCAATATTTTATGAAGAATACAAGGATTTCTACCCTTGTTTGTCTTTGGTTAATAATTGTTGTGATCAATTTGAGGTTTTCATTCAAAACCTAGAGGATTATTATGAATGATAATGAGTTCATGGATGAAGAGATATTGGAGGCTTTCCATGAAAATCCTTTTCATCACCAAAAAGAGAAAGTGTTTTCTCTCATGGAAGAAAAAGATGATGTATATTGTCTTGATGTTCTTAAAGACTTCCCACAAGAGACAATTTATGCAGCAGTACAATAAGTTGATCAACCAAAGGTTAAAGAAGATATTCAAAATCCTTGTGAATATTCACGAGAGAAATAAGACAATTACTGTTTTATCAAAAGTAAACAAAGAGTACTCTCTCCTCTATCTGAAGATGAGATAGATCAACTCCTGAACAGTAATATTACAGCCCAAGCTGAAATAGGTTTGCAGTGTTCACATAGTCAAGAAAGTGTTTGTAAAACTTCTTCCATTTTTGAAAAGTAAAATCTAAGTTTAAATCAGGACAATCCTGAAACTAGATTTATAGATCATTGTGAAGAAAGACAATCTCGTTTTCCAATGTTCATATTTGATGAAGTTTCTCCTGAACCTAATTTTCTTAAGATGATAAATCTGAAGGTAATTTCGATGAGAAGTTTGATGAAACTATACAGGAAATTGTTGAGAAACCAATTTATGATGATGATTCCCTGCAAGGAGATGAGATAGCAGATACTGGTGTCTTTCATGAAGATGATAGGGCTGTCATGTTTTATAATTTTGAAGAATTTTTCTTGTTTAAGGATGACATAGACTATGAATTTGAGGAGTATGATCCAAAGAGAGATAATATGCTAGAGAAAGAATCATATTTTCTCATGCTTCAAGAATTTGTAAGCAACACTCAGATAGCAGAAATTCATACTTCCCTATGCTATCCTATGGATCAACAACCCAGTGTTCTTTCAGATCAGAATGAAGAGTGTGCTTGTGTTTTTGCTGAATCTCAAGACAAGGTAACATTTCATATTTTTGAAGATCCGTTTACTGATTTGCTATAGTTAGTAGGGAAGATGTATTTTCTTGTTTTCATGGACCAACAGCACATGTTCAGTAAACTCTTGGAGTGGCCTCGTTTTTGTTTTTCTGCGAGAGCAGAATTCAAGCAAGTAACCATATTCTGGATTTTTTACACTGGAAGGATCACTTCACATGATTGTGCATATGTCTTCAGCAGGCAGGTGGTTTTCAATAGGATTTGAAGCCCTCAAGTCTCGGTGATATACTACCTTCAATAAGAAGGGTAAGTCAGTTTTTGAGTCTTGTTTTAGTCAAGTCAAGTCAAATTGAGTCAGTTTATTGAGTCAAGTTTTTAGTGTTTAGTTAGTCTTGAGCTATTGACTCCATGCCCAAAGGATAGGCACTTGGTCTACGGTGTTCTTGGCGCCTCCAAGGAGCTACCATCCACAGCTAGAGCCAATGTTAGTGTCAGTATTTGCATACTTCCACCAAGGATCAAAACACATTTGCATGTTCATCTTAGGTGTCCCATTCTGAATAAATTTTTCATAATTCCATTAGGTCATGACATAAAATTGTTCCACTGGTGGTTGTCCTTGTCAAATACATTTTTTTCTCCCTCAGAAGATCATATTAGCTGACTCATTCCCATGATTCCTTGAGCATAATGACACCTGTGGAAATGCTCTGTTCTCTTGGAAATCCTTTAAGTCAAAATCTCATTCAAAGGTTAGGTCAAAAAAGCAGTCCCATTAGGTCATTAGGGTTTTGCATTTCTCAAGGTCATTCCTTCATTCAGATGAGGTCAACACATGTACGAGAGGGACTAAAAATATCATCATGATGTAAGTTGTATTTTTAGTTTAATGACTTTTATATCAAAATGTCATTTTGATAGAAAAGTAAAATATGTAATTTATTTCTATTTTTTTTTAATGTAATTTTATGTTATCATTTGTAATAAATGCAATCCCGAGCTGTCAAAGTGCAATCATGTCCGGCCTAAGTGAGCAAAGAAAGACAAACTCCATGACTTCATCAACCTGCAATGCCAAAAGGTCAGAAAGATAAGAGTATTAGTGCCAAAGTCTAAAGAGAAAAATGGAACATTAGAATAGTGGGTATTTCAAAAGAAAATTTGAAACCACTAAAATCCTTTCAAAGTATAAAAGCCAATTTTTCAAAGAGGA
Source organism: Pinus albicaulis (assembly GCA_034641835.2). Taxonomy (NCBI): domain Eukaryota; kingdom Viridiplantae; phylum Streptophyta; class Pinopsida; order Pinales; family Pinaceae; genus Pinus; species Pinus albicaulis. The sequence goes on from CM076572.1 coordinate 1,119,447,868, forward strand.
AAACTTCATTTGTTCATTTTCCAAGAAGAGAAACTCGATTTTGGAGCAAGAAGGTCGAACAAGGAGGAAAATTTGAAGAAATTTCCTGGTGTTGCGCTTCTGGGTTTGGCACTGCACATAGGCCAAAGGTGTTGCGCATAGGACCATTCAACTAGTGTAATTTTTCTCCTGTGCATAGGCTAAGGGTGTTGCGCTCCTAGGTGAGGCACTGTGCATAGAGCCAGAACCCTCCCAAATTCTTCCAAACAACTCAAGATTTCCTCTTTGTCTCTAAATCAAGTAATTCAACCCGTATAACTCCCTCTTTCACCATTTTTGTGCTTATGAATGAAATTATATATTGACAAAAATCACAAAAACCCTATTTTTCTCTAAAATCTCCCTCATCATTACAAAATTTCCCAAAAACCCTTTTACCCAAAAAAATTACTATCCCTAGACCCTAATACTTCATCCCATACTCCTAAGAACACTAAAACTACATATCCCAAAGCCCCTTTACCCTTTTCATTAAAATCCCAAATTCCTAGAATTTTCACTTTTATGCCTCTTTCCCCATACCCTAGACCTATAATTAAATTTTCATTTTCATCCCTCTTCATATTTTCACTTCCCATCACTTCAAAAAGCTTCTTAACCCTTTTCCCCATATCCCTTAATTTTTGTAGCTCTATCCCTATCTCCTAAAGCCCTCATTTCATCATCCCTTTCCCTTCACTCCCTCACTCACTTTCCCTTTTCTTTCCTTTTTCCCTATGGTTTTCAAAGTGTCAAAGAGACAAACATGGACAGATAAGACAAATATTACATGGACGAGCAACATAATGATGAAGATTTTGTGGAAGATGAAGTTGTACAATAGAGAAGGCCACATAAGGGAGTCAAAATCATTAGGATAGAGCCAGCAAAACTTAGAGAGCTAGAGGCTTCACCTTTAGCTATATCTTGTTTCACATATGTTGGGTGCTATGAGTTTTGTGAGAAGGTGGAAAGATTTCAGCATCACCCTGAGTTGACTAGGCTTTTCATACTAAAACTTCATGATAACAGCGTAACTCTTGCAGGTGTAACTTTTTCTTTGTCCACTGCGATCATTGTTGATGCTACAGGGATTCCAAATGTAGGGGAAAAATGGTACAAGGCACAGGACCTGGATGAAAATTATTTTGAGCCTTATATCAAAACCAGGTACAAGAATGAAGGAAGAAAAGTTTTCCCTGTCAGTTTCCTCCTCAACAAGTATGCATCGGTAATGAAAATTATCATGAGATATTTTACTTGTGAGGGAAGATTTTCCAGATTGTACACATATCATATTAGGCTACTCATGCATTTAACTAGGGTGAGGATGCTGAACATCCCATATTTCTTGTTCCGGAACATTGAAAATATGGCATATCTAGTGTCAAATAAAGAATATCATTAGCAGATGAATAGCCTCTATCATCACTCCCTCATTAAACTCATTGTGCTCCATCATCTAAAATTGCTCAACATTTCTTAGGATAATTTTATCTCTAATGGCATATTCACAGGTCCTCAAATTCCTCCTCTAGTGCCACAAGAGAGAAGTGAGGCATCTACTATCCCTACAGCTACAAAAACAAGAAAACATAAAGTTAAAACACCTAGGCCAGTCAAAGAATGCAGTGCAACATATGAAGGAGGGCTAAGAGAATTGTTTGCAGTAGAGAGGCGAGTGCTTGCTCCACATGGTGTGGAAGGGGCCTTGCCTTCTTCATCAGCACAGAGGAAAATGTTTGCTCCACATGGTGTGGAAGGGGCTTTTCCTTCTTCATCAACAAAGTAGGTACACCAAGCATTGGAGGGAAAAGAGAAAGTCATAGAGGTCAGCCATGGAAAAAAAAATCAAGAGCCTGAAGATGCTCATGAGGAAGAGGCTTATTTTGAGCTAGTAGATCTTGAAGAGTTTGATGATACTATTACATCAAAAATTGACATGAAAGAAAAGGAGGCACATATCAAAGAATTGCAAAACACTCTTGAGAGGGAGAAATTCATCATCTCTTTCCTAGAGAAAGAGAACAAACAGTTGACAGACAAAAAATATCTGTTGGAGATTAAGTTGCTGCAGGAAAGGAGGAAAAACATGATTAACCAAGCAGCTATGGAAGATCTTGAAGTGGCTGAAAAAATCAATAAAATGCCAAGAACAATAGGCCTCAAAAGAGCATTGGAGAAAGAAAAGCAAGAAGCCCAAAATTTGACTATTGACCAGCAGTTGGCAAAGGAAATTGAAGACAACGAAGAAGTATGGCTTGAGAGTGTCAAAATTCACTTATAGAAGCTGCTAGTGAAAGCCAACAAACATAATCAGATGCTCAGGCACATGGTCCAGCACTATCAGACTCGGAACAAAATTTACAATATTAAGGTCAAACAGATGAATGATAAATTGAGGAAGATCCGGAAGGGCAAGAAAGGAGGGGATAAAATCAAGATTCTCGTTAAAGCTTCCTTAGCTCAACTTTGACACGTGGTTATGGGCCCATCTCACACATTTTGAAAAATTTTGAAAATTTTGAAGATTTTTGAGTTTTAGGGCAATTTTGGAAAAAACGCAGTAAATTTTGCCCTATGCGAAGCATCCAATGGACAAAAGGAAAGCATCAGTGTGTTAATAATGATGATTACATGCCCCCTATACTTTTTCTAATCATTTGGACCAAAAATAGTCAGGAAAAAGGGTCAAAAACACCCAAAAATTCATGTTTCTACCTCTTTTTCAGGGTGGCGCTGTGCATAGAGGAAGTCTTGGGAGAATGCAGTTTTGAGAGGTCAAATAAACTCCAAATTAGAAACCAAAAGAAGATCTAGAAAGTAGACAGGGCAGGATTTTCAATGAGCTATCATGAGCTTAATTTGGACACAGGTAAGTTAGCCAAATGTGACCTGCAAGAAGAACTATTGTTTCCTCCTTGGCGCTGCGCATAGGACAAATTTTCTCTGTTTTAGAGTTTTCTCTATTTTTCATGTAATTTTTTAGTTTTACCTCACCAGTTGGGTTTTTCACTAATGTAATTGGTAAATATGAATTTAATTATGATGAGTATTAGCTTACTATGGGTAAATTCATTAGCTTAAGTCCTCTAGAGGTAAAATGAATCAATTTCCTCTCTTTTAGAGGCAAATTGTTGAGTTTTCCTAGTCTTTAGATTCTTGTTTGGGAGTAGGTGAAAATGATCCCTATCTTATGGATTCGAATCCTTGATGCTAGGGAGAGTGGTTTTGACGTCTATATGATGTATTTTCTCAGTCATTGTAATGGTTGGATTCACTTTGAGCTTTGGCATCTCAAGAGACACGTTTTGTATCAGTTCTGGCTTGGACATTAATCAAATTTTCAACTATTTTTATGGGATCCATGTGGTATTGTGTTTAGTTTTAGTTTCTTCTTCTGTGTTGATATGTTTGAATGTTTTTTTACTTCATCCATCATTTTCATTGCTAATAAGTGAATGTTTTCAACTTAGAAGAACAGAATCCATAATTGTTATGCTCTGTTTTGGGTTAATATTCACTGTTTGTAATTGCTTCAGTTTAGAAAGAAATCATGAGTTCACCATGCTCTTTATAGCTCCTCACCTGTCTTGATAATCCCACCCATTGGAACCCTAAAGTACTAAACATCGTACCTACCTTTCCCCATAGAACACCCTAGAAACTTTGACCTAATTTCCTTGCCCTAGCTGCTTGACTCCTCCTGATCCAGCAAAACCATACCATTCAAAATAAAAAAAACCTGTGCTACTATACCTAGCCTAAAATATTCTTTCCTCATTCATTTTTTATTGTGATCTATATGGCAAGAGCCCTCTCCTAGCCTAGTAGGGCTAGCTACTTGGCTAAGTGTGCTTTGAGGTTACCTCGGAATTACCTTTCTCAACCTAAGGTTCAATCCGAGTGATAACAGTATCAATTTTAGAAAGTTGAATAAAGCCTCACTAAAGTACAACTATCCTCTTCCCAATATGGATCACATATTGAACAACATAGTAGGTTCACAAAGGATGTAAATGTTATATGGTTTCTTAGGATATAATCAAATATTAGTGCATCTAGATGACGAAGAGAAGACAACTTTTACCATGCCTTTAGGAACATTTATGTATGCAAAGATGCCCTTTGGACTCATGAATGCAGGGGAAACCTTTTAGAGGGCCATGGACATTGAATTTTCAGAAGAAAAGGACAAATTTTCGGTTGTATATTTGGATGAAATCACTATGTTCTTAAAGAAAGAAGAAGAACATCTCAGGCACTTGGAGAAGATTATTCAAAAATGTAGAAAATTTGGTATTTCTGTAAACCATACCAAAAATGTTTTTACTTTGACAAGGAGAAAATTATTGCGTCATATAATATCAAAGGAAGGGATTAAAGTTTTTTCAAGTAGATTTTTTTCTATTCAGAAGATATATATGCCCAGTAACATAAAAGAAATCCCATCTTTTTTAGGCAAGGTGAACTTTGTTAGAAGATTCATTCCTAACTTTGTCGAAATTGTGAGGCATATTACAAACATGATTAAGAAAGAGTGTGATATTAAGTGGACAAAAAAGGCTAAAAATTCATTTGAAGAAATAAATAAGGCTCTTACTTAAGCTCTAGTACTTACTAACCCTGATTTTTCAAGAGAATTTCTAGTTTTTACATTTGCTTCAGAACACACAATTGTAGGAGTATTGTTATATAGAAAACAAAAAGGTAATGAACAACCTATCTCATTTTTCAGTAGGACACTTGGGAATTCTGAATTGAAGTATATAATTATGGAGAAGCAAGCTTATGCTTTAGTGAAGGCACTTAAAGATTTCAGGGTATATGTCATCCATTCACACATTGTTGCTTTTTCACCTAGTGTTGTGATAAAAGATATATTAACCCAAGCTTATCCAGATGGTAAGAGGAGTATGTGGATTTCCACTTTACTGGAATATGATTTGGAGACCAGGACTACCAAATTCGTGAAATGACAAGGAATGGAAACACTTATGACTCAATCAAATTTTGACTATCTAGGCATTAATTTTATAGCATAAAATTCAGATGTGATTGCAGATGAAGAGTTGATCACTGTAGAAGAAAATTTTACAATGTCAGATTCATATAACGATGTTATTTTTGTTTTGCAGCATCATAGAGCTCCTCTTGAATTGAAAAAATCAAAAGCCAGATTTGTTAAGCTGAAATCAGTGAGGTATTGTATCTTGAACATATGTTTGTATTGGAAAGATACAGGGGGAATACTTCTGAACTGCCTACTAGAAGATGAAGTTGAGAAAGTGACTGAAGAATTTCATAAGGGAGATTGTGGGGGTCATCATTACTGGAAAGAAACAATGAATAAAATACTCAGTGCAGGCTTTTACTAGCCCTTAATCTTTAAATATGTGTATAAGAAGATTGTTGCTTGTCATGAATGTCAAATCTTTGATGGAAAAAGAAAGTTTCTCCCATTACCCTTGAAACCCATTTTTGTGGAAGCTCCTTTCTAGTAGTGGGGGTTCGATTTTATTGGGGTGATACATACTTCACCTTCAGGCCAACATTAGTGGATCCTAATCACCACTGATTATTTTACAAAGTAAATTGAAGTAATTCCTACAAGAGAATCACGGATTCAGTAATCATACACTTTCTAGAAAATCATGTTTTATCTAAATTTGGTTGTCCACTGAAGATCATCACAAATAATGCTCGGGATTTTAAATCAAAGAAGCTAGTGAATTTTTGTAGCCAGTATAAAATCACCCTTTGTCACTCTACAACTTATTTCCCTCATGGTAATGGCCTAGCTAAGTCATCAAACAAGAGCCTAGTCAGAATTATCAAGAAAATTTTGCAGGAAAATAAGAGGTCATGGAACTTGAAACTTAAATTTGCTTTATGGGCTAACATAATTTTCACTAAAATATCCATAAGGGTTTCTCCTTATGAGTTGGTTTATGGGATTGAAGTTGTGTTCCCTAGCTCTCTTAATGTTCCAGTGATGATATTGTTGCAAGGATTGGAGGAAGAACCAAATGCACTTCAAAGGAGGATCAATTAGCTAATTTATTTGTAGGAAAAAAGAGAAGAAGTCTACAACAATTATCAAAAATCTCAAAACAAAGTTAAAAGGACATTTGAAAAAAAGAGAAAAGGAGAAAATTTCAATATTCATGATGTGGTTTTGAAGTGGGAATCTTAGATTGAAGACAAAGGAAAACATGGAAAGTTTGAGAACCTCTAGAAAGGGCCATATACGATCTCAGCTTACCATGGGAATAATACATTTATACTACAAGAGATG